>JARKIC010000466.1:0-264972 GCA_029378375.1 Mycena olivaceomarginata | reverse complement strand
TCAAACAACTCAACGCACAGATCCTCAAAATCAAGTTGGTGTTTCGTCATTCCAAGTTAATAAACTCTCTGCTGATGAAATTTGCGCAGTGTGCAGTTTACAAACTGGGAAAAGCGGGCTTCCACTCCAGCTCGACATTACTCCAGCCAACAGGGTGAGATCCACTCCACAACGACTTGTACTACCTTGTGTATTGTGGTGCTTCATTATACTGCATCGGCCCTTCTTCAACCGTCCGGCGCAGCCCCTGGCCCAGAAGGGGGGGTCGATCATGTCAAGGCAAGATGCCTTTATCTGCAAGCTGGGACTTACTCATTAAATAATGATGCAGTTATGCAACCCGCGCAGCTGAGAACATCCTCGAGCTCCTCGAGACGTGGCAATCGCTCTACACGCTGCGGCTGGTGCCGATAACGATCGTACAAATCGATTCAGTGCGGAACGGTTTTCTACTGCGCGCGTTGCAGGCGACGGAGGGAATGCGCATCGCGCAAGGGGCGCTGAAGACCGCAGTGGCGCATGCGAGCAGTGTATCGGCTATTGTACGAAGCGGGCGCCTCGTGACGGCTGCAAACGCACAGGGATATCTGCTGGCCATACTGACCACACAGCTGATGCCTATTATCGCGCGCCGGCTGGCACAGAAGAACGAGCAGACTACGAGCGCAGCCACCGCGTCGTCGTCCTCGTCACTGCTCTCAGAGATGACGCGCTCTCTGGTGCAGGTGCGCCGAAAGGGCCGAGCGTGTTGCCCAGTGGCAGCGCGCAACCCCAGAGTCGTGACTCCGAATTGGACCCAGCCTCCCTTGAACCCGTTCGCACAAACACAGAGCCCGTCCGCTACATTCGACGCCGAATGCTTGTCCCCATTTGGCGCTTTTGCTAAACGTGGATATGACAGCGCTCCTACCGAAACATTCACTATTTCGGTTGCGCACGAGCTCCTGGGGCTGGGCGTCGGCGGCGATGCTGGATCCGCTCGTTTTTCTCTTCCCGAGGGACTTGATCTTTACAAAGACTCTTTTTCGAGCAGCTCTATCCTCCTAATACTTAATTAGGTTCGCTCAACAGTCCGTCGCCATTCGCCATGTGTAGTGACGATGCTTAGTTTGTAGGTTGTAGGTATAAACATCCTCTCCATATAATGTCGACCACTCTTGACAACTTCTTGGCATGCTTTTGCGGCGCTTTGCGATACCAACTACTAGTAGAGAGTGAGAAAGAAACGATAAATCTGTATAATGTAAAAATTCTGAGGTCAGTTGTCACTATCTCAACGGGACCGAGCGGAGTCTGATATCCTCCTCTGCTGATTTTTGACGCGTCCTCACACCGCGAATTCCGGCGAAACGCCGCCAAAGACGCCGCTACAATTCCTCCTGATTCCCCCACCATCAAACTCAGGTCTCTGCGACTCTGAAGCCTCCTACTCGCCCTAACAAGGTCAACACTCTGCACCTAAGCAGTCTACTCGCGAGCTCGTCTGTGGGCATCGCCCAGTACCGAAATCGAGCGATTTGGGGTGGTCATCGTTACCCCTATCCCACCGCCGGTGTCGAAGTCGACGACAGATACCCACCTCCACTGCAATGGCCTAGAGAAAGAGGAAACCATTATTACCCGGATGCATAACTAGCACAAAAGGGATACATGGCGTAATCAGAACGGCCGCAGTTACCTTATTGGACGCCTACCATCATCATCTGCAATGGCCTAGAGAAAGAGGAAACCTGTATTACCCAGACGCATAACGAGCGCAGAAGGAATACATGGTGTACTCAGAACGGCCACAGATAACTCGACCATCCCGCTCTTTAGACCTGCGGGCTACACATACAAAACTTATCTGCTCTCACAATATTGGATCCTGTACGCCAGGCCGCCCTGGGGCCCCGGATGATGTGGCATCTTGACTAACCCACCGGTATTTTGCTTTTTTATTACCGTCTTGCTGGGGAGATGTCTGACGGGGTACTGTAGCATTTTATTCAGTTCGTACGTCACGCGTCACAGGGCTTCAAAAATACGAAAATTTTCGTACATGTCACGGGTCACTGGGGTCGAGTACGAAAACCGCCAGAATGTCACGAAGTCGCTGAAAATCACTCCAAAAAATCGAAATTTCGGCTTACACGGTTGCGCGCGCTGTGGCGTTCACACGAGCTGCTCTTGTTGGAGCTTTGGGTATAGGGGCTCATTGGGGTGTTCAATCCAAGTACGATTTCAGCGGTTTGGACAATTCTAACCTTTTTTACAGTGTATCGACTCTGGTACATGCTATTTAGAATTTTCCTGGCGCTTTCCGACGAAAGTATGTACGAAAAGTTTGGGGATGTCACGGTCTCCCGAGGCCAAGTACGAAAACTGACTTTCGTACTTTTGGGTCACAGGGTCACAGGCCGGTACGAACTGAATAAAATGCTACAGTACTCGGGTTGTGAAATGGTGTAAGGGGGACGATATCTGTAGCATACAATTATACTTGTATGTAGTACAGCCCCGGTTGTTCCTTAATGGATAATCAACTTCCTTCCTTCCATGTGACGAATTGATGGCTCAGCAACTGAATTTCAATTATCATTTCTATTTTCTGTGGCATTCCCTTCGCGAGGGCGACATCCGATTCAATATTAACTTGCTCAACTCCTTCAAGACCGAGCCGACCTCAGTCTTGTCCGAAACACTAATATTGCAGGACTCTACGAATATTGGTAAGTCGGTGCCCTGCCTTGAATTACTGCGTTATATATGTCGCGCAGAAACTCCCTCCACAAGGACACCCGATGCCAAAAGGTGCCGCCAACTCGAAGGTTCGCGGACCATATGCGACGCAAGCATGCACGATCTGCCGGGCAAAGTAAGTCGTCTTGAGAACAAAGGAGTATTTGGAGCAAATCTGATATCCGACTCAGGAAGGCAAAATGTAACGGAGTAAAACCTGTCTGCGGTTCGTGTTCAGCATCCGGTCGGGATGATGAAGTGCGTTGACCGCCTACATACACCACACTTAATACTCAAACGATATTCAGTGTTCATGGGGGAAAGACACGGCCCCGCGGAAACCTCGAACGGAGGCTCATTTTGAAGCGTTGCGGAAGCGCGCTGATGCACTGCAGGCCTACCTCGAACGGCTCGAAGAAATGCTAGCAAAGTGTGTGTGTCAAGATGTGTCCAGGCACCTCCAATTTCGGCCACAGCAGCCTGGGGAACAAATCCCAAAGCAAGAAGCACAATCTGACAGAGAATTGCTGGATTCGGATGAAGAGATTACGAAGGAATTGACCATGCCGACGCAGGCTCTCAAGGTACGAAGCATAATTCTCGGTAACCCATGAACATGCCAACATTGATTCAGCTGGACGATCGTCTCGGGAACCTCATTCACTACGGTGGGACCAGCTCGCCGTTCAGATTTGGTAACAAGCCCGCCAGCGAAGTTTCACGAATTCCGGAGGTGGTTGAAAACCCGGACGTGTCTTATGTATTGCAACTGGATGGCGTGGATATATCTCAGACCCACCCAGATATTGACTGGTCGAGACACCTGCCGCCTGAGGTAACTCTCGACAGAAAGACAACATGACAAGTATTCTTGATTGATTCTTTAACAGTGAATTTTTCTGATCCACTTTCCAGAATGCTCGACTTGTCTTTCAAATTCCTCACCATGTGGACTTTCCGCGTGCCGCCTGCTCTATTTCTCAGGGACATGTACCGCGCTTTGAGCGTCCCTCGGTCAGAAAACCTCCCAGAACATCGTATTACTCCGCACTCCTACACAACGCCATTTTATCTCTATCTGCCTTGTTTTCCGACGACCCATACTTGAGGGACCGCAAAACCCGACAGTATTTCGCCACTAAAGCGAAGGGTCTGCTGGAAGCCGAGTGCTGGAAGCCAGACATCAGCTTGGTGCTTGCGCTGGCATTTATAGGCACATTTCATGCAGATTTAGGAGAAAGGTAGTCTCTCTTGACAGAGGTTATATATCTTTCTTAACTCGTATCTTGTTGATATATAGGATACAGGCCGAACTTTTTTGCGGGAAAAGCACCAGACTGAGCGTCACTCGTGAGTTGCTTTCCCTTGATTGAATTCCTGTCTTTCTAAGGCGTTCTTCCAGTTGGTCTCGGTGTCGATGCCACGCCATGGGTGAGGGCTGGTCTGATTAGCGAAGATCAACGGATTGCAAGAAACTGGGCTCATTGGAACGTTTTTTCTTTGGTATGTGTCGTTTTTTTTGACAGTTTCACGCTAAAGCATGCTTTCTACTAGGATGTTTGCTGGGCTCTTTACTTCGGGCGAGACTTTTGTGGACCACCTGGGCCACGCCGGAATATCCCGATGCCTTTCGTGGATACTGAAATGGACCAGATTCCGTGGCACTATCCTCCCGCGAACATCGTCCCGCAGCCGAATTATACCACACTCATATTTTTCCAGTCTTCCGCTCTTTTCGTGATAGCTCGCGACATAATCGATGTGGTGTGCGTTTACTGCTCTTGTTTCCCTCCAAGCCTGACGTTGTCGCTAGAAACGGCTTAACTCCTTCAGCTCAGCTAGATACCGCACAAGTCGATGCCATACAAAACCACGTCACGAAGATTGAGTAGGTGTTCAGAATTACTTTCTCTCTTGTCTCTGCTTAACTGCCGCTGTAGTCTAGAGCTCAATAATTGGAAAAGCCAGCTTCCACCTGAGATCGATATAACCCTAGCGAATAGAGCCAAGTCCACCCCGCAGCGGCTTATGCTGCACCTCGGGTACTGGTGGTGTTTCATCGTACTCCATCGTCCTTTCTTCAGCCGCAGGGCGCAGCCCATCCAGCACTCAGATCGGGAGGTGGATCATGTCAAGGTACGTTACTGTGTTTACCGCTGCCAGCGCTACTCAAGAGCTTCATGTAGCTCTGTACGCGCGCGGCCGAGAACATTCTCGAGCTTACGGAGACGTGGCAATCGCTCTACACGCTGCGCCTGGTGCCCATAACGATGGTGCAGGTGCTGTTCAACGCGGGGACGATCTTCCTGCTGCGTGCGTTGCAGGCCACAACAAGCCCACGCATAGCCCACGGCGCACTGAACACTGCGCTCGCGCAGGTAGAGACATGCCTGAAATACTTGCAAGAGGTGGCCGAGACGTGGCCGTCTGGGGTGCGCACGAGAGACACCCTCCAGGCCATAGTGAATGATAGGCTGAGACCGGTTCTCGCGCGCCGGCTGGCTCAGAAAGGTGAACAGGCCTCGTCTTCAGCGGCGGCCACCCACTCGTCGTCGTCGTCCCCGTTGTCCCCGTCGCCTTCGCTATCGGAGAAACCAGCTCCACCTCTCACCTATGCGGGCGAGCCGAGTCTAGAGAGCATTCTGTCTACGATGCCAGCGCCAACCTACGCCTCCTCCTCTTGGAACCCACAGCAACTCGTCCCAAGCTGGACCCAATCACCGATAGACTTCTTCGCACAAACACAAAACGCACCGGCCGCAACAGCATTCGACGCTCAATCCTTGTACGATAGCGCTTTCGCTGACGTGGACATGACCGCGCTCCTGCCGAGCATCGACTACTTCCCCGCTCAGGAGCTTTGGGAGCAGGGCATCATGGGTGATGACAGAGCTGCGAGAATGTTGTTCTCCCCGGGTTCGTCGTAGCATCTTGGGCCACTCAAGATTATGACCGGGGAGGGCTTCGCCTGCGAATATCTGTATCCTTCTACTACCTAGGTTTGTTGTATCTAGATAACGCTCAATTGTGTAAAGTAAAGTCTAGCATTATATATTCCGAAATGCGATAACCGAAACAGATTGAACGATCTCCTACCGTGCTTTCTGTCTTATTGGTTCTCCTCGGCATCCTGCTGCCTCTGAGCCTTCAACCCCACTGCTACAGCGTTAATATCAGACTTAGATGTCTGAACGGCCCCTTTGAGCAGACTTGGACAATACACATACCATCTTTTGCGCTCCGACGGCGTCCACATTGTTTCGATTGGACCTCGCAAATTCTACCCGAAAGCCAACTGTGGGAGACACAATTTGCGGTAGTTATCGTATACAATAAAGTCTAGCAGGGTCCCATGCCAAGATGCGATAATAAGGGGTATTAAATACGATAAAATCCGGTCGAGAGCTGCGCGCCAAATGCGTCACGTTAGCAGACTGCGGACGTGCTTGACGACAACGGCGTCGGCGCTGGTCGACTTGTTCGACATGCGCTCCCAGATGGGTCGACGTCCGGGCCCTCGAGATCGCCTGCGCCGTCCCACCCCCAGCACCACACTATAAAAACCAGGCGCGTCAGACGGACTCGGAATGAAAGAGAAAAGAAAAGAAAGAAGAGTGCGCACCATGCTCCGGCCCCGGCGCAAACTCCAGCGGCTCGCTCTCCTCCTCCGTGAACAACCGGTCGTGCGGGCCGAACCACGAGCGGTCCTGCGGATCCGTGCGCGGGTCGTCGGGGAGGCCGCCCATGCGCACGTACCCGCGGATCGCGGTGAGGTTGCGCCGGGTCGGGTGGATGATGTCGAAGACGCGGCGGTCGTAGGCGAGCTTAACGCGTGGAACCATCATGATGCGCCCGTAGCCCGCGTTCCAGTAGTCGTTGCAGATGAGCGAGCACTCGCTCGCGCTGCACTCGTTGTCCGCGATCTTGGCCATACGGAACTTGACGTGCGGGGGGAGGTAGAACGGCTCGGGGTCGAGGATCGCGATGCCATTCCAGCAGCTCTGGACCTGGATGGGGAGGTGCTTCTGGAAGCGGTCGTTCGAGTGCGGGTGGTGGAAGATGGACTCGAACGGGGCGTTCTCGAGCGCGGTGCCGTTAATGTCACGTGCTACCCAGTTGTCGTAGAACACCGGCGAGCCGATCTCGTCGTGATACATGTAGTCGGCCGCGCAGGTGATGCCGGCGTTGTTGGTGCGCGACTGCCAGATGAGCTCGAGGAGGTCATCGACGCAGGGGAGGATGTCGTTCATGAAGACGATGGTGTCGAAGAACTCGTTCTGGCCCTCGCGCAGCTCGTGCAAGGGGACAAAGGCGGCGTTGCGCACCTCCGCGAGGTACTCGATGCGGTGATTGAACGCGCCGCGCGTGCGGGTGGACGTGCGGATGGTGATGCGCATGCCGACGCTCCTTGTAAGCGCGTCAAATATTCGGAGGAGCGCTTTCGTCTGGTCGGTCGAGCCGTTTTCGTAGATGGACACATAGACGTTGTGGTACCCCAGAATCGCAGCGACGCGGAAAAGCGTCGCAAAGAGGTCCGGGATGACGTCGAACGAGTTGTAGAGATTTATGGCAAAGAAGTATTTGTGCTCGGAAGACATGACGTCCCGGCGGGTGGTCCCCGCCCCGTAGTCCGGCTCGACGCTGCCCCCCATGCCGAATCCACCGAGCCACGAGTTGCGGGACGGAGATTTGTGGCCAATGAGCGGGGCATAGCGCTCCATGGCCTGTTTTTGGTAAAGTGGTTGGGTATTTCGTGTACATTCCTTGGTATAATGCGGCGAGAGGGATGTAAGGAGGTGGAATATGCGCTGCCGCTGCTCGTGGGTCGGAAGCTGGATGGGTTGTCGGCTCTGCTGGCGGGACTTTGCCACGATAGTGTAGCCCCGCCACGCTGCTGTCGACGTCGTCCACGGCAGCAAACGCGAAAAGAAAAGGCCAAAAAGAACGCCAATGAGGAGAGCGACTGGTGTGGGTATCCGCCGAAGCTGGCCAGCGACACCAGTATTCCTGGACTTGCTGTTCATCGTCGCGTAAAGTCGCGGAAGATTAGGGGAGCGTCCAAGTTTTCTCACCCGGGGGAAACGGAACCAAATATGGAGCGAATAAAAATATTGACTGTATTCAAAGGTACTACTCGCGCTCTATCACCTATAACTTGTACCTATCACTCAGACGTCAAGGGACGCGCTCGTGGCGGAAGTTGTTTTATCGCGCGGAAGATATTATATTAATATCTCCTTTTGAGGCCAAGCAAGGCGCGTTCGCCGTCCACGTCAGTGCCCTAACACGCGCGGTTGTCCCGAGATATGGCCGAGTGGTGCCACTTGAATAGAGAGACTAACACGAACACGGGAGGTGTTAGTGCGCGTTTGAAGGACAGGTCGTAGACCGGTTACCGGTCTAATCAGGTTGGGGTAAAATCTGTCTTCTCGACGGCGCTCGTATGTATCTCCAAAGGAAACTGAGGGAGCACTGGTGAGAGTAGAAGAGACTATGCCGGAGTGAGAGTCGGGATTTATAGGGAGACCAATGCAAACGGCTCGGTTCTTGTGTTTGTGGGACACCAGAACCGCGCCATGCAAACAAGTGCCTGACCAACATCCATCGGCGTCTATGGTGAAAGACGCTAAAATAAAGTTGCATTCCGGGACAAAGGCTCCCACAGCCCTAGTACGACTCTCCGTGCCTAGAAGCCTCGATGATCGCCGCGGGCTCCAAGAACGTGTCCGCTGTGCGCCGAGAATAGGAAGCATATTCTAGGTCTTTCGGCCTCCATATGTACTTGGTCTGGCCAAGACATGTTGTTGTCCAAGACCAGCGACGGCCCGGAAATTCCTACCACAGTCAGATGCAATCTCCTCAGACCAGACGATTGAAGCCTTGAAACCGTGCAAGGGTATTTGGGAAAAAAAAAACTTTTTGCGCGATGTCCGAGGGTAGGAGAAACAGGATTTCGGCGAGGAGATCAGGGACGAGAAGCTCAATGTCAGACATGGTTGGGGGATGGTTGTGGCGAAAGTCCTGTCAATCAATGCGGATTGATGTCATCTCTTTCGCCACCTCCTATCCGGAAATTCTTTCCGCTACGTCCTCTTGCGCTCGGGGCAGCGCGAGGACGACGTCGACCACATCGTTACAGACGCTGTACAAATCTCATCTTTTCTTCCTGAAACCCGGATCTTCTCTGCGCTGGAGCTCACAGAGTTCAATGCGTACTTGCAGGACGTCGATGGTTTCATTAATATTATCGGCGACCTCGCTGGATCCTCTCAACCCAGAATCGCTGTCCACATCCACCTCCACCTCAACTAGCCCCATCTCCTCCAGCGTATCCTTCACCAACGTGGCGGCTGCAGCTGGTGGTGTGCTATCCATAAAATCCTCCGCGATCCGCCGATAAGGTCCAACTCATACATACCGATATGGTGAAGAGACTGGCCATCGAATTTTGGAGCGACCGGCTTGTCGCCGGGTACCCTTGCGTCCTCCGTAGTTCTGTATCTGCAACGAGCAGACAGCCTCCTGACGGGTTTGGTGGGCAAGGCCCTTCTGAGCCGGAGAAGATCCAACTGGGCCATTTCCTCGGGATGTACCAGCATTTTTCGTTCCGGACCCTCTCGTTGGTGCTTCTAGATGGCGTTCTGGCTTCTGGATGAGGAATACCTAGTGCAGAAGGGCAAGGCAGCCTCCGAGCAGCACATCTCCGAGCAGGAGCTTCTCGATGCTCTCTGCAGCCCCAAACCCTCCAACTACCACTCTTCTTGGAGGCGGTTGGTAGCGAGACCATTCTACCTCGTATACACTGTCAGCGGTGCACCACCGTTTAATTTAGCGGAATTATTGGCCGCTCGCCAGTGGGTGGACGAGTTCATCGGTGGGCTGTGTAGCTCCGAGCCTTCGCTGAAATGCGAGTTTTACGATTGCGTTCACGCACATTCCCTTTTGACAAGTGGCCAATTGGAGGCGCTGTGCTTGGAGGCATGTGCTGAGGAAAAGGTCCGGCGGACGGAGGGGGTGAGGTTAGACCTTCACTCACGGGGATTGCATGAAGGTGTCGGTCCACGAGCGCAGATATCATCCGTTTTCAATAGCCATTTTCAATAACGTGGACCTGTTGGCATGTATGTTATAGAAACTCGATCGAATTTGTCGATTCATCTACGTGAAGGCTCGGATGGACGCGCACATGCGAGTCCGCCCGCAAGCCCAGGTGCGAAACGACGACCTTTCCCCTTGCGCTATTACCCAAGTCCAAACAATACCCGCCCGTCCCTCAGCTCCGCACACGCACCCTCTCCCTTGCACGCATGTGCACGAGCATGCGAGAGGTCAATGAGGCTGGGCAGGCCATCAGACGACACGACGACGTTGTCCGCACGGAGGTCCCCGTGCTGCACGCCGTGCGCGTGCAGGAGGGCGAGGGAGATGTAGAGGGAGACGCTGTGGGGTATACGCGTAAGTAATGGCTGGGCAGACAAAAAGAACAGGCAGCGCAAACGCGAGGAACAATGTGCCGATGGATGAATAAACCGCGGAGCAAAATCTCAGAACCGGCAAAGCTCAAGCAAGGGAACGAAACCGCGCCGAAATGCGCCGAACGAGATACACAAGGGATAAGACGCACCGTTGTCCCCAACTCAACGCGCTGAGCTCACCCACTGGCGCTCCTCGGTGCCCTACCACCAGCACCGTGAACCCGCCCCCCGCTCTCGCTTGTCCCGCTTCCCATTTTGCCCCCGCTTTGCTTCCGCGCCGCTCCTGCTCTCGCATCCGCCCCTTGGACACAAACACCCCGTACACCTCCGGGAGCACCCCGCCCTGCAACCGCGCCGCGCGCGCGTACATCGCCGCCTCGTGCACGAGCAGCGCCGTCTCCGCCGCGTGAAGCGCCACCTTCGCCACCACCCGCACCTGCGCCGGCCCCTCCGACTTGGTATTTGTATTTGTACCCCCGGTATCCCCCTTCCCCAGATACCTCTCCCGCGAGCTGTAGCCTCTGGCTGCACCAACCTGAAGCGTGCCCGCAAACACCGGCCCCACAACCCCCCGCTCGAGCGGCGTGTCGAACACGAACGCCGGACCCGGTGCGTCGTCTAGGTGCGCCGGCGCCGTGGTGGCACCGTCGCGCACGCGCTCGAGGTAATGCGTCGCCGTCGGCCCGCCGGGCAGGCTGAAGGTCATCCGCACCGATTCCGACTCCTAAGTAACCCATCGTCAGCGTACTGTCCCAACGCGCCACAGAAAAGGGGCACCGACATTCCTCGCCTCCGCCTCCGAAACGCAAGCACGGTCGGCGCCGCCGAGTATGGCGTCGAGCTCCGCCCTGCGCTCTGTCGCCAGATCCAGTCGTAGCATCGAGGAGTAGAGTAGAAGGGAAAGGGAAAGACTGCACCTGCACGGACGGGCGGAACGATGAGACAAGACGGACACACCGGACAGATTTTAGGCTGGGTCATGCCAGCGCGAATAGGAGGGGCGCGAGCAACCGAACAATCCGATCATGCGTCCATCTATTCAATGATCCATGGCACTGGCAGCAAGCAAGAGGGTGACGAAAAGAAAATGAATTGCGATTGCCAAAAATAGCTTGTACAAATGAGCAACGAAAGCCGAAAGCAGGTACTGAAGCCTCGGGCGCGGCGCTCAATCGCCCTGGAGCAGGTCCGAAATCGAGCTGTTGTACCCCTTGGGCGCCTTGATCGTCAGGTCCGCTTGTTGCCTGGATAAAAGAACAGATGAGCACGGATGCGCCAAGAGCCGGATCGGAAGGACGGCAGGTAAAAGGACGCACAGACGCATGCGGAGGAGGACCTTGCGGTTCGTCGACTGGATGTCCCGCGCAGCCTTGATCGCGCGCGCAAACAGCTCCGCGCGGTGGTCCGTCTGCCTTGCGTACAGAATCTATGCGTGTGCTTAATAAAAATCCTTTTTAAGCACAAGGTGGGAGGCACCTTATTCTGACTGTCGACGCGCCCGTGAATGTCGCCAGACTGGATGAGCGCCACAACCTGCTCCTCGACCTCCCCGACCGTCCACCCAAACGCCCCGCTCATCCGCTCGAGCTTGATCGACGCAAACGGCTGGAAGTACAGCACGACCGCCCAGTTGCGGATCATGTTCGCGAGCGCCGCGATGTGCGGCGCGAGATAGATGTCGAGCGCGTGGCGCGCCGAGTAGCGGTTAAGCAGCTCGAGCACGGTCTTGAAGTTGCTGCTCAGGTACGCCTCGACGAGCTCGCGCACGTACGGCTCCTGCTCGACGTACACGCCAAAGGTCGAGTTCTCGAGGATCTGCGTCTTGAGCACCGAGCGCGGCAGGGTTGCGAGCGCGCAGAGCACGCCGTAGATGGCGATGTCGCCCGGCGCGATGAGCTGCGCCGTGACTCAACTCAGACTCGGCATGCCTGACAGAAAATAAAAGAACGGACCTTGCCCATCCAGTCCCCAAAGTCCTTTGCGGGCCCCAGCTTGAGGAACGTGTACGCGGCCTTTTGGTAGTTGCCGGACGCGAGGTTGGCGAGGGCTGTGGCAAAGTCGAGCTTAGATTGCACGCGCTCGCGGTCTTCAGACACCGCCTTGCGCTTGTTCAGGAGCGGGGCGGCAGACGGGCCGCTATCGCCTTCTTTGGCGTTTGCCGCCGCCGCGGAGGCTGCGTCGAGTGCTGCGTCAGCCTTGAAAACGTATGTGGGGAGATGGGAGAAATTTCGTTGTTCTATGAGGAGCTGCGAGGATTAGCCAGCCGATCTGGAGGGGCGAGAAGAGCATACCTCAAGGACGGACAGACACATCTCGAGGACATGCTGGCTTGTAGTGCAGAACTCGCGCGACTTGGTGTAGTGTTTTAATGCAGTCGGATATTCCCCGACGGAGCGGTAAAAGTCACCAAGGTCGCGATGCCCCATCTAAAGAGCATTAGAGTAGAAAAGCAAGGCCAGACAACGCACCCGGATGCTCTCTTTGATCATATTGTTTGAATACGTCTTCAATTCTACCTCGAGCTTGGAGCGCTCCGCCTGGTTCTTCGCCATCGCCTCGTCCGCCCACCTCGTGTCAAGTTGTGCAAGCTCCAGTGCATTCGGCATGGGCGTCTCGGAAATCCCGCTAACCGTGTCGTACGCGGTCATGACTTGCTGGTACAGTGAAGGGTCGCGCGACTGATGAATGTGTTGCACCGCGAGCCGGAACGCCTCCGGCGCGAGCGCGGGACATGTCGAGATGATGTGGATGAGACGGTCGACCGCAGTGCGCCCTCAATGAACTCGGGTAAGAAACAGAAAGAAGTGAAACGCGTCGGCGCTTAATTACCAGTGTAGTTTGCAATGTAGCCGTCTAAGTCGAAAGGATGTTGATCGTCGACGGTGACTAGATGGGCTCTGCGAGAAGATTGGGTGCTGCTCTGCCCAGTTTCTTCAGGAGTATCGACGTCCATTACAATTCGAGATGTGAGTCGAGGATAACCGCGGTTGTTTGCCAACACCGCCACCGCATCACGATATCGATCATGATAAGTCTGATCAACTTCAAGCCTACTTTCAGCGCACCTTCTGGTAGTGTGGCGGGAAATAGGCCGCAGGCCTAGTTGACTTGGGTAATTTACAGAGGGTCGCGGCAGCGACCTATTTGACCTGATTTACTGGTGTAAATTAGGGTGAAATAGAGTGAATTTCCCACGGGGTCCGGGGCAGAGCCCCGGGCGAAAAATAGCTATTTTACTGGGTCAAATAGCCCGAAAACACTAATTTACCGGTCAAATAGCTATGCCCAGCTGCCCCATTCGTCTGCCTTTGGAGCTACGGTGTCCGCTGCCGCCTTTGAACTCGTCCCGCCGTTACCATTGGTTGGTGGTTGGCCCGTGGTGTCGAGCGTCGACGGGAGTTTCTTTGGCGGCTGTGATGCTGCAGCTGTCAGCGAGGACATGAAGATACTTCTCAATGTCGAATTCGGCCGCGAGGTCGAACCGGCTCGTTGAACTACCACGGAGGTCGGGGAGGGGATCATTGAGCCAGTCTAAACCGTCATTGGCAGGGTCGTGTGGCGTGAGCGGCGTTCCTTCAGAATCTTCGGCATATTTTCGACCCGAATTCGGCCTCCGGTGTATGGTCTCTCGAATGTCGCGCCAGTTCACGGTGACCGGTTTACTCCGGACCTCCTACCAAAATCAGTGAAACCCAGCTCGGAAATGATGTGCTATACCTTTTCTGCACCCATTCGATTAAAGCCCCGGATAGCGAGATGGTTTGAGACAGTCGAAACATCTTGTCGGTTTCGAAGAGCTGTATATTGAACCTGACGGTGACACAGGGCGTATTGCCAAATTGGGCGGTGCTCGTCCTGTAGCTACTACTGTCTTCAGTTTCAGAGCTCTAGCTCCTCTACAGAGTGCTTGGCTGGGGCACAAATGGTAGCTGGGCTTATGGGAGCTAATTTACCCTATTTTACCCTACTTTACCGTCTATTTTTCAGCCATCCAACTGGCCGGTTAATTAGCCGCTAATTTACCGGGTTAATTTGCACATGTGAATTTCACAGGGCTATTTCCCGCCACACTACCTTCTGGTCATCATTTGCTGCCAGTGCATCGAAAGCCGTCTGCTATCGTGTCCCAATTATATTGGAGCGGAGCGGCACAAATACCATGCTCCACGTTCAATTTCGTTTTCTCCACAATACAGCTTGGATTATGCATGCTCTGAACGCACTAGTACTATATGCGGCGCGCATCGAAAAACTGGATATCCGATTCTCAGATACCTGCCTTTCAGGACCGCCGAGGCTCTTTTCTAATCTAGAGTTCCCCGCGCTGCATACACTCCGTTAGCAGGGGCAGAATACAAACGGCCCACCCCCTACTACTGACAGCGCCTCACCTCCGGGTTCTCGCACACGGACTCCTTGCCGATCCCGTCAGACGATGAAGAGAACGGCAACATTACGCGCATTTCTGGGCTTGCAAAAGTGAAATTTCCCTGGGCTTCCTGCTCACAACGGTCTTGTGGGTGCTTGCACACATCGAGCCTCTGAATGCACGTAAAGTCGAGGTCTGCATTCACAGCAGGAAGTTACTGGACAAAGAGCTGGATATCTTCGGTGCCTTCCAGACGGTCTTGGGCGGGAGCCTGTGGTAATTTGTATCCAATGCACGAACCAGTGCGTTCATTGAAATGATCCACATTTTCTCTCTCCCAACGTATGTGCCGAAATTTTAATTGCAAAACATGTTATTTGCCTTTTCTAGTTGTTGACCCTGGAGTACAGCAAATATACAACCAGTCAAGCAGTCATAATAGATTCATGGCGCTGGGACCAGGCAAATCTCTTACTCACCTTGTGTTCTATAGGCCTTCCATCGAGATCATTTTTACATTAAAAACATGTCTATAAATTCGATTTGGCATGCTTTTAACGCGACTTTAACGCGTCATGACACGCCTAGACTCCCAACCATACGTTTGAATACATTTTTAGATGGTCAAAAATTAATTGGCGGCTCAAATACGGGGACATTTGTGTGTTGACATATCACGGGACACCTCAAAGTGCGCTCAGTTCAACAACATTCACCCCGACCACCATCACCGCCGCTGTCGGCGACACTGTCACCTTCACGGTGTATGTGGTCTATTTTGTTCTCATTGTATCCCATCCACTGACATATGCATTTCGCGCAACCGTAGTAAGTGACTGAGTTGGACTGACTCCTTACCATATATATTTTGTGAACAGACGCGAATCCCTCCAAGACTCGATCACATCGACCAACTTCTCGGGAGCGGTCTGCCCTCCTCCCACCGGCGGCGTCGGCCCCAAGGGGTTCGACTCTAGCTTGTGAGCTCTTTCTGTCCCGATCATCATTCATTCACTTACCGTCCCCCGCCCCGAGCCTCTCGGATCTCGATGGCTCCCAGGTGTTTCTGCAATTGGGGGTGCGGCACCCAAGCTCACGCGATTTTACAAGGGCCGGGATGACTTTCGCCATCAACCCAACCACGACCCAAGCCATTCCTTGCGAGCGCCAACCACGACCCAAACATACGCGCAGTTCCTTGTGAACGCCAGGGCTTCATAAATTGGACAGATGCAGCGATTGTCGAGGTCGGAAACAAACAAAATAGCAAATATGTGTTGTTCTGTGTGCTTCATGGGCTACGGGGAAATTTGTTGCCGTGATATCAAAATCTGAGAATGTCTTGTGGGATCATCTTCACCTGAGAAAAAAATTCAGGAGTCTTTTACGTGACACCAGTCCAGGTGAGCGCAGAACTAGGTACGAATAGTATCTACTCACCGTTACACAAAATCTGCTGCGAAGAATGATCGCATGCTCTCTTTTTTGTAATCGTTTCCTACGTAATGGACATCCAGACGACGAATTGGGTGCAGCGCTACCAGTGCTGCCGCGTCTTCGGTAAATATGTCGAAGGAATAGGCATACTCGTCAGTGTATATCGGGATGTCAATCCGAATCGTGATGATCTCGAGAGTAAGATGAGCGGGAGGGCGCAGCAGGGCATGCATGAGCCTGGTGTGGCTCGGTTGGGTGCAGACGTCGAGGAGCCGTAAGGCCGGTAATGTGCCCAGATCGAGATGCCGCTCATCCGCGACTGGAACAAGAATTAATCAGATACTGGGCCAAGCAGAATTTATGGGGAAACACACAATTCGTGAGAACCAAAGACGTGAGGGAAGGAAGAGAGGACGCAAGAGATTCCTGCAGCCGGAACCAGGTGCGAGCATCGGTTTCGACGCTTCTGAGGTGTGAAACGGCAAATGCGCAGCGAGGGCGGAGGAGCCAGTGGGACATGATTTGAGAATTTAGCAATGCGAGGTGTGATAGCTCAATCTTTGGCTGCCGGCGAGTCGTCACGGCGGTCGTTTCGACTGGGTGGGCAATATGCCGAAGGTCGAGTCCCAAGGAGGTGATATTTGAGGAACAGTCGTCGAAGTAGGTGTCAAGAACAGCAATGCTGAAATAGCCGTTAAAATTGACACGTTTCACGCTCGGCGAGCGTAAGTAGGCTTGAATAGTGGGGAAAGTCTCCATCATGATTGGGAGTAACTGCAGGATTTGGTGGCGGGATGAGCCCGACCGAATGGTGATTTCCTGCAGGCTCGGGAATGCCATGGATGAGACAGGAGCCAGTCAACGAGAATTAACTGAAATGATGATATGGCGAACGAATCGGGAAAGATGAGGGTACGTTTGCAACCCCATGAGACACCGTTCATACTTTTCCACACCCTCGTATGGAGAGAAGGAAACCGTGCAGAAGATGTGCGACTGCGCCTTGGTGACCCATGACTTTGAAACAAGCGCACATGAATGCAGATCAGCGGAGGACTGGGAAAGACATTCAATGATCAAGTCGACCATTTCCTGTATCAAGAATGGGGAACGACCACTTTTACGACCTAAGAAGAGGTATGTCAGTCTGAGAGGTAAACCGATCATATCCTTACCCCCTGTTTGTACCTCCATTTCAATTAAAACCACCAGCAAATCGCCGTGAAAAATCTGGAGGTGGGAAGAGTCGACACAGGGAGAACAAGAGGAGTGCTAGTTTGACGTTAAATATGCTGTGCAGACCTGTGATTAGGGCAACAGTATCCATGGATTCCTGGATATCCCATCACACGCGCGGCGCATCCCACTTAAACAGCCGAGTTAACTGTGGGTGGATCCCATAAATAAAACATGCAGATCCTCAAATGCGCATTTGAGCAGGATCAATAACTACAAAAGGCAATAACATATTTTCGATTTTAATTATCGGGATCTACGGGATCTGCACAACCGGAATAGTATCTAGAGTTGGCCAAACAGGCTGTGATGCTTCAGTTTCGGGATGTCAGCTGAAAATGAACAAAAATTGTCATTTGGGCACTTAACCTCTCTTCCATCTCAGTGATACTCACTACTGCAAAGACCAGCTGAATTTAAATAAATAAATAGGATGTTATTTTTGAATCAGGTTCACAAAATTACAGACAAAGTAAAACAAAGTTGTAGCTATCTCAACTTTCTTTGTAGCCCTGAATTTAGACATGGACACAAGCTGTAAAAGCTCACACTACAACTTGCTTATGAGGTTCATCAGCTAATTTTACCTGCTCCTCATCCTCAATATTGCATGAGTTGCCAGATGGGACATTGAGGTCCACCAGACGAGCTGTGTTCTGTTTGTGCTGTTCCAGGACATCTCTACCAACACAAGCAAGTCTTTCATCAACACATTTGACCTCTCCTAACTGTGATGACCTTTCAAAGAGTGGTCGTGCTGTGCTCCAAAGTTCAACAGCTCTCAACTGATCACCATGGTTGTTGGAAATGTCCCCCAGTCTCACTGTCAGCAACGGCCTCTGGGTCGGCTAAACAGCGAGTAACCCGGCGAGAGCCCCAACCAGGAGAAACCCGATAGACGCTAGTAGCTTGTGTGTTCCCCGAGCAGTAGGACCAGTCGTACAGCGTCCTCCCTAGGAGGCCGTATGTTGTAGGTCGGGATGCGAGGCGGAACCTGGAACGAGTTGAAGAGGGTGTGATATCCACTCAGGTATACAACCGGGGGCGTGGATACAACCCGTAGTACGATGTGGAGGAAGCGGGGCAGGGTGGAGACAATGCCTATGTCAAGCCAAGGTAGAAGCCTGAGTTTAGACGAGGTAGAATCTACTGTACATGGAGATTCTACCATGTTTATATAGGCTTCTAATAAATTAAAGTGATCGCGGTCAATCGCGATCAGTTCCTGTGCCGCAGCATTAAGGAGCGCTAATGCTGATACTCCTAGACTCCTTTGTGTTGGTTTCCATGGCGTCGGAGGACTTAGGAGACCTGACGTTCGGGTTTCCTAGTCCTGAGTGTCATCGTATCCAGTGGTTCAAACCCCGATCAGTTTGCAACCACTCCTGTACTTCGTGTACGCTTCTGTGTCAGCCGTTGGTGCATCCGGCGACTAGGATCCATCTGTACGGGTTCCTAGTCCCTAACGTCTTCTGTATCCCGTGGCGCAGACTCCCCGAGTCTGTGGCTTTTAGAATCCGAGGCCGGGTTTCAACTGTTGTGAGGTCTCCGAGCGTGCTACGCATCGCTCGTCGCCTCATGGCCCCTGCGAACCATCTGCACGAGTAACGGGATGAGCTCGGACGTACGCGACGGATCTTCCTAAATGGGATTCTACGTTACCGTAAGCAGCTTCCGAACGAGACCACCGCTCTCCCCACATCCGCATCGTCTCCCCCGCCATTCTGGGCTCGCTCCTGCATCATCATCACACGGATACGTATAAAAGCATTTTTCAATGAAAAATATGAGGTTCCACAAATGAGGTTGAGAACAACAATTTACAAGCACGAGGTATGAGGTTTTTGTGTTATTCCAGGTTTGAGGTTGAGGACGAGGGGTAGGTTGAGTACGAGTTTTCACAGGACGAGCAAATAGCTTTTAAGGTTGAGTACGAGACACAAGGTTGTGGGGTGTAGGTTGAGTACGAGTTATCATAGGATGAACAAATAACTCTAAGGTTGAGTACGAGACACGAGGTTGTATGCAGTGGTTTAGAACGAGGGTTGAGGTTGAGGCCAAGACTTGGGAGCTGAGGAAAACAGTCAAGTTTTGATCATCATTCTACCAATCAGTTGATCAATTGCTAACCTTAGCTGTGACACTGTGACACAACAATTAAATTAGAAAATTGATAAGTAATTTGAGGTCTATTTTCTGGCTTTCTTCACAGTTCTGGTGAGTAATTGCTGCATATACTAGCTGGATAACAACTGGTATTGGTTTCCAATGCTCTTCCAATGTTTTTAATCCATATAACTGGGTGGCCACTAGTATTTTTTATCATACACACAAAAAAAATTGGGCCCTGATTATTTATATTAGGAAAGTGGGCAATTTATGTCAAGGTCAATGCATACCCCATGATTTGAGGTGATTATATGTTATATTGTTGTTGACCCTATTCAGCATGCCCAGGATCACAGAGACTCTGCTTAAGGCTCCTAGTAGATATTCCAGAACGTATAAAGAGCTCTCAGCCAGGAACCAGGGTAATCAGCATAAACTCAAAATATGTCAACTGACACTTTTGGTTATTTTGTGAATTGGGCACCAAGGAGATCACTGAGTGTGAAATTTTGAAGTGTTTTGATCAGGTTTTGGCTGAATGCTGTTTCTGAGGATATGGGTTTGAGAACAACTTTGGTTCCATATAGTGGTTATGGTTCAAAACACCATCTGGCCAGAACTTCACCACAACACTTCAAATAAAGCTCAATCTGAGCCATCTATGTACACTGTCTCTTCCTATTCCCTGTGTATATTTTACACTGACTGTCAGGGGAACCCCCCCCTCCGGCCACTTCCGTGTCTGCTGCTCCAGCCCCTTTTCCATCCGCCCCATCCACGGAACCATCCAGGACATCTGTCCGCTCCTGCTGGCACATGCTATGTGATCAGGCCTGGGATCATTGTAGATACCTATGGACACATGCTACTGGGTAGTTACTGAACTGTATACAAGGTTTTGCCTAGCATGGGAATCCTCATCCTTTCTTCTCTTCGGATTCCCCTGCTAGGTGTATAGTATTTCCACTCCTGTATTCTAGTATCTATATTTATACTTCACATTCCCCTGCTAGTTTCCATGCCCTGCACCAAGCTTAAGGTTGCCCTTACACTGACATGCCTTTCATAACTTGAGCAGCCTGGTTTATTGTGTATTTACAATGAAACATCATGACTGTAAGGGCAACCTTAGGTGGTAGTTTAAGTACAAGAGAGTATGGGAGGTGCTGTGGAGTGATGTGGGTTCATATATCAAACCAATGGAGTAATGACATCACACTTTTGGGGAAGCTTGGCCAAATCTTGGAGCAAATCCACGGCCTTTTTCAACACAATTTTTCATGATGAATGGTAAGGAGACTGACCAGACTCCAAGACAGAAAACTGCAGAATATAGGTCATGAAATGTACATTGAAATTCAGGATGGCTGTTGTGACGAAACATCATGAAACTTGAAGTTCAACATAAAAGTGTTGAAATTTATGATGAATATTTCTCATAGTGCCAGGGGAAAAAATGAATACAGTCAGGAATTATTTATATTGCTGCACCATCCCAAACGGCTTCAATCAGTTCCGTGACCATTGGGTTACTGATTGACTCCTCTACACTCATATACCCATTCATAAGCTTTGCATCAAGCCACCCGGAGCCATCCAGTGGCTATTTTGACATGCAGTGTCTGGTGGCTATGCCAGCCACAACGTCATCCAGTAACTCCACTGGTGGCTAAAAATATGATTGTTGTGTTATTTTAGCCACCATGACCACATGCCTGATGAGCCAGCTCAGAGCCACCTGGTGGCTTCTGGTGGCTCAGCACGAAGCCTCTATTTACCTCGCATTTATCTTGTCTGTTGTCCTTGGACATCTGACACTGTACCTTAGTTACAGCCCCTAGGGACTTTAGTATATAAGCTGTAGCTACTTTAGTACTTACTATTCTAGTCTAAACTCCAGACTTATTTGTTGGAACTCTTCATGCTTCAGTTACCCTTGTCATCTCAGAACCCAGAACCTGCTCTGTGCTGACATATGGCTAGGAATACGATTTATCAAATTCGCTTTTTTCACCATATTATTGTACTATAATAGGCTCCGAGTTGGCCTGATCAAATTCAAAGAGCTTAGAATAACATCCCCATATGGTTAGATCACCCAAAATGGTTGAATTATGAGCGAAAGAAGGGCTGATGTAGGGAATTTCCTTTTTGGGTGATAGGTGTTCATGTCTCAAATGGGAAAGTTATGCTCAGATTGTAGAGCTCATCAAGGGCTACAAGAGTCACCTATACCATTTTCCAATCAGTGTTCCAGGTGGCCCACAAAATGCAAAATACTTTCTGTGAGCCATGTGGCATTTCCATCAATTGCTGGAGAACAGAATTGGTAGTAAATCAGTTTCTCCACTTGTACACATTCTGACAGGTAAATATTGTTTCTCTTCTCAGAGGGAAAGTCCTTTGGAAATTAATGTCAAATGCCTTCCACAGTTATTTCTAGATTTGTGAATTCCTGTTCTTGGCAGTGGTCTAGTAATCAAGTATTTTAGTTGCAGTTTACCATCAGCATTTACCTAATGTAGCTCCTCCAACTTTTACTAATAATCAGGGCCCTTTTTTTTTTGTGTGTGATAAAAATACTAGTGGCCACCCAGTTGTATGGATTAAAAACATTGGAAGAGCATTGGAAACCAATACCAGTTGTTATCCAGCTAGTATATGCAGCAATTACTCACCAGAACTGTGAAGAAAGCCAGAAAATAGACCTCAAATTACTTATCAATTTTCTAATTTAATTGTTGTGTCACAGTGTCACAGCTAAGGTTAGCAATTGATCAACTGATTGGTAGAATGATGATCAAAACTTGACTGTTTTCCTCAGCTCTCAAGTCTTGGCCTCAACCTCAACCCTCGTTCTAAACCACTGCATACAACCTCGTGTCTCGTACTCAACCTTAGAGTTATTTGTTCGTCCTATGATAACTCGTACTCAACCTACACTCCACAACCTTGTGTCTCGTACTCAACCTTAAAAGCTATTTGCTCGTCCTATGAAAACTCGTACTCAACCTACCCCTCGTCCTCAACCTCAACCTGGAATAGCACAAAAACCTTACACCTTGTTCTCTACAATACTGTCCTCAAACCCTGTTTCTCGCCTGCATATTTTTCAATGATAAAAAAGGTCATAGATACGACCCGTACGCCACGATCCACGGGTTCTTGCTATGACGTGACCTCCTGCATCCAACGAACCGGCGCTCCTCGTACCGCTCGGACTGCGCTCGTCGCTACCCGGTGTCGACCAACAGGATACGACCGGTCTGGCGCCTGGACGACGTTCCCTCGTCTCCGTTCTCGGACGCTCTCCCACACCGGACGGACCTACCGCGTGCCTGACGCCGACCCATCGGACGAGGCAGAGGATATCCTGACACAGCCCTTCCCCCACTTCACACGACGCATTGACTAGCCGAGAGGAGACCGTCCGTCTCTCCCCCTTCCGGAGCACTCGAGCACCCACCGACGCAATTACCAGCCGTGCCTGGAGCCCCAGACATATTCCGAGGTTGTCTGGCCTCACCGCGCCTTGTGCGCACCCAGAGACGATCGGTCTCCTCAGCAGAGGCATCCGTTCTCCTGTCATATATGCACCCCGAAACACCTCATGACGTCCCCTGCCCCCTGGAAACACCTGCCACCCGCATGGCACCTCTGGAAACGTGGGAAATCGTCGAGGAGGTATAAAAGGGAGCGCATTTAGTAGGAGTAGTCAGTACCTTCCGGCCTGCAGAAGTAGCTTTCGGGGCGTTTTCCTCACTTTCTGTACCGTTCTCAGCTCAATCTAAGGGGTACTCCCAGCCTTCCCCGACTTCGTACCTCTCGTGCACCCTCCTCCTCGCCCACTGCCGGAGGCAGGCCACACATCTTACATTCGCTCGTTCATCGGCGTCTCACCTCTCACACCTCCATCAGCAGGGTCCCTCCTCACCGGACCCGGTGTCACCATCCCAGGCTTCCTCGATTAGGATCACCGTTCTCGCGAGCCTCGCTCTGTAGAAAACAGGCCCGGAGAGAAGCCATTACATATAAATCGCCGTCCATAGCCAATGAGACCAACCGTCTCGCCGTCGACCGAACAACGTCGGTGTCATCGTCTGTGCGACACACATCGCATCTCCAGCGCTGGTTCTAAGGGGAAGAGTGCACAAAGGAAAGCAGGCAGGGCAATGCATTTAGGGTTCCAGTACTCTCGTACGGGGAGCCAGGTTTAGCCATTCACACCTTCTTTACCGTTTTCACTAACAACAGGTCCTCCGCACACGTCCACACCCAGGAGACGAACGGTCTCCACGATCCCCGTTCACACACACACACACACCTATCACTCATACAAGGCCGATTCGCGCACCGACCTTCCGCTCTATCATTCGACTATATCTTCCCCTCTAGAGGACGAACGTAGTCGAATTCGAATCATATATCTTTCGATACCGACACCGCAGTCCTTATCACACCGTGAGAAGGTCACGTGGTGGCGTCATGAGAGTCCCGTGCTGCTAAGACATGTCTGTATCTGTACGGACGCGTCGCGCGAAAAAGTAGAACCCGGGTGATTCATGACACTCACCATGCATCCTGCCCCACCGCGACGGACACCCATATAGGTGAACCCCCCAAGGGCAACAGCAAACAAAGTGATGGCAGTACCCTCATCCTGTTCGCAAAGAAATGTAAGTATCTCCACAGAATTGTAGTGCCTTATGTATCTGGAGGTGTTGTTTACACTTTATTGAATATATCAAGAATATTGTTGTCCATTGGAACATTGAATAATCAGCACCCCACTGGCTGACATTACCCAAACCTTCCAGACATAAGAATTTAAGTTCAGCATTATAGTCCAATTGGAGACAATTTTCAAACAGCAGCTGTGCTGTACATAGATCTTTATCCCTGAGTTGCAGAGCCCCTAGGACAGCATAACAGGTAGAGATGACCCAGGCTTCAGCGGTGTATATGGATCTAGTAGCAAGATCAACATTCTGTTCCACATCATGTTTTGGAGCCCCCATTAACACCTGAATTTCAGCCACATTCAGTAATGCAACAGTATGCCAATAGGGATCTCGGTTTGCAGATATCTGAAGTATCTCCATCTGAATCTTCCAGGCTTCACTATATTCTGATTTACACTTGTGGACCTCAGCCTGAGTGGCCATGATGGCAAGATTGGCCTCACTACCAGACATACCACAAAGACCAATGAGACTCTGTG
The DNA here is from genome assembly GCA_029378375.1 of Mycena olivaceomarginata. Taxonomy (NCBI): domain Eukaryota; kingdom Fungi; phylum Basidiomycota; class Agaricomycetes; order Agaricales; family Mycenaceae; genus Mycena; species Mycena olivaceomarginata. The sequence continues at coordinate 240,404 of JARKIC010000466.1, read as the reverse complement.
CCCTGATGCCCAAAGAGAGACTTTGTTTGTAGTGACCAAGCATTTGGCAACACACAGCTTGTGTTTGGACTGTCTTTGCCTCTGTATATAAATCCCCAGAAACTCTTGCCAACCTTTGGGCTTCATATGCATACATTTGGGCTACAAAGTGTTTCCCGAGCTGAATGTTTATTGATGCAAGCCGCTGAAAAGCTTGACTGTGTCTCTTGCTGCTACCAGTTGGAATTGCCAAGGATATACTTTTTTTGCACATATTTACAGCCCCAACATAATCAGCTTTGAAGTGCCGATAGTAAGATGCCATCCTGTTATACAATCTGCCTAGAAAGTACTTGTGTCAGTTCTCATAGAGAGTGTAAAAATAGAGCGCACATTCAAGATCTGGCTCATCCATGTGCTTGAGGTGCTCCAAAGCTTGGAAGGCTAGAGCTTCAAAATCAGAGTTTGGGTACGATCCCCATGGGCTCAACAACTCAATGATAAAGTAAGCTTTAAGTCGATGATCATGGAGCTGAGGAAGGATATCCTGTGCTTGGCCAATCAACAGAGTCAGTGGGTACATGCTGGCTAGGCTGAAATGGCTGAAATGGCATATATAGTAAATGCTTTTTGATAGGTTTGGTTGTTTCTGTTTCAGACCCCATTGCAGCACATTCTGGATGTTTGTAAAATTTGACTTTATTTGGGGAACTGTGCTGGAATTTGACTGGGTTCCATCATACTCCGCATGGAATTTGAGCATTTCCTCAAAGTACCTGAGGAGGCTCTGAATGAGAGGATCTCCAGGAGGCTGGTGCTGTTGCAGATATTCCCATATGGGCATCAGTACCTTTAGTCTTTTATGCTCATCACTGTAAGCCAGAGCAGTGGACATCAGTGTGGTTTTGCATTTAAGAATATCTGCAAGTGGTAGTTTGCTTTGGATGAGATCTGCATCTGCCAGGCCATCTGGGAGCATTTACAGCAGGCTCAAGAGTTCTTGTGAATGAGGAAGGGGCAAAGTGAAATTGCCGCCAACACTGCCGCCCTGCCGCTAAGGGCGGTAGTGGCGGCAGTGGGGGGGCGGCACTCAAATTTTGTTAGATAGCATCTGGCCGGGGTCTTGCCTACACCATCTTGCACTACATTGTGGTGTATTAAATACAGTTAATAACATGTATTTGGACAGTAAAGTATACCCCAAGGCGAAAAGTTGAGCTTAAATTGGACTGGTGATGGCGGCAAAGGGCGGCAGTTTCACTATTTCTGGGGGCGGCAGTGGGGGCGGCAAAGGGCGGCAACAGGGGCGGCAATGGGGGCGGCAAATGTCTGCGGGGGCGGCACTTTTATTTTTGGGGGGCGGCAGTGGGGGCGGCAATTCAACTACGTGACAAATGGCGGCAGTGTGACTGTATGTGACAGCGGGCGGCAATGGGCGGCAAGGGGCGGCAGTTTTCACAAAAATTATGGTTGGCAATCATTGCATTTTGAGGTGTATTTATGTCTTCTTACCCCTCCGAGCTTCACAAATGTCATAAATTTGCATTTATGAACTCGGTCTGCGTGCAAGTTACGATGCACAAGAAAAGGTCTAAGTGAGCCGTTTAGTTGTTACGTGTTGTATAGCTCTCACGACTCACCCTTTCCTTCACAGGTATCCTGGCTGGGTGGAGTTGGATTCAGAGGGAAATGAGATTTAAGCCCGAGGTTTTAGCTTATATTATACAGAACATTTTCGGGCAGGTATAATCGCCTCTAAGTATGTGATAAAGAGACCTTGATAATAAACGAAGTCAGATGTATTATAACATATATCTGTATTTCAAATGTTTGCAGCGGCAGCCTGACAAAAGTGCCGCCCCTGAGGGCGGCACTGGGGCGGCACTTTGCACGCGCGGGGGCGGCACTCGGGGGCGGCAGGGGGGCGGTGCTGGCGGCACGGCGGCAGTATTGGCGGCACTTTCACCGTGCCCATGAGGAAGCAATTGGATCTGTGGACTTGATAATGACAGGGAAATGGACAGGTCCAGATTGGATCGTTTGTCAAAGCCTTCAGAAATAAGAGAGGTTTTTTCCTTGTCCCAGTGAGATAGTACATTGGTGCAGCCTTCAGTGTTGACCAAATGGGCCAGAAGACTGATTGCAAGTGGCATGTTGTCTGTGAGGGAGAGGATTTGGTCAACCTCCTCCAGACTATGTCCACTATCTGCAATATCAGTAAATGTGAGACGAGCGGCCTCTTGATCCAATGGTTGCAAGGGTTTTAAAAATCGTCTAGTCCAGTGGACTTTCGCAGGACATTCTGCTCCCTGCATGGTAATCTGAGATCAGGTAAGTTGAGAGTAAGATTCAAAATCCATTTAACTTGCCATCAGTGCAAGATGCTCCACACCTGCAAGCAGTGACAGTAATTCTTCAATGTCGCCATGAGAACTCACTGGCTCCCACAGTGTTTCAAGTTCATCTAGAATCAAGAGACTTGGTGGGTTGTTTGAAAAGTGCTGCAGCACAGATTGGACAAGATCTTTGCCAGGTTTCAGTCCCAAATGGGCTCCAATAAGGTTCACAAGTTCAAGTTTAGTGTTTGCAGGGTTGCAAGCAACAACAAATCTATTCTGTGCATATCTGGCCACAATGTCTGGGTGATGCAAAAGAGCACTTGCTAGGGAGGTTTTTCCTATACCACCTGCACCCAAAATTGCGATCCTGGGAACTCTGGTATTAAAAAGGTGGAGAATGTCTGAAAGCTCTGGCTCCCGTCCATGGAAAATCTTCGGTTCTGATGGCAGCATTGAGATTGAGGTAGAACTTCAAAATAAAGCCATTAATCTGAAGACATTCTAGGAAAGGTAGATCCCATACCTATTGGAGGACCAAGAATAATGTCTGCTTCCCTGTGAAAAGTAGGTATACATCTGGTGAACATGCTTGAATTACATACTGTGGATACTCCTGAAGCAGTTGCTTCAGAGAGTTTTTCAATCACATCAAGCACTTCTTGGTGTCTCCTTTGTGCATCTTTCTGCATCTCTATTATACATGGTAGAGAAATGCATGCTTCAATCTGTGATAGCCATGTATCCATGACTTGTCATTATACCAAACTAAACTGAGAGCACACCTAAAAGAATTCAAAGCCTTTTTGCACTCCAGCTTGGCAGCTTTTAAGTAGTGTGCTAAGTTCACCCTGATGGAAGAAGCTTTTGACTTTGTTGCCCTTTTGCTGGGCCTCCACAAAGGTGTGGATCTTGTGAAGGATCCTGATACCAGTGCTTGAGCTTCATTTTTTTGACAAAAAATTGGCCAAGCAAAGTACCCTGTGAATTTTCCCAAATGATGCAGGACTTCTGGAGACATTTCTCCAGCTGCATCTGACTTGATATGAAGAATCACAATCACATTCAGCAATTTGTGGATTTGCTCCAACAACTGAACACAGTCATCTTTGTGTTTACTAACAGTCTAGCCAGTGGCTAAGCTTCACACAAATGTCCAATCAGAAAAACTTACCTGGATATTTTCTATAACAGCATGAGTAGTGTTAATTATAGCACCTAAAAATGGAGTTTCAAAGTTTTCTGCAAATGATTTGCAAGGTATTTGTAGCCATAGTCAAGCATATCTCCACATTTTCCAGCCTATTCTTAGCAATGGTGGATGGGGGCATGTTAGGGTGCAGTGACCTTGTAAAGTGTTGGTCTTTTATGCACCATTAGTACCCTTCAAAGCAGAGCGCTTAGCGCTTACGGACCCGCTTAAGCTTACTGCTTACGGTCATGTGCCGTGACTTCTATCACTTTTGATCGCGTAGATAGATTGAGTGATAACGACGTGTTTATGCTTTCGGGCGTGGATTTCTAATCGATAAAGCTATTGATAACATGCCTCTGCCTGCCTGAAGCTTACCACCACCTCCTGCTGTGTTTATACCACAATCCGCCACCTTTTAGCCATGGTAAAGGAGACCTATCGCGAGCAAGTCAAGAAAACATACTTGACACATGCAGTTCTTCGAGATACACTCCTTCCGGTGGACGACGACCCGGGGCAAGCCCTTGATGACATTTTGGCCAATCTCACAGCGGATATAATTGCGCTCCGGGCCATTGAACAGACCCGTTACCTGCGCGACCGAACCCACATTCCGAAAGCCGGAAACCTGCACATTGCATGGGAATATGCACAGGACCCCAACCTGCACCCCGAGTTTGTTAAGCTCCTGCGGGTATCTCCCCTCGTCTTCAACGTCATTCTGGAGCTCATCAAAGACAATCCTGTCTTCCATAATAATTCCAATGCTCCCCAAACCCCTGTTGATGTCCAGCTTTCCGTGGCGTTATACCGTCTCGGAAGGTACGGAAATGGGGCATCTGTGGACGATGTGGCTCGTGTGGCAGGAATCGGTACAGGCACGGTCGAGCTCTTCACTGATCGTGTCTTTTCCGCCATTGAATCGCTTCACGATCAATTTCTTCGTCCATTGACGGCAGAGGAGAAAGAGATCGAGAAACACTGGATTGATGAACATATGGGCTTCATCGGTCTATGGCGAGAAGGGTGGGTGATGTACGATGGAACAATTGTTGTCCTCTATGCTAAGCCGGGGCTGAATGGAGAAGGATATTACACACGGAAGGGGAATTACGGGCTGAATGTCCAGGTATGTGCCCAATTTTTCATACATTTGATTCTTTCTGATGAGTAAAGATTGGCAATGTTCCCTCCAACCTGCGCATTGTTGACTGTGCACTGGGAATGACCGGTTCTGTTCACGATTCTGTGGCTTTCGAACATACTGCGGCATACAAACACCCCGAGTGGTTCTTTGAAGGCGAAGAATTTGCCTGGGTAGATTCAGCATATACACTTGGTCCTCGAACAATTCCCGTACACAAACGGCCCGCTGCCCTTACTCCCGAGAACATGAAATTCGATAAAGCTGTTTCTCACCTCCGGATTCGCTCTGAGCACTGCATGGGGGCTCTCAAGGGACGCTGGCAGTCCCTACGTGGCCTGCGGGTCAACATCAATTCAAACGAAGACCACATCAAGGCCATTCGTTGGGTTAATGTCGCAATCATATTGCACAACCTGATCATCGATGTTGAGGGAGCAGAGTCGGCAGCTGAATTTTCCGAGATTCACTGTCGGCTGGAGGAGGAAGAGGATCGAGGGGAAAGAGTGGCAGCTCTCGGAGAGAATGCTGAAGATGCGGGAGAGCACAAACGGATGCAATTAATGGCTGAATTAATTGCGGCAAAGGGAATGTAATTACACTACTATTAAACAGATGTAGATGAATGGTAGTGAAGGTAGTATTTGAGAAGTAACAAAGGAGGTACCAATAGGATTATGATTACTGAACAAACTCTACGTCACTCGATGAAGCTATATCACTGGAGATGGAAAGACGAGCGCGTTTAGCAGGTGGCTGAGCTGGAACATTGAAGCGGGTCTCGATTTCAGCAAGCTTGGCCAGGAACTCTTCCTTGCTGTAGATGCTGAGGCGCTCCTGCATGTCGATCAGCTGTGCCTTCTCGTCGAGTATGAGACGGCGCTGTGCAAGCTCATCTTGAAGAGCCGCACGTTTCGCAGCCTGAGTCAGGGTACTCCTAAAGACCAGATCAGACAAATGTGTGAGGTGGGTGTGAGGCTAGGAGATGTACTCATGCATGCTGATAAGCGTATCTTCCAACAAACGCTTCGCAGGAATTTTCCGTATGCTGTTGCGCGCTCGGAGAATGGCCTCGGAAAGAGGTGTTTCAGTCTTGACTTTAATATGGGGCTTCTGGGTAGTTGGGTTTCGATTTTCCTTCGACACTACCTTGCATTTGCCAGGCGTCTCTACGGTAGCCGTTATCTTGGCAGGGGATGGCGTAGGAGACCAAGAAATCGGAGTACTGCCACGAGAAGCGATAGATGAAGCCACGGGGGCGGGGGTGGCCATACGATTCATCAACGCAGGGTCAATGAGATGGTCTGGAAACCCCACAGGCTGGGAGCCACTCGGCGGCTGGAGATGCACAATTTTGCGACCGGCTGGTCCCACCCCAGTGATGACGACGGGCGGATTAACGTTGGCACGGGTACTATAGAGGTTGTGGAAGAAGGGAAAGAATGGGAAGTCCTTGACAATTGTGTCTGTGATTTATATTAAGCAGACTTGAGGATTGTGGCGAGAAGAGATAGTTACCCCACAGATTTTTTGCCTCGGGTGTCGTCGTACCGTCTGGGCCATTAGTGGGGATGTAGCACGACATGTATTCATGGAGGCTTTCATCCTCGTCGTCGTCATTTCCGCCAAGGCCGCCGCCAGTTTGACGAAGACGTTTGGCCTGCTTTTTGTACACACCGTACACGCTATAATAGCTCAGATACCGACTCAAAGAATGGATTAAAGCGACATACTGCTCATACTGAAGCTTAACTCGCTTTCCAACGGCATCCCCGTCGATGGCAGCTTCAGCCGGGAGGATGGTCTTTCCGATTGCCTTGAAAGCAGCGGCTTTGGACATTCCCGAGGAATTCTGTTCAGACCTGCTGTCAATGAAGTAGAACAAAATCCACGGTAGCTTTCGCACCTCAGAGGGGTCCTTTCTGCCCATAATAACCAAGCGGTACTCCTTTTTTTCGACCTCGCGAAGCATCTTCCATATCAAGGCACCATCATCTTTGCTCCATTTAATCTGGGGGATAGCGCTGGGTTTTCCGCGGGGCATTACGAGAGTGTTACACGATTATGTGAAGGCAGACAGTGGCAGCAGAAGACGTAAGAGACCTTCGGGCGAGAAGGTCCGGAGCGAAAAGATTAAAAAGGAAATCACGTCTCAGGTGACGGCACATGACCGTAAGCAGTAAGCTTAAGCGGATCCGTAAGCGCTAAGCGCTCTGCTTTGAAGGGTACTATTTGTCCCATTTTGAGATCAATCTATCAGCCATGTGGCATAATCGTGATTTTTATCTTTGCCAAGGTAGAGGTTTTCATGCTTCTGGCAAGCACACATTCTTTTTTTTTTTGGTCTTGCAAAATTTGTATCTACAACCATTGTTCCAAGGCTCTCCAAGATACAATCCAGCTGAAACCAAATGCACAGTGGTTGCTTGCTCTTACCCCACTCAAATTCATGAGAAGGTCTATTCACTGATTGCTACCAAGACCCATCAGGTTCATTATTTTTAAAAGTACTGTATTGTGATAGACATCTGATTCTCCACTATCTCGGATCTGGCCTTACATTCATAGGGCTTTGTATTAGATTCTGCTCCAAGAATACTGAGATCTTTAACAACAAATGACTCAGGCATTGCTTCAGGCCCACAACACCTTTTAATTCGCCAGAATCCTCACAAGAACTGCATCTTCAATGCTGATGTGGTCCTCCCCCTTAGAAGAATGTCATTTTGACCATTCACAACTTTAGTTAGGTGACCGAGACCAGATTCACCAGAATATTTCCATTGAACAATTGGAGGGTGCCTGTCCTTAATTGGCCCTCTTCCTGTCATGAATGGCTTTTGTATTTCTCATTGATTCTTTTCACTCAATTTGTTCTTTCAACTGGGGGGGATGACGAGAGCTAATGCACAATTTGGACATACAGACTTGATGCAGAGCAGCTTTCCCAACTTGCCGGTTGATTGGGTGCCAGGGGCAGTGTAGCACACACTTCCGTCTCAATCCGCTTGGAAAGGATGTGTGACAAATGCATGAACAACTTGCGGAAGAGGGTGGGTTGGGGCGAGGGGTGAGTTTGATGTCGGGTTTTAATAGGTGGGCAAAGTGGTATGCAAGTGTGATAGGTTCGGGCTTCGCAGGAAGCTCTTCTCTTGGACTTGAAGACTGGGACGGAGCGCACTAGGCGCTCTACGTAGGTTGGTGGCTCAGACAGAGCCCGTGGGCAGATAAGGGGCAAGTCCTCGCCCGTTGGCGGGACTCAAGCCCTAGTCGCCGTGTTGTCGTTGTAACCCCCGCCGGGACTCCTGCGACCTGGAGTAGGGAGCTGAGGGGAGCGGCGAGGCTCAGCGCCGAGTCGCTCGGTTCACGCTGCCCGTTGACTCTTTGCGAGCACGGAGGGCGGTGATGTTGTGAGCAAGTATAATAATGATTATCTAATACATTGTGGCAATGTGTTCCGTGGAATACTGACTAAGCTACCTAGTAAGGTGAACGGCTCTGAGTCGTTATAAGTGGACGGGAATATCCACCCATCACAGAGCCCTCCACGGGTCAGAGCGCATTCACGTTCCAATGCATCAAAATTCCAGGAATGTAGCTTGAAAGCCTGTTGCAAGATAATGAATCCACTGTGCTGGACTCGAAGAAGTTCGCTCTGAAGTGTCCAGCATTTTTGAAAAAAAATTGGCCCAATAATTTGGGTAAGAGCTCCTCGCTGAGGCACTGATTGCGAGGGCCGCTGGCCTCGCAGCCTGGGCCGTCATCCACTCTGTGGTATGATGACGAGAACATAATACGGTGGTCTGACATGAAGACTAAGCTTCAGTCAATGCACCAGAGTCATGTGGACTCCGTATTCTGTTCAGTGACTTGATATTGCATTCGGCAGACACAGTCTACCTCATGCCATCGAGGAGGAAAGGAGGAAGAGGGAATACAACTCTCTGATGTCCTGCATGTCTTCAGCATCAGAGAGGAGGAGCATCAGCTCCTCGTTCCAGTGTATCCCTCTGGGTGGTCGCTCTCAGATAGTGAATCTGAGAGTCCTCTTCGACTGCATCCGTGCATGATAAGTTGATCTCAGATACGGGATCTGAGAATCACACAGGGAGGAGGGACAGAACAACTCTCCGATGCGCAGACCATATCTTTGCCATCGGAGAGGAGGAGCTGTGAACTCCTCTTCCACTATATCCATGTGTTGGGGAATCCGCTCATAGAGCAGCGTAGGGTTTACTCTGTAAACCTCTACATATATCCCCTACAGCCCTCCACTTATTTGCCGCGCTTTACGATGTGCGACAAATAATTACCGGGCCGAGACCACCAAGGAGATGAACATGAAGAGAATCAAAGCTGGTTCGAGACCCAGAGTAATCCGCATGGCGGAGAAAAAAAATATTGGCCCGAAAATCCAAGGGTAATGCTTGGGCCGTGGCAGCCATAAATGAGCTCACGCGGACGGAGCTCACGGAAAAAGGGAATGCTTTCTTGACAAGCAGTAAGACGACGGTCATCTAGACCAGATTGAAAGCCCTCCGGGGAATTACGTAGCCCTCCAGAGTGTGGTGGAGAACAAGGCTGCACAAGCCGACTCGACTCGACACCTACGTGCTGAAGCCCGTATTTGATTATGTGACATTTCGGCTCTCCATGGTAGCGGGAACACGCCCTCCAAGATGAACCACGAAAGCCCTCCAGAGCAGATGTGATGAGAGTTGACGATGCCTTGTGCAAGCGGAGCCGCGACGGCCTCGACGCCGCGGAAGGAAGTAGACACTCGAACCCTTCTCGGCCTTATTTGGACTCTTCGAGCACTCAATAGCTCTCGTCCCCCAGACGTTCACCACTCAGGGTTCCCGTCTGTCGGAATACTACGCATCTATTTCAATGAAATCGAACCGTCTCGGAGGCTAGAGAGGCATGAGGCCACTATTGTATTTGCAAAGGTGAGGCTACGGTACAAGACTCGAAACGGAGAATCAAGCAGGGCCGATCTCAACGTTTCGAATCAAGCATACGCGTGGCGTACGTGCGAAAAGGGTAGGCGCGATCGGGAGTACAACGCGGATTGGAGGGAAGGTACACGAGGAGCGAGGATCTTGGAAGCGCGGAGCTACGGGTACTGCAAACTCCGTACGGAGAATCAATACGTGGGTGATCCCAACGTTTTGAACCGTATACGAGCAATATACGGGGCGCCCGAGCGCGCGGGAACAAGTAACGTCGCGGATCCGCAATGCGCGAAGCGGGTTGCACGCGTATGCGAAGCGCGCGCAGTCACGCAACGGCCGGTGTGCGCGGAAAGACAACACGGAGCTCAGGCTGAGCTCAACGTCGCACCGGAGAACAAGGTCTTCCAGGCGTACGACCACCGAGGCAGTCTGTAGTCGAGGACCTGGCGTCGAAGTCCGAGCGCCGGAGACGGTTGCGATACCGTAGGCGAATCCAGCAAGGCACTCAGCGCAGACTCGTGGGATCGAGACACGAGAAGCAAGGAGCGTGGCGGGGTACGGATTGAATTGGGTCGCCGAACACAGGGGAAGGGTGAACTCATCCTGCTGATGCTGTGCATGGTGCTCTCCAGAGGCTGCACGGAAGGACAGGGCTTTACAGGTACGCAGTGGAGCGCCAGACCTTCAGACGGCGATGTGCGTCGATTATTCAAAGGCGACGTGCTTGCAGCTCGAAATCCGAGGTGAAGGCTCAAGTGGCGCACACGACGTCGTGAATGCAGGCAGGGGACGCGCTATAAAACGCACACAAAGACGCGTCGGAGGTATCGATTCTGTAGCGCAGAATGGACATGTTATTGGGCGCCCTCCAAATGGAACGGAAGCGCTAGCACTGAGGCGGAACGGGTTATGAGATCGAGGAGCGCAGGTGCGGCTCGGAGCAGTGGGGGACAGCAGTGCGAAATAGTCAAGCCAGATGTATTGCGGATATGCACGAAGTAATCCAGGACTGGCACGGACAATCGAGACGCGCGGGGACGAGCACGGGCATATAAGGCTCAAGATTAGGAGTGCCGCCCGAGTCTCAGCGCAGACAATCTTGCTGAGAGGTAGGCGGAGTCATCTAACGACTCGACGCCGCAGACAAGTTGCGCGGGAGAGCGTGTCTGTACAACCCCGAGAGCCAAGAAGCGTGGACATCGTGATGGAGGGAAGCGGTGGACAGATCGCCCTGGCATGGTCGCAGTGCGTAGCGCCCGCGAGCGGCGGCTAGTAAGCACAAGCGCGGATTGTGAAGATGTCATGGGCGGTGAGAGGAAGTGGTGGATCCGGGCCGAAGCCCGCTTTCCTCATTTGGAATCCACCGTCAATGGATTCCTGCCGTCAGAATCTCTTCTCGGCCCTCCAGCTTCCAGTCAATCCACACACGTTTGCCAGTAGCTACTACGCGTCACTTCCCCGCAATTTCCAGCTGTCTCTGAAGCAAGATAACATCATGAATTTCCGAAACTTATGTACAGCACCAACTCGTCACGGAGATTCAGGCCGAATCTCAACGTTTCAAATCAAGCCTACGCAGCAGCAAGAGAGGGAGAGCGAACGCGAGCATCCGCGGTCCGAGTCAGCAGGCCAGCGCCCAGGTAAGCACTGAGTACGGGCCGGTTTGTGATGGGGATAGCGCACGGAGCCGCAAAGCGTCTCGACGTCGCGGGGTACACGCTAAGGTGCAGCATCACGCAAAGCTAGGGAGAGCTCGCAGATGCGTCCGCGGGGCGCACGTATCGGATGGACGCGATGCCCTCCACTTCCAAGCCAAGAGGCGAGAACGGCGTGCGGAATGCGGCGCACGAGGTGGGGTGATAACGTCGCGGAGGGAATCACGCGGCCAGTACCACCACGCGCGGAGCACACGCGAATCCCAATACAGAGCTCAGGTCGAACTCAAAGCACTGCACGGTGACGGAGACGAGAGGCGTCTCGACGCGCACCCCGGTGCGCACGTTAACGCGGGATACGTCTCGCAGCCCTCCATCCATGCAAATGGTGGAGCGCAGTTGAGGAGTGGGTGCACCTAGATAACAAACGCGCGTGCACAGACGGCCCGATTCTTGAGCCTGGTAAGTCCGAAACGCGGGAGCGCAGCTTGACTCGTCACGAATCTCGGAACCCGTAGGAATGAGGGTCCACCAAGCGCGAGCTGCAAGCGGCGGAGCAAGTGCACAAAAAGGCGGAGACGCGTGAAGTCTCAACCCAGCGAGCCCGGGGCGTGTCATGACCCTCCAGATTCCAGCACGGGGCAACTGCTCTGATGCACGTTCGCCGAACCAAGAAGCACACCGAGAACCGCAAGTCCATTGCGAGGCGTCTCAACGCAGCGATGGCGATACGCGAGCGCAATTTAGCGTGAGGGGCGGCGTGCAAACGAGACACGGCGAGAGGCAAGACGAGTCGCGTCCGGGGTACGAGGTGAGAAAGTCGCGGAGAGAACCATGTGAGCGTTTCGGTGCTCGAGGCGGGACGCGGGCGGGGACGTGAAGCATCTCGACGCCGCATGCACACCAAACGAGCGGGATCCACCGTTGAGAGGAAGGCATGAGATGAAGGGGTGCCGCGCCAAAGGGTACCACGCGAGTGCGCTATGCGTCGACACACGCGCGCAGTACGGAGCTCAGCATGAGCGCCGTGTACTCGAAGGTCTCCAATCCGGAGCGAGCTCGGGCACAGAGTGTTGTGCCGACGAACACCACCCTAAGTCGCGTCCGTCCTCCACATGGAGCTCAAGCACGGACGCGCGACTGCAGAGTATTGAGATGGCGGGGGCGCCACCGCGGAACGCAGGTACGACTTGTGCCCGACGTATTGCTGCCCTCCAGATCTGTACTAGTCGACGCGCTAGTGCTGCTAGAGCGTTGCGCTGGCGCAAATGCGAACGATGCCAGATAGCGATCCGCGAGCGTATGCGCACCGGGGGCGACGAGGAGGTGCGTCCCTTCTTCGGGTTCGTCAGCCTCAGCGTGGGTCGAGTCACACCCCAACCCCGCACACGCGCGCGCGGCCCACTCGCCCGCCTCTGCTCCTTCCCCGTTCTCCCCTTCCACAGGCGAAGGAGAATGAGGCCCCACCAGACTCTCCAAATACGCAAATGTCACGCTCCCGCTCGCGGCGCACGCCGGGCATGCCTCCTTGTTCTCAGCAGACACAGCGGGGCGGAATCGCCTGCACCACTCGCACCGCGCACCCCTGCGCGAGCGCGACCATAGTCCTGGTACAGCGGGCACCAGAAGTGTCGCAGGAAGACCACGAGCGTGCGCCTTGCAGGGGCTCGAGGGTAGGCTGGAGTTTCCTCGTTGCCTTCTTCGCCCGCACTCAAAAATGCAAAAGGAAGCGGCGCGCCCAACAACTCGCCGAACGCCACCCGCACGCCGCTGGGTGCAACGAGCGGGAGGCGTGCGGCAACGGCGAGGGCGGCGCGTGTGGGGGCGATTTCGGGTTCGCGAGCTTGGGCTCACCACTCCCACTTGCATTCATCGGTTCGCATCGTGCTTCGCGTCCCCGCTGTTAGCGGATTAGGAGTTGTGGGGAGCCGGAATCGGCGCTGAAGAAGCATCCGGCCCCGGGAGAGGAGAACGACGAGCGCGACGAGGCGGAGAGCGGGGCACAGAGCAACGGAAAGAAAGCCCATCATGGAGCTCAGATCGAGCTCTACGTAAGTACGGCCGCACAAAGCAGTAGACCCTCGAGGCGTGGGGTACAGATCCGCATCTCCGTGGAGGAGGCCGAGGACAGCGAAGACGTCGGGAAAGTAGATGATGAAGCCCTCCAGGTACGGGACCCTCCCCGCACGCAATAGTCACGAAGTTCGAAAAGCACGGTGGGATTGCGCAAGGAGCGGTGTGCGAGTGAGGCGCGAAGCAAGGAATGCGCGCGAGGTGAAGGCGAGGACGAGGCTTCCCGCGTGAGTTGCGGGTGCTGGCGCGAGAGACGAAGTAGGACAGTCCCGAACGTTATTGCTCGTTGGCAGCAACGAGTATGAATCCGGGCGGGGAGCCAGATGTTGCACGTATATACCAAGTCTTCCCGTCAGGTCGCACGAGCAGCGCGCAAGCATGCACACGGAGCTCTGACTGAGCTCAGCGCATTGCACGGCCCTCCAGCCCATCCACAACTGAACAAGAGCGGAATGGGAGGTAGCAATGGATGACCTCAAAACACAGATACATCGCTTAAGACGCAATATCGGAGCGCAGCTTCCGCGGCTCAACGATCCAGGCCAGTGTATCTGGAGTTTCGCTGTGTATTGAAAGGTCCAGCTGTTCTCCTGGCGTCCGCATGAGGATCGCTTGGGCTGAGCATACACCAGCAGCATTGCAGAACTCAAGCCCAGGACGGCGAGCTCACGCTGAGCTGAACGCATGCTAGGATGATAACACGAGAGGTACGTTTCGCAGTAAGGGCGCTCGAGGGACAGTGCGTGCAAGCAGGGAAGCGGTAGCGTTTCGGATGCAAGGAGCACCGCAGCGATTCGCGTTGGATAATGTTCTTGAGACTTGGGGTGTGGAGGAATGCTCGTCGATGCTCGTCGCTGTTGCCACGTCGCAACAACGGCGTGTGAACACCGCGGGACGTCGTCGGCTAGTCGGGCCGCTGTCGCGCATGCAGCGAGAGCAGGCAAGCGCGCATGGTGGCGATACTCACTCAACTCAGAACCTTCCAAGCTATCCAGATACTCCAAATCCAAGGCCAATTTCTCAGTTGATGCCAGCGAGAGTGTTGTGTACGAAACGAGGATGGTCTTGGGAGTGATGAAGAGATGTCGTCGTTGAAGGGAGGAAGAGCAATACAATGTATTCAAGTCACTGTAAATAACACGCTGGAGCTCACGCGCGGCGGAGCTCACAGCGTACTAATAACATGAACAAGTAAGCCGAGCCCAGCGCAGTAAAGCGGGGCTCAGGGTGTTGCGCGTCCGAACTCACGCCGTCAGCGAAGTTCTAGGACGCGCGGAGGGGAAGAAAGGCCCGGAAACCTTTCGCGCAACAAGAACGTAGCGCAGAAAGGGGGACGGTGACACATATCGGTCCTCAAGTCATGAAGGGAGGAGGGAGGACCGAATGGCGATCGCGCCCAAAGGCAAGTCAATGCCGTGAGGGAGGCGACACGGCGCCTCACCGTATCACCACCGAGATGCTGGAAGGGGCTCGCAACTCAGGAGAGCTCAGGAGGATGATAGTCCATCAAGGAGGAGGTGAGGCAGCAAGGCTTCAAATGGAGTCTTGACCTCTACCCAGAGTGGAGGAGCGCACAGCACGCCTCTACAGTCCAGGGAGGTCGTGGAACTGAACACCGTTTGAAGGAGAGAATGAATCATTAAGGTCTTCAAGTCCAATTGGTGAAGACCAGACAAGTCAGACCATTGTGATAGGTTCGAGCTTCGCAGGAAGCTCTTCTCTTGGACTTGAAGACTGGGACGGAGCGCACTAGGCGCTCTACGTAGGTTGGTGGCTCAGACAGAGCCCGTGGGCAGATAAGGGGCGAGTCCTCGCCCGTTGGCGGGACTCAAGCCCTAGTCGCCGTGTTGTCGTTGTAACCCCCGCCGGGACTCCTGCAACCTGGAGTAGGGAGCTGAGGGGAGCGGCGAGGCTCAGCGCCGAGTCGCTCGGTTCACGCTGCCCGTTGACTCTTTGCGAGCACGGAGGGCGGTGATGTTGTGAGCAAGTATAATAATGATTATCTAATACATTGTGGCAATGTGTTCCGTGGAATACTGACTAAGCTACCTAGTAAGGTGAACGGCTCTGAGTCGTTATAAGTGGACGGGAATATCCACCCATCACAGCAAGGCTGAGGAAGGTCTACTGGAGGAAGGCATTTTTGAGGGCAGGTGCAGATAGGAAGACAAGAAAAGAGGAGCAATATTGGATGTACATACACTGTGTAGACTGGCACGGCACAGTTGGATTTTCTTCACTGAATGGCATGCAGTGAGTTATTCTCAGTTTATTGAACACTATCACCTCTGTAAAGCTCTATACTGTATGGCATGGTGTTCGGATCTTGACCTGCCCGACGTCAGCATTGCCACAAAGTGTAAGCCGCATGAGCTGCATGCGGCTTTTGTGCATTGTGCAAAGCCGCGTGATAAACTGAAGAATTTATGAGTGGAGTGATGTTGATTTTGATGAAATATGGGTAATTTAGGTGCTATCCAGTACGTTGAACCACTTACCAAACGTGATGTGCATCATTTTTAACGTCATTATTTGGCTTCTCCACAACCGCTGCACGGCTATGGCTGTGATGCTGCCTAAAAAGACCATTCTCCACACTTCTTTTCCTGCATGATGCCGGAATCAATGCCGACAGCATTCATAGCACTGATATACAAGTTTTGAATACATAATTGATGGGGAGATGAAAGCCGCACGGTGCCGCATGCGGCTTTGCACAATGCACAAAAGCCGCATGCGGCTCATGCGGCTTTTGCACAAACTCTCTATTTTGTGCCTCCATTTTCATTAACATTGGTGCACACAATTGATGTTGACTGCGGATGATTCATATGGGCACTTTGAAAAAGGTATATTGAAAGGCCTGCTAATTTCAACCCACCCAGGCTGTAGACCCTTACTTGCCTTGCAACCATGAAGCTCATTCTCAATGTCCTTACCATCTCTTGCCTTTACACTGCAACTGTCTGGGGGTAAGCGGGCCACATCGGATTCCTGCTTGCAGGTGACACCATCCATTTCAACACGAACATCACTGTCCAGATTGTCTGCCCAGTATGGCCCACAATCCTTTTGCTCCATCCTCCCCCTGACCTGGCCATTTGCGCAATATAGAACAGCATCCAAGGCTCAACCAAAGTAGGGATTGCCATTGGCCTCCTCTTGTGCCCCGTCTCCCAGGAAGCCAACTGCCTGTTGCCTGCAGGGCAGCTTGGATCAGTTCTCTACACTGGTCCATTCACTCCCACTGGTCACCTGATAGTGACATTTACGAGAACTTCATGTTGACGGTGCCATCAGTGGGTTTCCTCGCCACCAGAAGAGCTCAGCTGGCTGTTGTACGCAATAACATATTTTCGATTTTTATTATCAGGATCCTAATACGGGATCATAAGATTCAGTTTGAATACTCAGGGTTGGATGGAGTGGAGAAGGTACAAGTTTTACCTACACAATGTATTGAAACTTGAAAGACACATATTGGTACAACGACGAGCAGGGATCAAGATGGGGAATGTTGACTGATGTCATACTGATTGGTGGAATAAAAGGCAATCAGCACCGGCGGTAAGATACAAGTCGCGCTGCATACACCAATGGGTGCGTTAAAAACAGTGGTGTATCTGTCAATAGGTACAGTCAGAGTAGATGATTCTGGGTGATTCTCATGATTCTGACAACAATTCTGATGTCAATTCTGGAATTCTTTTTCATCAGATTTGGGTGGGGACACCCTAAATCACTGCTTCCAACTGCATCGCAACCGCATCACTGCACCCAAAGCTGTCAGAAAATATGCTGAGGTGGCTAGAAGCCAATGGAGCTTGTAATGAACACGGAGCTACTCAAGTGCGAGTGCAGGAGCACAGAGAGGGCACAGACGATGGGTGAAAAGGATAAGATATGGACTAAGGCTATGCTATAACAAAGGGAAGATGATATAGGTACATCAAGTATCAAAGAAGTCATATCTATCAATACTCAGACTGATGCGAGCAAACAATCATATATCTTGACAAAAGCAGTAGTGCGATGTGGCACACATAGTTCTGAGTGATTGCACAGACACACTGTGTAAGGGACAGCAAGTGGGGATCTTCTTTGATGCAGTAAAAGTATCTGCTGGGATGAGTATGTCCTTTGGCCTTTGTTGAGATTTTCAGACAATATGTAGTGGTAGTCGGAGGACTTGGTAGCAATGATTCCATGAAACAATCAATTTTGATGTGGTGGTAATGCAGCACAATGCGGTGATGCAGTAGTTTTGTTGCGGTAGCGGTGCGGCACTTGGGGCAGTAGCGAGATTTTGGAGCCAGTTTGTATTGGTACAATGTTGCGGTTTGTGTCACACCGATGAAACGGTGCACTTGATATACGACTAGAAATAGCTTAGATTCGGGCTTGCACAAAACAACCACAAAACCACCACTACAACAATCTATTCCTCCAAAGATGTAAGTGCTGTCAGGGCAACCTTAAGCTTGGCGCGGGGCGCAGAAACTAGCGGGGGAATCCGAAGAATGAATATAGGTACTAGAATACAGGAGCGGGAATACTACGCACCTAGCGGGGGGAATCCGAAGAGAAGAAAGGATGAGGATTCCCACGCTAGGCGAAACCTTATATACTAATTAGTAACTACCCAGTAGCACGTGTCCAGAGGTATCTACAATGATCCCGGGCCTGATCACATAGCACGTGCCAGCGAGAACAGGCGGGCAGAAGGTCAGGGGCAATAGCCGGAGGGAAAGCCGGAACGGAAACCAGAGCGGAGGCCGGAAGAATAGCCGGAAGAATAGCCGGAAAGGTCAGAGAGGCGTGCAGAGCAGGGGTTCCCCTGACATCACCCCCCCCATAACCCTTCCAGCGCACCATGTACCAGAGGCTGCCATATCGGACTCGCGCTTCGAGGATCTCGTCAACCTCCCACCTTTCGTCTCCGTCTGCTTGGAGGACAGGCGGTGGTTCGTCATGCCGGGGGCGTCCGGGAAAGGGGTCCGGCTTCGCAAGCTCGAGCTTCATGACTGGGAAGACCGGGTGGAGCTGGGAGTAACGCGGCGGAAGCTCGAGCTTGTACGCACCGTTGCCCACAACCTTCACAACCTTGAAGGGTCCGAGCTGTTTGTCCGAGAACTTGGGCGACAGATGTGTCGTTTTGATGTCGGAGGCATCCACCCAGACCCAGTCGCCTACCTTGATCTCTGGTGCGGGCACGCGCCGGCGATCATAGTACAGCTTGAACTTGTCTTTGGCCTTAACGAGGGCAGCCTTGGCTTCGGAGACTCCGGCGGTGATCCGGTTGCGGAACTCATTGACGGACTCGTCGGCGGAGCGCCTACTGTTCGGCTCAAAACCCATCCGAGGGAGGCGGCCGGTGTCCGTCATGAACGGTACCTGCTGCGTTGAGGAGTGGATGTGGTTGTTGTAGGCGAACTCGGCTGCCGGCAGGAGCTCATCCCAGTCGTCCTGTTTGTAGCTTGTGAAGATACAGACGAACTGTTTGAGCTCCTGGTTGACGTGTTCGGTCTGACCGTTGGTCTGCAGGTGGTAGGCGGTGGAGGTAGCGGGTTCGATACCAATGAGGCGCCACAGTCTGCGAGTGAACTCGGCGATGAACTGTGGACCACGATCAGAAATGTACTTCCGGGGGGTTCCGTGGTGCCTCCAGACATTCCGGTAGTACAGCCGGGCAGCCCTGACAGCACCGAGGCCGGTGTGGCACTCGTTGAAGTGGGCTCGCTTACCGAGGACGTCAACCACAACTATGACTGCGTCGAACCCGTGGGCCTCCGGAAGCTCGACAATGAAGTCCACCGAGACGGTGTCCCAGCGCTCATCCGGAATCTCGGTCGGATGAAGCTCACCGTGGGGAAGTTGCCGGAGCACCTTCGTCCGGTTGCACGCATCACAGGTTCCGACGTACTGGCCGATGTGGCGGGACAACTGGGGCCACCAGTAGTTCCGGGAGATCAACTCCAACGTCTTGAAGCGGCCAGCGTGTCCGGCGACCCGTGTGTCGTGGTGCTGCTCCATAATCTGGTGGCGGAGGTCCTTATTCCGTGGCATAATGATCTTGCCACGAAACAGGAGGAGTCTGTCCGGGATCTGCCATTCGGCTGAGCAGGGGGAAGGAGTCTTCCGGTTCTTGAGGAGCTCCTGGGCAACAAGCGCCACGGGGTCCTCGAGCTCCAGCTCGGTCGCAAACACCTTCCGGACATCGCGCAGGAGAGGAATTTCGGGTCCGTCAACCGCAATCCCCTCCATGGCACAAATCCGGAAGAGCTCCGGCTGGAGGAGCATAACATCCGAGTTCTCTGAACCGGCTCCGTGGTCCGGACGACGCGAGAGCGCGTCCGAATGGCCCATGAGGCGTCCGGGCTGATGGAACAGGGTGAAGTTGAACCGGGACAGGTACAGGGACCATCTGGCCTGCCGCCAGTTCAGCTTCTGCGACTTCTGGAAGTACTCCAAGTTCTTGTGGTCCATCCAGATCTCGACCGGGTGCTGCGCACCTTCGAGGAAGTGTCACCACTCCTCTAGGGCTCGGACGATTGCAAGCATCTCCTTGTCGTGGATCACGTAGTTCCGTTGGATGTCATTCAAGCTCTTGGAGTAGAAGGCGATGGGGTGCCACTTTCCATCAGTCCCTTGTTGCAATAGAACCACTCCGGTCGCTCGGTTGGAGCTGTCCGCCTCCAGTCGGTACGGCTGGGACTTGTCCGGAAGGACTAGGACGGGCTCCGCGGTCACCGCGTCCTTAAGGGCTTGGAATGCGGCGGCCGAGGCAGTGGTCTATGTCCAGGCCACGCCCTTCTTCGTCAGATCGAAAAGCGGCCGGGCGATGTCTGAGAATGCCCGGATAAACCTCCGGTAGAAGTTTGTGAAGCCGAGAAATTGCTGCACGTCCTTCTTGTTCTCAGGCTCGGGCCATGAGGCAACACCGGCGACCTTGACGGGGTCCATCTGAACGTGGTTGTGAGAGATGATGATGCTGAGGTACTCAATTGTTGACTTCTCAAACTCGCACTTCTCCAGACGAAGGAAAAGACGGTGTTCGTGAAGTTGTCAGAGCACCTCCCGGACGATTTCACGGTGACAGGCGAGGTCGGAATGTGCAATGAGGATGTTGTCCAGGTAGACCATAACGTCTCCGGAAAGGATGAGGTCCTGGAAAATGTCATTCATCATTGTCTGGAATGTAGCCGGGGAGTTGGTAAGGCCAAAGTACATCACCAGCGGCTCAAAGAGCCCCCGGTTGATACGGAAAGCGGCCTTCCATTTGTCACCTTCCCGGATCTGAACATTGTTGAAACCCCACCGGACGTCGAGTTCTGTGAAGAACTGGGCTCCCTTCAAACAGTTAATAAATCGTTGATCAGAGGGAGCAGGTACCGGTTTTTCACGGTCATCGCGTTGAGTGCCTGGTAGTCCTGGAGGGCTCCATCCTTCTTTTTAATGAAGAAGACCGGAGATGCCATTGGTGACTTGGATGGACGGATATGGCCGGTACTCAACCCCTCTGCAGTGAAGGCATCGAGCTCCTTCTGTTCGAGCAGGGAGATCGGGTAGACCTTGCAGTTGGCCGGCTTCACATCCGGGACGAGTTCGATGGCGTGGTCCCACGCTCGCTTCTCTGGCAAGGAGTCGAAGGACTCCTTGTTGAAGACGTCCGAGAAGTCCGCAGCCCAGGGCGGAACATCGGTTCTGGCGGGTGCAGAATTCCGGGTGTAGGCCTCTGCAAGGCGCTACGAGACGGTGCTGCCGGTGCGAATCTCCTCAACGGGGGCGAACACAGTGTACAGAATGTGATCACCCTCTTCGAGGTCGTCCTCTTCGTCATCATCGTCCTCCGAGTCCAGACACAGCTCCGGCAAGTCGTCATCGTCGGCTGTATCATACCTGTTGTCTCTGTGCCACTCCTCCGAGTCGACGGCACAGATAGACGGAGTCGGGCCTTCACGCAGCTGTCGGAGGATCAAGGCAGCGAGCTTTTCGTTCCTCCGGACAGCCCGCAACTCCTCCCGGCAGGTGCGGCATCTGGTTGGGCAGCACGTCATGCGAACTTCCTTGGTCTCCCAGTCGATCTCCGGATTGTGTTTCTGGAGCCAGGAGTAACCGAGGATGATGTGCTGCTTCCCGAGTCGGGTTACGGCAAGTTGGATGCGCTCGGAGTGCCCTTTGTAGTCGACCACCATATCGACTACGCCGGTGATGCCGCCCACTTGGTTTGGACTGCCGTCCACATTGAGAACCTGGATGGGCTGTGAAAGTCACCAGACCGGAAGGTTGTGGGAGATGACGTACTCCGAGTCGATGAAGTCTCCGGTCGCTCCGCAGTCAACCAGAGCCTTCACTGACATCCGAGCGGCGGTCTCGATGGACTGCAAGTCCAACGGGATGTGCAAGGAGTTCCGGCCTTCGACAGAGTCGATGATGTGCTGCCAGAGAAGTTGCCGTTCCCACTTCGGGTGATGAACGCGCTGAAGCGAGCCAGTCCTCGTTCCCGGCTCAGGGACAGGGGCCTCCGTTACTGCCCTCATTCCCGGCTCGGGGGCAGTGCGGGTTTCCGTCTTCGGGACGGAAGGAAGAGTCTCAGTCGCTCGGACGGAGACAGGAACAGGGGGTGTGCCTCTCATTACTACCTCGGACTCAAATGTATTGGCATTATCTGAATACAGGAGGGCGTAGCAATTTGGGGACGCGACCGAGGGCGCACCGCTCACTCGGCCGAAAACCCACCGAGTCCGTCTTGTCTCCGTCAACTGACTCAGCCAGAAGTGAGGCAGAGGTGGAGAGACGGGCGAACAGCTCGTCGAGGAGGTCGTCCCCAAGTTGACGAACGGCCTCGTGGAGAACGTCCGTATGCCGGACGTCGGACATGACAGGGCATTCGCGGGCGAGGTGTCCGGCAGCTCTGCACCGGAAACAGGTGCATGGGAATGTGCGTGTCCGGGCCCAGTCAACATCCATTGGGACAGCCGCTGGAAGGACGGGTGCCGCAGGTGGGGCGAATGCGACTGGAGCACACGTGGGAATCAGAGCCGGAGCTGGAGCCGGAAACACCACCCATCGTAGTCCATGAGGTCGGGGGCGGTTCCAGACGTCGTAATTGCGACATTGATCTTCGGGTCGAGGCCGGAGCAAACTTAGTGACCCGGACGAGAGCATCCGAGTAACCAGCCGTTACGGCCAGCTCCTCGAAGTCATCCATGTACCAGTAGATGTTGTGGGAGCCCTGGAAATACGAGCGGGACTCAAGCTTGTTGAGGGCCTGATCCTGCTCGTTCTCCTCCACGAACCAGAGCCGGAACTTGGCCTCAAATTTGGCCCAGACGGGGAATGGAAATGGGTTGAACGATGCATGTTGTTCCACCCATTGAGCGGCCGCGCCCTTCGACATGAAGGACATGGCGAACTGGACAAGTTTTTCCTGGGAGACGAACCTATCCGCCATGAAAGCTTCCGGAACCAGCCGGTAATAAGAGAGGACAGAGTAAAGGAATGTCCGTCCTTGTGTCCAGTCGCCGTCGAAAACGGCCGGAGGATTCAGCTGAAGGACCGTTTTTGGAGCTGGGTGGGGGGCCGAGAAATCTGGACCCTGTGCCAGAGCCGGAGCGGCAGGGGCGGGGGCAGGCAGCGGATTTTGGTTGCCTAGCAGTAGCTGGCAGAGCACATCTTGGATGGCATCGAGAGAGCCTTCGACAGCAGCGAGCCGATCCATGACTCCGGAAGCCGGATCCGGAGTGTCAACACTCGGGATCTCGGGTTGCGCAGAGTGGGGAGCGGGTAGCTGGTCCATCGGAACGGAGGAGGGGTCGAGATTTGAAGTGGGGAGGATGGAGCACTGGAGAAGTGGTCCGAATCTGTACCTGCACCAAACTTCCCAATCTTGATCAGTCCCTTGGATCCTTTCTTCTGCTGTAAGGGCAACCTTAAGCTCGGCGCAGGGCGCGGAAACTGGCGGGGGAATCCGAAGAATGAATATAGGTACTAGAATACAGGAGCGGGAATACTACGCACCTAGCGGGGGAATCCAAAGAGAAGAAAGGATGAGGATTCCCATGCTAGGCGAAACCTTATATACTAATTAGTAACTACCCAGTAGCACATGTCTGGAGGTATCTACAATGATCCCGGGCCTGATCGCATAGCACGTGCCAGCGAGAACGGGCGGGCAGAAGGTCGGGGGCAATAGCCGGAGGGAAAGCCGGAACAGAAACCAGAGCAGAGGCCGGAAGAATAGCCGGAAGAATAGCCGGAAAGGCCAGAGAGGCGTGCGGAGCGGGGGTTCCCCT
The DNA here is from genome assembly GCA_029378375.1 of Mycena olivaceomarginata. NCBI lineage: Eukaryota > Fungi > Basidiomycota > Agaricomycetes > Agaricales > Mycenaceae > Mycena > Mycena olivaceomarginata. The sequence goes on along the minus strand of JARKIC010000466.1, from coordinate 216,772 downwards.
GACAAGTGCTTCTCTTTGTGAGTTTGGGTCCGGGCCGTAGTATGCGACCAGCGGGTTTGGAACAAACATAATTCAACTGCTAGACTTCAACAAAGCCGTTCAACAACACGCTAGCACTACGCAGCTGCCAACAATAATACCGCTAGCACCTGGATGGGCAGGGGTTTATGGGTTGGATACAAGGTGGCTGGATCACTAGATCGAGGGCACCAGGGCAGAGTATGTAGGTTTGTGAAAATCCTCGCAATGGGGTACCCAAAGATTTCTGAGGCTAACAACAAGGGGACTTCAATCCTCAAGCGACAAGGCAGTCCTTAAGCCGCTGACCTATTCCTTAACCAAGAACAGGAATGTTTCCACTTTGTGTTGGCAATAGACACTATAAGCGTCCAGCTAGCAACCCAACACACTACGACAGCGCTTCCGTCAATATCGGGGTGAAGGCGAAGTAACTGACAAGTTACAGTCGGTCTAGAGGTGGGGGCACCTAGTCCGTCTTCTTCTTAGTGGGCTTGAGTCAACACACAATCACCTAGCAGGTGATCCAACACACTACAACAATATTGGGGTGAAGGCAAAGCTGCTAGCGCAACTGTTAGCTGGGTCTCGAAGAGAACACCCTTGGTTTTATACATGAAGACTCCTCGAGTCAACTTAAGATCTCAACGTGTCCAGAGTCAACAGTATTGATTCCAATAAAGCTACTACTTGTGAAGAGTGTTACAATCTCCACTAGCAACCTGAGACCACCTGCACCAACTTCATACAAAGTCGGGGTGTAATAATCTGAGGTTCTAGCCTGCTCTGTGCTCCCTTTATACTACTGAGGTCCATGGTACATGTGATAAACAGAATGAATAATATAAATGAGTGAAAATGATGTGATGGATACAACAGCCAATGAAACGACTGCCATTTGGTTTTATGATGGGTCTATGCCAAACAGAACAGCCACACTGATCCGCTAGCATCCATTTAGGGGTATCATGAGTGATTCCTCAGCTCGCCATCAGCTGCCGGAACCTCTATCCTGACGAAACGGAGTTGAATCCACCGCCTGGAGTCATCTAGCACAGGTCAGAGCACTGGCTAGCAGTCCGTTTATCTGTTACTGCATATGTGGTGACCCGCGCATCTGCACCAATAGCCTGCTAGCTATTCCTCTACTGTCTACTTGTCTCTGTTTGAGACTCGCGACCGCGTTGCGACAGTCACGTGCTCGCATCTGTGTTTCAGGTCTCGGGTCGGTCACTAGTAGGGTACTGCATTCTAACGCCCTCGCTAGAAGGCTGCTAGCGCACAGTTTACTACCCTTCAGATCCCAGACTTGCCGCTCGCACCTCCTGCTAGCGTACTCGCAGTTCCACTCTCCTGTGTCTCACTTCCTAGGTGCTAGCACCTTGACTGTTTAGGCTTATGGTTATTTTCCCGTGGTTTGTGCCTCCAGATCGTACTAGCGCATCACCCTAGTCGTATCTGATGCTACAACCGGCAGCTTCGGCTCACTCCAGTTCTCCTTTATATCACCTAGCCAGAGTCCTGAGTGCTAGTAATAACACATCAGAAGCGCTAGCGCTTTCCCGTTGTATAAATACTGGTCCTAGGAAATCGCAAAATAGCACTAGATGCTGCGCGCTCTTGTTGCGGCATTTCACTGATGCAGTAGTTGTGTCAGTCGATGCAGTAGAGGTGCGGCAGTACGTTGTGAGGTCTCCGAGCGTGCTATGCATCGCTCATCGCCTCATGGCCCCTGCGAACCATCTGCACAAGTAACGGGACGAGCTCGGACGTACGCGACGGATCTTCCTAAACGGGATTCCACGTTACCGGAAGCAGCTTCCGAACGAGACCAACGTTCTCCCCGCCGTCCGCATCGTCTCCCCCGCCATTAGAGCTCGTTCCTGCACTATCGTCACCTGGATACGACCCATACCCCATGATCCCGGGTTCTCGACGCCTTCCTACGACGCGACCTTCTGCATAACACCTCCAACGAACCGGTGCTCCTCATACCACACGGATGGTGTTCGTCACTGCTCGGCGTCCAGCAACAGGATACGATCTCCCTCTTTTCTGTTCCCGGACGATCTCTCGCACTGGACGGACCTACAGCGTGCCTGACGCCGACCCATCGGACGAGGCAGAGGATATCCCAATACAGCCCTTCCCCCACTTCACACGAGGCATCGACTAGCCGAGGGAGACCGTCCGTCTCTCCCCCTTCCTGAGCACTCGAGCACTCGCCGACGCAACTACCAGGCCGTTCCTGGAGCTCCAGACGCATTCCAAGGTCGTTTGCCCTTGCTGCGCATCGCGCACACCCAGAGACGATCAGTCTCCTCAGCAGAGGTGCCCGTTCTCCTGCCATATATGCACCCCGAAACGCCTCATGACGTCCCCTGCCCCCTGGAAACACCTGTGACCCGCATGGCACCTCTGGAAACGTGGGAAGTCGTCGAGGAGGTATAAAAGGGAGCGCATTTAGTAGGAGTAGTCAGTACCTTCCGGCCTGCAGAAGTAGCTTTCGGGGCGTTTTTCCCCCACTTTCTGTACCACTCTCACTCAATCTAAAGGGGTACTCCCAGCCTTCCCCGGCCTCGTACCTCTCGTGCACCCTCCTCCTCGCCCACTGCCAGAGGCAGGCCACACATCTTACATTCGCTCGTTCATCGGCGTCTCACCTCCCACACCTCCATCAGCAGGGTCCCTCCTCACCGGACCCGGTGTCACTGTCCCAGGCCTCCTCGATTAGGATCACCGTTCTCGCAAGCCTCACTCTGTAGAAAACAGGCCCAGAGAGAAGCCATCACATACAAATCGCCGTCCATAGCCAACGAGAGCGACCGTCTCGCCGTCGACCGAACAACGTCGGTGCCATCGTCTGTGCGACACACATCGCATCTCCAGCGCTGGTTCTAAGGGGAAGAGCGCACGAAGGAAAGCAGACAGGGCAACGCATTTAGGGCTCCAGTACACTCGTACGGGGAACCAGGTCTAGTAAATCCCACCTTCTCTACCGTCTCCACTAACAACAGGTCCGTCCCATCCGTCCACACCTAGGAGACAAATGGTCTCCACGAATTACCGTTCACACACACACACACCCACCGCTCATACAAGGCTGATTCACGCACCGACCTTCCGCTCTATTATTCGACTGTACCTTCCCCTCTAGAGGACGAACGTAGTCGAATTCGAATCACATATCTTTCAATACCGACACCACGGTCCTTATCACAATGTGTGCTCAATTCCAACAGCAAGTTAAGCGAGTATTTCTTTCAGTCTGACAGCTGCCGCGGTTTTTCCCATCTGGTTCTGCTATGACATGCTTGGAATGTGTGATGTGGAAATTACCTCTGCCATAATGAGTGGAATTTTGAGGTGGTAGATGAAGCTGAGGACATCACACCCATGACAAGGGGACAGGACCAGATCCCACGGTGACGGTTTTAGGTATTGTAGAGGGACTGAAGTGAAAGAAACACTCCACCAATAGTGATGTGGGGGTCTTGTGACATTATACAAACCATCCAGGTCGGGGATTGAGATTACAGTAAAGCTGGAAGCAGCTCAGCCATCAGTTGGCTTGGCCAGATGAGGGTGTGAGCATACTACATCCTGCAGTGCTGTGATACTGCCAGAAATATCACAGCAGTCCCAGCGACTGGATTTGATGCATCAAATATATGGACTACTACCACAAAGATTAACAGACTGGCCCCAGAATGGTATCCAGTGTTTGCCAAATAGACTGTGGTGCTTTAATTTGTGGGTAAGTTCTGCATTCAAGCACTTAACATCTCTTCTACCTCGCCATGGATTTCACCAGGAATGATACTCACTAGACTACAAAGACCAGCTGAATTTAAATACATAATAGGATTTTCATTTTGAATGGGGTTCACAGAATACAGATAAAGTGAAATAAAGTTGTAGCTATCCAGACTCTCCTTGTAGCACTGAATTTGGACACAGACAGAAGTTGTAAATGCTCACACTACGACTTGCCCATGAGGTTGATCAGCTAATTCTGCCTGCTCCTCATCTTCAATATTGCATGGGCTGCCAGATGAGACATTGAGCTCCACCAGACAAGCAGTGTTCTCTTTGTGCTGTTCCAGAACATCACTACCAATACCAGCAAGCCTTTCATCAACACATTGAACCTGCTTCGCTTGAGATGACCTTTTGAAGAGTGGTCGTGCTGTGGTCCAAAGCTCAGCTGCTTTCAACATGTCACCGTGACTTTTCAAAATGTCACCAAGTCTGAGCATACATTCTGCTCTGCTGCAATGGACATCCATATATGTGAACCCCTCAAGGGCAACAGTGAACAAGCTGATAGCAGTGTCCTCATCATTCTGCATGAGGAATATCTGACCAAAAAACTGCAGAGCCTTACAGACCTGTAGCTTCGCTTGTGACTTGAGAGAATGTATGAGAAATATGGTCGTCCACCCAGGTATTGATTCATCTGGACCCCAAGAGTTGACATTTCCCAATCGTTCAAGACAGAACAACTTGATTTCATTATCTTCTGAGACTAATTTCAATGACTTTTGAAGAAGTGTTTTTGCTACTGGGAGATCCTGTTCCCTGAGATACAGATCTGCAAGTGTAAGATCACAGCAGATTATGAATGACCTGCGGCCCGTGGTAAACATTGACCTAACAAGATCAATATTCCGTTCCACATCATGTTTTGGAACACCTATCAATACTTCAATTTCAGCAACATTCAGCAATGTAACTGCATTGTAATAGGGATCTCGATCTGCAAACATCTGAAGTATCTTGGAGTGAATTTTCCAAGCCTCACTATATTCTGATTTACACTTGTGGACCTCAGCCTGAATGGTCATGATGGCAAGATTGATCTCACTACCAGACATACCACAAAGATCAAGGAGACTCTGTGCCATGATGGCCAAAGAGAGACTTTGTGTGTAGTAACCAAGCTTATGCCAGGACACAATTTGTGTACGGACAGTCTGTGCTTCTGTGTATAAATCCCCAGAAACCCTTGCCAACTTTTGGGCTTCATATGCATACACTCGGGCTACAGAGTATTTCCCAAGATGAATGTTAATCCACGCAAGCCAATCCAAAGCCTGGCTGTGTCTGTTGTTGTTACCAGTTAGAATTGCCAAAGATATACTTTTTTTTGCACATATTTGCAGCCTCAACAAGATCGGCTTTGAAGTGCTGATAGTAAAATGCCATAGTGTCATACAATCTACCTAAAAAGTATTTGTGTCAGTTCATGTAGAAAAAATTTAAACAAAGAGCACACATTTAAGATCTGGATCATCAAAGTGCTTGAGGTGCTCCAAAGCTTTGAAGGCTAGAACCTCAAAATCAGAGATTGGGTAAGATTCCCACCAGCCCAACAACTGAATTATAAAGTAAGCTTTGAGTTGATGATCATGGAGCTGTGGAAGGACATCTTGTACTTGGCCAATCAACAGAGTCAGTGGGTGCATGCTAGTCTTACCGAAATGGCTCAAATGGCATATACAGTAAATGCTTTTCGATAGGATTGGTTGTTTCTGTTTTAGGCCCCATTGCAACACATTCTGGATGTTGGTGAAATGTGACTTTATTTGGGGAACTGTGCTGGAATGTGACTGAGTTCCACGGTAATCCACATGGAATTTGAGCATCTCCTCAAAGTATTGAAGGAGGCTCTGAATAAGATGATCTCTCGGTGGCTGGTGCTGTTGCAGATATTCTCGGATGGGCATCAGTACCTTCAATCTTTTATGCTTGTCACTGTAAGCCAGAGCAGTAGACTTCAGTGCTGCTTTGCATTTGAGAATATTCTCAATGGGTAGTTTGCTTTGAATGAGATCTGAATCTGCCAGGCCATCTGGGAGCATTGCCAAGAGGCTCAAGAGTTCCTGTGAATGGGGAAGCAATTGGATCCGAGGACTTGACAATGACAGGGAAATGGACAGGTCCAGATTGGATCTTTTGTCAAAGCCATCAGAGATTAGAGAGGTTTTTTTGGCTTCCCAGTGGGATAATACATTGGAGCAGCCTTCAGTGTCAGCCAAATGGGCAAGAAGACTGATTGCAAGTGGCATGTTGTCTGTCAGGGAGAGGATTTGGTCAACCTCCTCCTGACTGTGTCCATCATCTGCAATATCAAAAAATGTGAGACGAGCCGCATGTTGATCCAATGGTTGCAAGGTTCTCAAAAAAGGTCTGGTCCATAGGACTTTAGCTGGTCGTTCTGCTCCTCACATGGTAATCTGAGATGAGTGAGTTGGAAGTATTATTCAAAACCTATCTAACTCGCCATTAATGCAAGATCCTCCACACCTGTGAGCAGTGACAGTAATTCTTCAATGTCACCACGAGAACTTGCTGGCTCCCACAATGTCTCAAGTTCATCTAGAATCAAGAGACTCAGTGGATTGCTTGATAAATGCTGCAGTACTGCTTGGGTGAGGTCTTTGCTCGGCTTCAGTCCCAGATGGGCTCCAATCAGGTTCACCAGTTCAAGTGTAGTCATTGCAGAGTTGCAAGCAACAAAGAACCTATTCTGTGCATATCTGGCTATGATGTCTGGATGATGCAAGAGAACTTGTGCCAGGGAGGTTTTTCCCATACCGCCTGCACCCAAAATTGTGATCCTCGGAACCCCAGTGTTGAAAAGGTGAAGAATGTCTGAGAGCTCTGACTCCCGGCCATGGAAAATCTTAGGCTCTGATGGCAGCATTGAGATTGAGGTGGAGCTTTGAAATGGAGTCATCCAATGAGCATAATCCAAGAATTTTCTGGGAAAAGTGGATACTGTACCTGTTGGAAGCCCAAGAATAATGTTCACTTATCTGTGAAACATTAGGTGTAGATTGAGTGAAACACATTTGTATTACTTACTGTGGATGCCCTTTCTGAGGCAGTTGCCTCAGAGAGTTTCTCAATCATGTCAAGCACTTCTTGATGTTTCTTTTGGGCATCCTTCTGCATCTCTGTGATACCTGATAGAGCCTGGGTCCTTCAATCTATAAAACCATGTATCTATGAATCATTGTTACACGGAAATGACAACAGACCTGAAAGAAGTCGAAGCTTTGTTGTAATCCAGCTTGACAGTCTTTGAGTAGTGTGCCAAGTTCACCCTGGCGGAAGAAGCTTTTCACTCTGTTGCCCTTTTGTTGGGCCTCCACAAATGTGTAGATTTTGTGAAGGATCCTGGTATACCCTTTGTCAGTGTATGGTAGGTTATGAATAGACCAGAAAAGTACTCGGTGAATTTCCCGACATGATCCAGCACTTCTATAGGCAATTCTGCATCTGCCTTGATATGAAGAATCATAATTGCATCCAGTAATTTGTGGATTTGCTCCAGAATCTGAACACAGTCTTCTTTGTGTTTTTTAACAGTCTAGAGGGCTTGTAAGCTTCATATTCACTCAGAGCGTCTTCAGCCAAGCTAACCTGGATATTTTTCAAGACAGCATTGGTTGTGTTAATTATAGCATCTAAGAAGGGAGTCTTCATGCTATCTGCGATGATTTGCAAGGTATTTGTAGTCATAGTCAAGCACATTGCCACATTTTCCAGTCGGGTCTGAGTAACGGTGGGTGGGGGCATGTTGGCCGTGCAGTGACTGTGTGAGGTCATGGTCTTTTATGCTCCCATCCGTGGGATACCAGTGTCACCCAGTCTTCAATTCCACCATCAATCTGCCAGGAATATGACACCACCATGATATCTTACCACCCCCAAGATGGAGGTCCTCATGCCAACACATGATCAAGCTAAATGTGTGATTTTCTATTTTCAGGGCTACTGAAATTCGAGAGCATCTGTCTTGGTTATTTGGAGGCAGCTCCGCCAGGTTCACTTTGCACTGAATCCACTGTGTTTAACACATCAGGGCTCTACACCAGACTCTGTTACCACTGTGGGGAGAGAATAATAATAAGATCTTCCGCAACTGACTCGGCCATTGCTCCACCCCACACTTTATGATGTGACCAAAATCCCCATCTTGGATCCTGATATTGTTCTTTGATATATGAAGAGTACCTGTTTTGAATCAAGGGGCAGGTCACTACTCTTGCACTCCTACAGGTCCATCCAAGTATGCCTGTCCTTGATCAATGATACTCACACCACTGTTTCCGATATTTAGATATCTTCTTCACACAGACTGCTGTGCTTTGATATCTGGGTGATTTAGCATCAATAATCATATTGTTTGACAATTTATACAAGGGGCATCCCAGATGCCGGGGGAGTGGTATCTGGATCGAAGCTTTGGCCTGGTCAGTGAGCAAAAACCAGCTTGTGCCGAAACTCGTACCATGATCTTCAAAGTTTGGCAGCCGAATGAACTATTTGCCTCACTGAGCTAGCAACTCGAGTCCACATACCAGCAGTCTCACCACATCATCGTATCTACAGCATTACTGAAACTTGATGATAATAGAAAAGTACTGGAGCTCATGATATGCAGATGGGTGGGGGTGCTGCATCCAACCATTGTTTATGATGTATCTCATCTCGTTGCTGTTTCTCTTCCAACCCAAGGTGTAAAGATGGTTGGCAGGTCGTATAGTCAGACACAAGTGCTGCGAACTGTTATCGGGGCCCGCATCAGGTAAATAATGCTATGCACCTTGTCGGCACTGTTGGTCGGTGGATTGCCACCATCATGCTCGACCTTCCCTAGTGTATTTTAGCAGAGTCACAGCAAAGTGGCAATTGTGCTCCAGACGTACAGCATCTCCCGTTGTAGATCTAAATCTCCGAACAGTACTACTTACCTGATAGTGTGCATGTGAAGGATCTTTCTGGCCTGCTGTCAAAGTGTCACCTCAAAAACTGTATTTGGAAGAAAAAACCTTGTCCAGTGAGGGTTTTTTTTTTCACACTTGAGCATGGCATGTATGCAAGGGAGCCTACATTTTCCACCTGATTTTATTTTTCTGAGGCTGGTTGAAAACTGTTTTTCAGGGCTAAAAACGCGGTCACAAGACTGAATAACCCCATCACCGGGTTTGCGCGGCCGTTGATCCAGTGGTGTAGGAAAATTTGGCTCCTTCCTTGTTTCGAGTTTATGCTGAAACTGCCCCGAGTGACACACCCACGATGCGCATGGATGACAGGATTGTGGATGCTGGGAAGTGGCCGCGGGATCTCCTCTAGTCTCTCATAGACAGACGCTACAAACGGTTCAACCTCGTACCTCGGTAGTTTGTAGTCTGTTGATCACCTTGATCTCGCCGCCCTTCTCACCGATCACTAAATTTCTCAGCCACTGAGCACGGTTTAGGAACGTGTTTTTCAGCCATTGGAGGTTGCATTCTAGTTTATTGGGTCGAAAACTTCAAGTTCTCCCGCGGAGTCGTGGTGGTAGAGTCAAAGAACATCAATGCCGGATTTTGATGGTCCGGCACACGGGAAAGGCCGTGAATGCCGTTTACAAGATTGAGACGCAATGGAATAATTCTGAACAGACAGTTTCCTGAAGAAATGTATTAAAATGTATTCTGCCTCTTCAATTCTGCGGAGAGGAGCCCGTGTGCGTTGGATATTTCTTAGAGTAGATTCAAACTCCGACGATTAGTAATAAGGTCGGCGAGCAATCACCGGTGGCGCGGTAAACTACAGACTAGCAGTGTTGTCCCTAAGACCTAAGGCCTTAGCTTGAACCTAAGGCCTTAGGCCTTAAATAAGGGCTTAGGTTAAGCCCTAGGTTGAGGCCTGGTTTTCGTCTAAGGCCTTAGGCATCACGTGTGCCAATGGTTTTTATTCAGTTAAATTAATTTTGATGCTGAATTAGTGGTTAAACCAACCCAACTGGCCACCAGGACACCAAGAGTGCTTTAAACCTGCACCTGGAGGCAATAGAGACAGAGAAGAAGCATATCCACGGTGCTGGGAATCAAAGTAGCTAATGTGCCTACAGCTGGGAACCATCTTCCCTTTTAGGAAATTAAGGCCTAAGACCACCTAAGGCCTATGGCCTTAACCTAAGCCGTAAGGCCTTAGGAATTCTGGAGGTCGATTTCTAAGGCCTTAGGGCCATCACTGTAAGACTGACTAGATCTCCTCCCAGTTGTTCGGTCTGTCCAGGTGAGCTGATCATACTTATTTTACCCCCCTCCCCCCCAAATGTGCGGTTTAGTGTTCTGACACCATTCCAATGTGCCAGGCAACGATTAATCTTTGAATCAGTGAGGTGAGTTTCGCCTTCCTCACATGTCAAACGAGACTTAAGTCGGTTGTCGACCTTTCAGACAGTAATTCTCACATTCTCGCAACTCCTCCTCGTCAAAAGTTCGTGTCGTTTCGGGCGCCGAAGATACATACTCACGGACGAACGAAAAGATCTACATTTGCTTTTACTTTCGCACTGGGTGCCAGTCGAATTGAGACTCCACGCAAACTCGCATGTCAACGAAAAAAGCTCACGCGCCTAGGCTCGTTTCAGCCTCTCTAGTCTACCGGGCGTGAAATCTGAAGATAGTCGTTCAGATCACGTATACTAGAGAGGCTGGAGTTAACGAGTACAGGCGAACACGAGTCGCCTCGGAGTTTGAAATTGAAACGCCTTGGCAACCGCTAAGCGCTAAACGATCGCTCCATCAATTATCGCCCAAAAACCTCGAAAAGAAATACCCAGAGCTCCTTCATTACCTGCGATAAAATCCACGAAAAAAATCTGAGCGCCTCTTATGGATCTAAATTCGTATCTTCCAAAAGAACGGCCTCATTGGGAGCTTTGGAAGGTGCGTAGGATATGCCATCATAATTTTAAAACTCCGAGGCGACTCGTCCTAAGCTGTACTCGTAAATCCCAGCCTACACGCGCCGACAGTTGAACAAACATTCAGATTGGAGAACAACTACACATCCTGATTATTTTCTGTATCCAGCCAACTCGCGAACTCAAGGCTCCCTCGGTCCGCACGTGCGAACTCTGAGAAGCCAAGCTCGGACCGCATCACTGCAAGAATATAGAAAAGGGTCCTCAGCTCCTCCCACGGCTGACTCGGTCCGCAGAAGTTGCGACGGCACCGCTGTTGGACAGCGCTTCTCTCGAGCTTCTTTCTGCTTCTCTTCTCTTCTGTGTTGAACATTCTTTTCTGTTCAACAGTCTAGCTCAACATAACTTTACAGCGGTTGTTTTGTAGCGAGGCTAGGCGGTACGCCGACGGGCGTTGATGGGGGTCGAAGTGGGGCCTACTTCGAGTCCCGACTGTGGCAGCTTTCGAACGAGGGTGAGTCAAATAACGAGCCGGATCTCGACAACTTGGACTACACAAAAATGGAACATACCGGACGGATCAAGACCAGGCTGATCCCCGAATAAATCTCTTGGGCGACACAGGAGTGGATTCAAAAGGCGTTGTCCGAGGGCATACGCCGCCGGGCTGGGGAACGGACACGGGTCTCGGCTCGGAAACGTGTGGCCGCCGCGCTGCCTCGGTCCATATGCTACGCGGTCTCATCCGAGTCTGGGTCCAGGTTCGGGTCCTTTAATGCGCTGGCCGGCGACCGACGAGAAATGGAATGAACGTCTGGGTAAAACGCAATTCAAAAAAAGAGCATGTAGACCCCCGGGGCACGCGGGTGATTCAATGCTTTCGGGTGAAACGAGTTGGAGGAAGAACGCTGGTAAGGATCCATAAACTTACCGCGCAGCTATGCGGATCTATTCTAGGAATCGGCTCGCATGGGCCGTAGATGCCTGTTCGTCTACAGCGTAGACGATGTCAATCAAAGGAATGGTCGCGGGACTGGAGGTGTTGGCAACAGGAATTCATGAAGATGCTTGATCGAATTCGAGATGCATGATGGCTGCCGGCTTCTACCACATAAACGGCGTTCCATATCCGGCCATCAACAACTCAAAGATGGAGGTCTCGCCTGTGTGGGGTAATTGGATATAAGCGATGCCAAAGAGCAAGGGGGCGCGGGGACTGCAAGACATAAACACGAGCAGATTAAGACCCACGGAGGTATATGAGGATCTACAGAGCGAATTGAGCCCCTGTCTGTATGCGCGTCCTCTACCTTTTTGTTGAACTTTCCTGCCTGAATAACTGCATACCTTCACATTGGCGGCATTGAACCAAGTATGTACATGCCACGGCTGTCGGGCAACCGTGGGAGGTTGAGGGTGTGGATAACGGCGGAGTTTGATCGTGCCTGCGGAGATCACGGATCCTACCAGTGAATTTAATTGTAGCCTCTGCTAGCTGCAGAATGTACGAATCTGGTGACATTTCTGGTGTCCATCTGACTGAATCTCCATGCGCTTCTTGCTTCTCGTGTCTGATGGCTTTGGTGCGCCTATAAAGCCCGCTCTCTCAAAAATGATGGCCTTTCGTGTCTTTCCAACACACTCTACCATCACCCGCCCCTGCTAGCTAGCCAAGATGCCTGGAGGCGCAGTAGTGCTCGGAACAACCGATACCTCGCGCATTGAGGCGCCGGTCACAATCAAGACCTACCTCATGTGTGTCTTTGCTGCCTTTGGCGGCATTTTCTTCGGATACGACACCGGTTGGATGGGGGGCGTCCTCGGAATGCCCTACTTCATCCAGATGTACACCCACAAGGATTATCCCCCGGCCCCCATCGACGCCGCCAATCTCCCTGTCGACTTCTCGCTGCCGGCCTGGGAAAAATCCCTTATGACCTCCATTCTCAGCGCAGGCACATTCTTTGGCGCGCTCGTTGCTGTATGCTCTTGGTAGAATTTTAATTGGCTGATACTAATCTCTCTGGGCAGGGTGATGTTGCGGACATGATCGGCCGCCGCCCCACGATCGTTGCGGGCTGCTTCGTCTTTGCTGTCGGTTGTATTCTCGAGATCGCCCCCATGGACGTTCTCGCATGCTTCGTCATTGGCCGTCTTGTCGCTGGCGCTGGCGTGGGTTTCATCTCTGCCATCATCATTCTCTACATGTCCGAAATTGCGCCCAAGAAGGTTCGTGTCCTTTAGGCTGTTCCCGTCCGCGATCCGCTCCCAACCTATTCAATCGAATTTACGACAACGGCGCTAATTACTGCTGTATCAATTCATTTAGGTCCGCGGCGCACTTGTCTCTGGGTACCAGTTCTGCATTACCGTCGGTATCTTGCTGGCCAACTGTGTCGTATTTGCGACACAGAATCGGCTCGATACTGGTTCGTACAGGATTCCGATCGGTGAGTGTTTTTTTTTGACTATTTTATTCCTCCTGGATACATACACGTTCTATTTCTTGGCTGATGCCAAATGTATTTTCTACACGTCTGTCCCTCTCGCTAGGGTTGCTACTTTTCCTTCTTCTGTATTTTTGAACACTTCCACCTCAACTTTCTTCTTACAATTCCACTCCTTGGTGCCTACCTCGTTTCTTCTTTTTTCGCAAATCTTCCTTCAAACGTTATTTTCTTAGTACGAACAAATCCCCGCTTTGATATCCCCATTTCACATCACTTCGCCTGTGATCTCCTTCGCTAACGGTGACCCCCTTAGGCGTTCAATTCCTCTGGGCCCTCATCCTCGGAGGAGGCCTGATGTTCCTCCCCGAGAGCCCGCGTTTCTGGGCCCGCAAGGGTGACATTGAGAAGGCCACTGTGGCGTTGGCGAGGGTGAGCGCTTCCCTGATCGCTTTTATTCATTTCGACTTACTTCTATGCTTACTAGGTCCGCGACCAACCGCGCGACAGCGCCTTTGTGCAGGACGAGCTCGCGGAGATCATCGCGAATCTCGAATTCGAGAAGGCGCACATCCCGCAGGTGGGCTACGTCGGGAGCTGGCTCGCGTGCTTCCAGGGGAGCTTGTTCGATGGGAGCAGCAATATCCGGCGGACGCTTGTCGGGACGGGTGTGTGCCCCCCTCACTCATTCAGATATTTGTAGTATGTTGCTGACCCGGCGATGCAGGCCTCCAATGCGCCCAACAATTCACCGGCATCAACTTCATCTTCTACTTCGGCACGTCCTTCTTCCAGACGCTCGGCACCATCTCGAACCCGTTCCTTATCTCGCTCGTCACGACCCTCGTGAATGTGCTCACGACGCCGATTTCGTTCTACATCATCGAGGTGCGCTTCTTTCTGTCTCTTCTTGAGGCCTTTTTGACGTCTCGCAGCGCTTCGGCCGGCGGCGCATCCTGCTCCTCGGTGGTTCGTCGATGGTCGTGTGCCAGTTCATCGTTGCGATCACGGGCGTGGCCGCGAAGAACGCGACGATCAAAGGCGGCAACCCTACCGCCGTCAGAGCCGAGATCGCATTCATCTGCCTCAACATCGCGTCGTTCGCAACGACGTGGGGTCCTGCCGCGTGGGTCGTCGTCGGCGAGATGTTCCCGCTGCCGATCCGGAGTCGCGGTGTCGGGATGAGCACGGCGAGTAACTGGTGGGTATCCGTGCCTCTCCGGAAATGCTTTGAGCTCAACGCGCGCACAGGTTCTGGAACTGCATCATCGGCGTGATCACGCCTTACTTTGTGTCGGCGGACAAGCTCGACCTCGGCCCGAAGGTGTTCTTCATCTGGGGCTCGACCGCCATGCTGTCGACGGCCTTTGCGTACTTCTTCGTCAGTGAGACCAAGGGGCTGTCGTTGGAGCAAGTCGACCAGATGCTGGCCGAGACGTCGCCGCGGACGTCGAGCGGGTGGAAGCCCCACCAGACATGGGCCGCCACCGAGGGCAAGGTACACGAGAAGGCCGAGAAGGAGAGCGCGGAGGAGAAGGAGGCCGCTGCCTAGGTCTCTCTCTTTTTCCTTTTCTTCCCTCTCTGGTTTCCTCTGCCACCCGATTTTCTTGCTTGCTTGATTTCGACGCAGGTAGATGTGCGGCTACTTACGACATGAAAAATATCGCACGTTGTTTAATCCCCATGTCCTTCTTGGCTCGAATGTACGATATTACGAATTTGGATTTCTTGAATGTAATGATGATGATTTTTGCTTTCTCTTGGTTGCGCTACTCCCGTTCTAAATTTGTTTGCGAGCGATCTAAAACATGTTACTCGCGCAAGGGATTAACCTGCATCGACGATCCGCCGGACAGGGGGGAAGAGAGTCCAAGAAAGAGCATGCAAATCTTAGGCCGTATGAGGCCCGAAGGATGAGCAGGTGAGAATGCCGACCTGCATGGATCATTTCAATGAACAGATTGGCTCCTGCATTGGCTACAAATTATCCAAAGGTTCCCGTCCAAAGCCGTCTGGAAGGCACCGAAGACGTCCTCCTCTGTGTCCTGCGCCCGTACCTTCCTACTGCGAATGTAGACTTCAACTTTACGCCCATTCGGGGGCTCGATGTGCGCAAGCATCTGCAGGAGTGGTGCGAGAAATAAGGCCCCCACTAAACTCAACTTGGGCAAGTCCAGGAATGCGCATTATTTCAATGCCTTTTCCGACGTCTGTCGGCGAGGAGTCTAATTGCAAGTACCATGGCGTTTCGAAGACAAGTGTGATCCCGTCCCGAAGCTGGGGAGGGTGACTACTAAAAACCTCGGTCGATTCCTAACGCGTGATCCGGATTTCTCGCACGGTTTTGTGAAGGTTGTAGTGGATCGAAAGGTATTTCTACACATCGGCGAATACGAAGTCGGAGTCTTCCTCGTCGCGCATGCACTGTAGACGGCGGGTATGCCCATCCTCATGGCGCACCTCAACTTGGTGTCTTTCGTATAATTCGAAACCAGAGCCCCAACACCAGGTAGTAAAGCACTAGTGAGAAGTGGCAGGTCCGGTCTCCGAAAGGAAGCAGTCAACGTGTGCAGGACAACGTCGGGAAATGCGGCCCTGAGTACACGGCCAAGGTCGTTTTCGCCGATTGTTAATTCCAGCTCTCGGAGAGCGGGCGCCAGTTGGCGGCCGTGCGAAGGTCTCGAAATCGTACGTTGTTTCTGTACGACCCCAGTCGGAGGAATACACCACGACCCGCCGCGCCCTCTGACATTGATTGAAGATGTTAAAGAGTATTTTGACAGCTCTGCTTCCGTGGAAGCAAATGTTCTCCAAGCTGGGAGACAACAGAGTCTCCCAGCCGACTGGCTCGAAATCCTTGCGGTCCAGAACTCGCAGCTGGGGCGCTGTCAGCAGTATGGGTGTGCGGTGTCCGATGTATTGTAGACGCTTTTTGAAACGCAGCGTTTGCAGCGCGGGCAACTCTAAATTAGAGGCAAGCATAGCCTCGATAGGCTTCAAACGAGGTGCCGCGGGAATCGGATATCCAGTTTTCCGATGCGCGCCGCATATGGTACCAGTGCGTTCAGAGCATGAGTAACGTATGCTGTGTGGTGAAGGAAACGAAATTGGACGTGCAGCAGGGTGCTCGACCCGTTCCTCTCCAGTATAATAGGGACGCGATAGCAGTCGACTTTCGATTCATGGCCAACAAATGATGACTAGAAGAGACAGCTGTGGGCGGCAACATTGCGCCAGTGCCGCGAAACCTGGGAAAAAGCAAACTTTTGCTCAATGTCCGAGGGTAGGAGAACATTATTTCGATGAGGAGATCGGGGACGAGGTACCCGATGCCTGACATGGTTGCAGGCCACAGTGTGCTCGAGAGACCAGTTACAACGGAAAAACGGGTCCGTTTCGTGGACGAGGATGTCAGACGTCTTACGAGACATGCCCTCCCGATTCCCGAGTCACGCGGGCTTCCTCATCCGCTGACTGAAGCACCTAATTTGCTTACTTTTTCAAGGGATCTCATGCTGCATTCACGTACACCGTTTTGTCCAAGTCTTAGTCTTGTCCCTTGGTAGCGTTCCGAAGTCCTTGTATAATTAAACGGCGGACCACAAGTTCACACCGCAACTCTGACCTCCACCCCGACCACCGAAATGGCAGCGACTGTCCTCAAACCAATCTCCCTCCAGATAATCAGCGACTCCATATGCCCGTGCGTCCCGCTTCCCCACATTTCGTGAATCGGACTTGACATCTTTCTGTCGCGCGCAGGTTCTGCTACATCGGCTACAAGCAAATCACGCTCGCCATTGCAGCCGCAAAGAAGGAGAACCTCCCCATCGACTTCAAGTTGCGCTTCAAGCCCTTCTTGCTTGACCCGTCCCTCTCCGTCACCGAGCCCCAAGACAAGCGCAAGAGATTCGCCGAGAAGTTTGGCGCCGCGCGGGCAGAGGGGATGCAGAGCCAGATGAAGGCCCGGGGAAAGAGCGTCGGGATTGACTTTGCTTGTGCGTTCTCCTTCTTCCACTGTTTTGCTCCGTCCATGGCTTCATATCGCATAACGCAGTCGGGGGCACCATCCGCCAAACCACTGACTCGCACCGCCTGCTCGCGAAAGCGTACGCCGTCGGCGGCGAGCCCGCGCAGCGCGCCGTCGCCGAGGCTCTCTTTGCGGGATACTTTGAGCACGAGCAGGACATCGGCTCGCACGAGTTCCTCGCCGCATCCGCCGTGAAGGCGGGCGTGTTTGGAACCGAAGCGGAGGCAACGACGTGGCTTGCGGGGTCGGAGGAGAAGGACGGGGTGCAGAAGGACATTATGCAGGCGATGCGGCTTGGCGTGTCGGGTGTGCCGTTTGTTATTTTGGACGATAAGGTGAGCAGTGTGCGTGTTGTGGGTTCAGGCGCTGACGGGCTGCAGTACGCGGTGTCGGGCGCGCAGGGTGAGGAGACGTTCTTGGAGATCTTCCGGAAACTCGCGACGGGAAACAAGCTCGCTGTAGAGTCAGACGACGGAGATTTGTGTGAATGATCGCATAGATTCCTGCTCGATGCCTTGACCGTGTATATTTCTTCATTCGAATTTCTGCCCTGAAATCGAGGGCGATCATATTGAAGGGCCAGTACAGCTCGTGGCAGGTAAGCAGCTTCGAGAAAAAGGGTTGACGGGAAGAACTTGCTTGAAGTCCAGAACTTGCAAGTTCATGCATCATCCTCCATAGCCCTGACATAGATGGTCGAGGGGAGAGTGATCCAAGGTTAGGGAATGCAGGCCTGGACCTGGCACGCCTGACTCTTCAGCCATCCATCTTTTCGATCCTCGAAGGCTTTCGTATCGGAGAAGCGCATCCCAGGATTATTCTAGCTCGAATCGGATCCTAGCTGGCTGCCGAGTGCTGAGTACCAGCACCCGGAACAGAACAAATCGACTGTGCGAGCCGTCCGTGCTCAGAACGGCTCCGCGGAGCACCTCAAGCTGAAAGTGTCTGTCGCCCGCGGACAGACAGGTGGGATACCGCGCTGTACCCGACGGCCGAACGATGCCGCATACATATACCGGTAGTGGAACAATGTTCAGGCAGCGTCTTCGTCTTCGTCTTCGGCGATCCGGACGAGCCCGCGGGGAGAAAGCCCAGTTGGGTCCACATGCACAAACATGAGATGCACTGGTGGTCCGCGGGGAAGTCAGCATCCGCCAACCTATGTTCACAGTGGCGGATTGGGGAAGTATGGATGTGCGTCGGCGGGGAGGAGATGAATCGGATAGCACGTTTTCGAGATGGACGTGTTTATGTCCCCGGGGCCGTGAATCTAACGGCAGAAAATCTGTCGTGTATCCGTTAACCCGTTGGCGGGACGGCCACTCTGTTTATGGTATGTGCCGTATTTGAGAGTTTCAGAGTGGTGGGTCCAGGGAGAAACGAAGTCGTGACGTCGGCGGAGAGAAAAAACGGCCTTCACATTGAACAACGGCGGTGTTGTGTCAGACCGTCCGCGGAAGGCCGACGACTTGAAGGAGTCTGGCCAAAGAAAGTGAGATAATCTCGCGTCCCGCGCGTCCGGACGTTTCATGAGACGAATACGATGGATGGTATTAGCGCAGTAGTGGTACAAATTATTTTCCGAGGTGCGTTGGGCGTCATGGAACTTGTTCTGTGTCTGTAGAGACCTCCCAAGGCTTCTTCCGCACCGGCGCAGTAGACGTGCTTGGTACCTCGTCCTATATACGTGAAGTGTAAATAATGAGAAACCAGACAAGGACACGCGCGCACATTCAGCTCGTCGGGTATAATCTTGTTGTTCGGGATTTGATCTGCCTTGCCCGCCTCGATGAGCGCCTGCAACTGCGCGAATGAAAGCACGAGCGGTTCGGCGTCATCGCTTGAAGCGGCGGGGGCCAAGGCAGAATTTGACGCGTCGGGGCTTGTCAGCCGCTGGGCCTGCTCAAGCTCGCGCGCCTCATCCATGGTGATCGCGTGGCCCGTGACGCTGCCGGCGTCCTTAACTTGGAGTCCTTTCGCAAGCTGCGAGCGGGAGAGTCCGCTCACCGGTTGAAGTAGAAGACACGCGTGCGACGGAGGATTTCATCCTTCACTTCTTCTGGGGAATCGTTGGCCAGAGCGCCACCCGCGAGGATGCTTTGGAGGCCATTCTTTCAATAGTGATCGAATCGGTTCTGTTCGATCGAGTTCTTGAGGAAACGCGGACTTACCTGGTATTCTTCGTCCGAGGAAAAAGGAAACTGCGCGTAGGCCTGCAGAGGCGCGACCCCGCTTTCTGGTTCTGCTGCAAGAGACATTCGACGGATGAGGAAATGACCACAATAATATGGCCGCTTGACTCAGTACACGGCATCTCGGCAGACGATCTTACGGTTAGGGTCGCACAACGGTCGCAGCCAGAAACTAGGCAACGTGATACTGCTCACGCTAGAATAGCGAGCAGCCTTCGACGGCAAATGGTCCAGAATGGGTCGACGCTGCCACACAACAGAGATTGAACTTGAGAAATAAAAAATTCGCGATACAGATGGGATTGCAGAGTAAATAAAAATGCGAGGGTCTCAAAATACTGTCTGCCAATATGCGGCGATGATAATCTAGACAACGTACTGTACACACACCGTTTCACGGCATTTTCCAAGATGTTCTTATTCAAACTTCATTCATACCCGCCACGTTCCCTTCCTGCGCGCCACCATCGATCGGGACACCACCAGCAAAGCGACGCCGGTCAGCTGCACCACCTGCGCACCGGAGATAGAATGAGAATATGAGAACTCAGTTGGGGGTAGACGTAAAAGCACGCACCCCGGAAAAAGTAACACCGCGCCACCAGGTGTAGTCTGGCGGATGGAGCAAGGCGCCTTGTAAAGGCGCCCCGGTGAGAAGGGGTATTGAGGAAAGGAACATGGCTATGCCGATCCGGGATCTGGCCAAGACCGAAAATGGGTCAGAGAACATGTCTAACGCGCAATTTGAAACAAGGTACCCGATCTCGTTAACGGAAAACGCAAAGGAGGACATTATGGCGGTGAGGAGGGACATGACTGCGGCGCAGGCATTAGAACTTAGAGCCGGGTGCGATCCGCAGAGGAAATAAATTTACAAGCTCCAGAGAAGACTGAGTATTCCGTCAGAAAAATAATGTCATAAAACGGAATAAGCATGAAACTCACATCCGTAGAAGGCGGCAAACACAAAGAGGCTCCAGACGCTCTTGAGATGCAACATCGCAAAGACCAGACCGCCTGAGACCGTGGTCATTGGTATGGCGACTGAAGGGGAGGCACAATTAGTAAGTAATTGAATGAACGCGGCCGAATTAATTCGATTTGCAGCCGCTCGACCCAACTGACCATTCAGCGCCCCATACACATCGGCCAGCAGGTTGGGGACGAGGCGCCCCACAACGGTCGCCGCGTTTAGGACGGTGATCTATAATAGATAGAACGCGACAATCTCATTCATCAAAAAACAGGTAGAAGGGCGGCATGCAATATGACGTACCGCGTAAAACGCCACGCCCTTATCGACGCCGTGTAGAACCGCATACAGCTGCAAATAGAAATCTGACGAACGAGATCAGTGAGGACGAGTAGCAAAAATGGAGCAAGCGAGGCCGGTGCCGCACGACGTACAAGGGAAGAATAGACCCCAGAGGATCAGGCATGCGCTGCGAAGCGCCAAGGTTAGGTTAGACGGGTGCAGTCGTCGAAGGACGACGTACCCCCACACGCTCAACCAGTACGGAAAGTCCTTCAATATCAGCTTCATCACGGCGTTGTCCTCTGGCGCGCGCTCCTTTTTTGTCGGCAGGCGCGGCTTGGTGAGAAGATTTCCGATAACGAGCAGAATGGCTGTAATGAAAGCCACGGTTCTATCTCGTGTTCAGCAATCGCATAGAAGGGAACCGAATACAATACCTGATCCCCCAATGAAAACCAATCGGACCGTTGATCAGGTGGTTCAGGATGATTGGGAATACAACGCCGCCGAGGGCGGACCCTGCGAAGTAATCGAAATATTAATTAGAGAAAAGGGTACGTGGAAACCCTCGAACCTGCAAACGCCATCCCCATCACAAGGGATCGTTTCGCTTTGAAATAATGGGACGGTAAGGAGACGGCCGGGACGAAGAGCTGCGAGGCATGGTAAGAAAAATAGCCAGCGGACAAAGGGCACTTGAAAAAATCACCAAACCCATTCCGATGCCCATACCGACTCCTTGAGAAAGAAATACTTGGTAGTATTGGTTGGGTTCACAAATCGAGAGCATGAAAAATCTGTGGTCGCATTTCGTCAAAGCCCTCGACGCGTTTGCGGGGTTCTTACGAGAAGAGGTAAATAACGGTGCCGCTGATCATGAGGAGACGATAGTGGCCATCATCGAATAATTTTCCTGTGGCGTTCGGTGAGTTGCGTCGGGAATGCGGACACGGGCAAATTACCTGCTGGAAGACCGAGGCTGAGGGTTTTGTTTGAGCACGGCACAAGAAGTAGTCAAGAACAAAGGGATAAATTACCTGAAGTCGAGGAATAATTGCATGGACCCGATCCAACTGACGTCCGAGGCTGAGCTGTGATTGAGAAAGACCCGCTAAGCAGACTAAGCGATGCGTTCATGTACAGAGCGAAAGAGCGGACAGTATAGTGGTCCTCCAGCACCCCAAACGATAGCGAGACGCCAAAGGTCGAGAAGAGGATGAGCGCACTGTACACGGTTCGTTTGATGTGGTAGAAAAAGAAGAAGAACGCTCAACGATCCGAGAACCGTCAACCAGCCTGCCCGACCACCTTCAGGGAACGTGACCGCGGCGGAGGTGGATGCGGAATTGTTCTTTGGTGGCCGGGGTTGTTTTTCCTGGTCAGTCGCCATTGAATCGGTAGAGGACATGGCGGGACGAGTGAAAGACGCAAAAATGAATATTGATGCAGCTTCTTATTCCCGGGCACCGGACGCAGCGTGTGTCCAAGTGATTACCAAAATAGAGATCAGAAGCAGAAGAGATGTGCTGCTCTGTCGTTCGCAGGTGCCGTCCATGAAGCGCGGACATATATGCGAACGAATGATCCGCGGCGGCCCTCGAGGCTTGAGATGTTCTTGGAGCTGATTGCAAACGGTATGTAAGCGTTCTCCGGAAAAAATCAACACGGGATTTTTGCGGGATTTCGAACCTGCGAATCGGTGATGAAAAACATCAGTTGAACCCGAAGATCTAGGGTGGGGCTTACTTTTCTATTTGGATTGCCCGACCCTCGAGATCGAATTCTTCGGATGCACTTCATTACTATCGACGCATGCCATTGGACTCACTTCCGCTGATCACAATTTGAATTGCAGGCTTCATCCAGTGGACAAGCGCAGGTTGAATGGAGATGTATAATGGGCACGTAATGATAAGTTATTGGGCAACCTGAGTGATGTGGTCTGCAACCGGAACGCCATGGAAAGCGACCAGGCAACCGTTTGCGAGACTTTCCTCTGCAATGTTTCATGACGTTGTGGGCGTACTTTGATCCACGGACGGCGCGTATTGAGCGACCGACAATTTAATGGAGGCCTTTCGTCGGGATGTCCTCACCAAGGGCTGCGAACGGAGATAATCTGACCCCGGAACATGAGGAACATGTGCGATTTTTCCTGTGGCGTTTTTCCCGTTGCAACCACGATAGCGCCTGCCAATTCCGCCGACACATACGCGAACTTTGAAAGCCTAAACAAATCAAAAGCATTAGGCAACGAGCTCAGTCGATTAATGGAAGCCTGTCGGGTTCAGGCATTTTTAATGAACCAGGTGGAGGCACGGCGCTGACGTTTGCGAAGGGAAGCATGCATCGGTCGGAATATTCTGATTCACGACAAGATGATTTGCTTTTAATCCTTGGTGTTATGCGAACGTCGTATATGGCAGAGGCGAGGGTCCCTATGCAGCGTTGCAGGATGGCGGTTGTTGCTGTTCAAGTTCAAGAGAGTTACACCCGTGATGTGCGGCGGCAATGACCGAGAATACCGAATCCTACTTTCCCTCAACCCTCATGCTCATTATTGCTCTCGATTAGACCGGTAACCGATTTGTCTACGGGGGGGATTCTGTGGTGTCTAACGCTAGTTATTAGACAGAACGTACCGGTCTAGCTCTCGATGGCCCTCAACAAAATTACCATTGACCGGAACCAGAAGATTTTGCTCGATTTAATCCAGCAACCAGGAAATGGCAAGAGTTATCTTTCTCTGACACGTTCAGAAGCATAATCAGTTGTTCTAGATGTTTGCGCGGATTGCAAAGTCAAGAATCCTCGATGGGCGTCTCACAATCTCGGAATATTCATCTGGTATGTGGTATTCCTATTCCACACCACCTCGCTGGAGCAGACGATAGCGTGAGCTGTGCGAGCGTGCATCGCAAAATTGGAACGCATGTAACGAAAGTGTACGTTTGCTTCACCTCATACGGTCTGCATTCGTCTGATTTACCTTAGAAAGAGCTTAACGATGGACTCTTGGACAAAGGAACAAACTGAGGTGGGTTTTTCTGGCCCCCTTTAGGCCCCGTTTACACTTTGCCTTCAAGAATATGAAAAACAACGGAAACATCAAGTCCAATCTCTTCTATAACCCGAACGAAACGCGGCATCCTCCTCCCCCTAACCTGATGGATGGGGAACGAGACAGCGAGATGGAACAGTTTATTCGATGTGAGCAACCAGGTCACGATACGAGAGAGTACCCTGACAATGCGCGCGCAGCAAAGTATGAATACAAAAGTTTCATTGATCGCTCTGCTCTTGTTGCCTCGAAGCTGGGCCCTTCGCGCTCGGCGTCGACGGTGCCACCAAAGCCACCACCGTCCTCGAATAGCTCGTCCTCGGTATCCAAGCCGCCAGCTGCTCCTCCAGTCAGGTCCAACACCACACTCCCCGAAACAAAGCCACCGCCGCCCAGGACCCTTTCCCAGCCCCTTCCAGCAGCGGCACCTCCGCAACCCCAGTTTAGCCAGCCGGCGCAACAGCCACCACCGCAACAGCAGCCGGGTGGTGTCTGGAATGACCTGATATCTCTACAAGCACCTGCTTCCAGCTCGACCCTCCCCCTTCAACTTCAAGCGTCGACGCCGCTTCAAGGATACGGTCAGCAGCAACCGATGAATATGAACACCGGGTATCAGCCGCAGATGGCCCCCATGGGAATGGGAATGGGAGGGGGTATGGGAGGCATGGCAGGGAACGGCTACCAATCCCAGTTCACGCCATCTCAGTTTACCCCTTCCACTTCTTACTCGACGCCAATGCAGCAGCAGCCGCAATTCACCCCGTCATTTTCGTCGCCCTCTGTACCGCTGTATAACCCGCAGCCCCAACAATTCACACCCCAGCAATTTGTGCAATCGCCGATGGTGCAGCGCAGCCCGGGACTGCAGGGCTACGGGCTCCAGCAGCAGGCGCCCGCGCCGTCGATGACGCCGACGTATGGCAACCAGATGCTCAATCCCAATCAGTACGGATCCCCGAGCCCGCAGCCGTTCATGTCGGGCAGCCCCCAGCCGCAGACGCAGTTCCAGCCGCAGGCAGGACAGCAATTCATGAGTTCGTCTCCTCAGCCGCAGTTCCAGCCGCACGCAGGACAGCAATTCATGAGTTCATCTCCTCAGCCGCAGTTCCAGCAGTATGGCGGAGGGATGCAGCAGCCGCAGCAAGCCCAATGGGCGGCTGGTGCAAACATGGCGTATTTTCCCCAGCAGCAGCAGCAGCAGCAAGGTCAATGGGGCGGTATGTAATGTTATCGACAGGGTTTATTTGGATTCCGAATGTATTCTACAATGTAATAGTATCCTCCCGCATCTATCTTACATTATCGCGGCGTCTTGTTCTGTACTTGGTACCTGTTTCCGACCCGCCAGCCTTCGCGTCGCGCTGTCGCACTAGGTTTCGGTGTTGAATTGACGAACCACAATTTTCAAAAACGTACGCATCTACGATGATCTATGACTCTCCCAGCTGAGGCTGAGACAGAAAATGCGAAGTGATCTCGACAATCACATGATTGAACGAACGCGTCTTTGCTTCATCCAACTCGTTCGAACACAGTGGGCGTACCAATCGATTGAATGAGTTCAGAAACGCGTCTATCTGGCTTCTTTGCGCGACAAAGGCTGCTCCTATCCCAAGAACGAGCCGCAGAAATCGAGCGCAGCTCACTCCTTCTTTCGAACTGCGGACCCAAACTCCTCGAACAGAAAGGTCTCTCTCTCGGTGGCTTAGGTGTTGTCGGAGTGAACATCGGACTCGGCGGCAAAACGTGCTTTCCCTCCCTGTTCTCGCATGAGACCGCAACCTGACGTTTACCGGCAAGCGTAGCTTGGTAGAGCTGGAACGGCCGACCGCGTACCATACGAGCCCTCTTTTCCCTCCGCACTCTTTCCGTCCCGGCGATCTTGCACGGATCGAGGCGAATGTCTCGGCTGCTGGTCCTGCGAAGAAAGTGACTGCTAAGAAAGCTGCGGAGACCAAGGGATCCCAGCAGGCCGAGGGCGTCGTCTATCGGGTCTGTCTCGCGGGATCTTGATCGTGGATAACCATCCTGAAACTCTTGCAGGTCACTGACACGAAAATTGTTATTGCTATCGATGGTTCAGATTCGAGCTCGGAAGACCTTGACCTGCCTGAGCGCTGCCGAGTGCTTAAGCTGGCCAATAGCGTCACCTATGATAGGTTGGCCACACGTCCACATGAAATCGCAACCCTTTTCTTGACCTGTAAGCACTTTAGAATGGATAAAACGATCGATCAGCTCGAGAGACTTGCAACTGGAACATCGGTAAGCGGCTGAATCCGATATCATGTCGTACTCAACTGGTGTAGACCGAGAAATTGGCTCCGGAAAAGTTTCGTTTAATCCAAGTCCTTCTCGCTCTGGCTGTCAGATCCGAAAACACCCTGATTCCAGACGTCAAATTTTTCGACGAATCTCTAAATGACAGCCAGAAGGACGCAGTAAAATTCTGTCTGGAGGCGCCGGAGGTTGCATGCATTCATGGACCGCCCGGTTCGTACTCTATTGCCTAGTTGATTTTATTCTCTAATGAATTCTTTCGCCAACAGGGACCGGGAAAACGCATACATTAATAGAGATCATCCGCCAGTTAACCACCGTGTCCCCAACAAATCCCAAGCCTCTCCGCCTGCTGGTTTGTGGCGCGTCAAATCTCTCCGTCGACAACATCCTCGAACGCTTATTAGCCCTCCCGGCCGGAGAGAAAGGCAATAAACTAAAGGTCACTCGAATCGGGCATCCTGCGCGTGTTATGTCACACCAGGGCATCCTGGACTCCACTCTCGAGGTCAAAGCTGGCAGGACGGAACAGGCGAGCAAGCTCTACACGCTTCAAATTAAAAGGCTAATTACCATTCAGGCCGCACTGGCGAAGGACGTGAAAAACGAGCTCGAGACAGCCCTTGGGGTCCTTTCTGGAAAGGAAAAGGCGTGAAGGGTAAGGGCCCGCGCGGTGCGGAGCGGCGGAAAATGTGGGATGAGGTCAAGGCCCTGCGGAAAGAGTAGGAGTGGTTTCATTAGACTTGACAGTTGGTCCACTCACTGAACACGCTCTGCTCTTAGGTATCGTCAACGCGAAGGAGGCGTGGTAAACTCAGTGCTGGCGGAATCCCAGGTGAGATTAATGAGCCGTTAGCTTAGGGTTCTCCCGGTAAGCTGTCACACAGGTCGTGTTGGCAACCTGCCACTCTGCGGGAGGACGACAACTCCGAAATCATGACTTTGACGTGGTCATCATCGACGAGGCTACTCAGGCGCTCGAGGCGGTAGGATTTTTACCGTTTGATACTTCGTATATGTTCTGACAACATGTTAGGTCTGCTGGATCCCAATATTGAAAGGCAGAAAGGTCATATTCGCAGGAGACCCTATGCAGCTCCCACCAACGGTTCTATCTGTGGGCAAGAAGATGAGAAACCAGCTAAGTCGGCGAAAACACCGATATCGAAACCGGCTCCAAAGGAGACGAAGACCCCGCCAGCACTTGTCCCAGAGACGAAATCACCGGCCGAAGAGGATAGCTCAGACTCTGAGTCTTCAAGCAGCAGTGAAACCGAAACCGAGCCGTCGGAAAAACCAAACTCAACTCCAAAAGATCCTCCGCAAAAGAAAGTCAAGCTTTCCGGGTCCAAAGACCGTGTTCCTGTTCTTCGACCACCGCGCACACTGGAGACGACCCTGTTCGATCGGCTAGAGAAGATGTATGGTTCCAGCATCAAGCGTATGCTCCAGGTTCAGTACCGGTTCGTCTCCGCCCCAGACAAAAGACTCGCCATGTACTAATTCCTGCTAGAATGCATTCCGATATATGTGCTTTCCCCTCCAAAACTCTGTACTCCTCCAAACTCACTTCCTCCACCTCCGTCGCATCTCATCTACTCCGCGACCTACCCGAGACCCACACCGATTCCCCGGACGACGAGAAGGAAATATTGAGCACACCTGTCGTGTTTTTTCGACACCGCCGGATGTGAATACTTCGAGAGGCTGGAGGGCGATAATGATGAAGGGAGCCGTTGCAATGAGAACGAAGCCACGGTCGTGAAAAACTGGGTGGATAAACTGGTAAGAAATTTTCTCTGCACAGGCGAGAGCTAGCATGAATTCGGACTAGGTTGGCGCAGGCGTTCTCCCTGCTCAGATCGCCGTCATTTCTCCGTAGGTCTGATACCCGTACGCTCAGAGTGCGATTCTGATGTGAGCGTAGGTATCAGGCGCAGGTAACGCTCCTTACATCTCTCATTCGACCACAACACGGCCCGGAGCTGGAAATCGGAACCGTCGACGGGATGCAAGGGAGAGAAAAGGACGCAGTCATCATCAGCCTTGTTCGGAGTAACGAACGGTGAGCGTTCCGCTAAAAAGTTGTGTCGACTGCTCATCTTTTTTTCCAGAGGGAGGTCGGATTCCTGAAGGAGAAACGGCGTCTGAACGGTGAGCGGGACTTGCGCGCTGTCCTTTTATCCAAGCTGATTACACTTTCCTGTAGTCGCCATGACGCGTGCCAAACGACATCTAGTGAGTTTTGTTCCTTTCCTGCAAACGATGGCCAGAATCCTCATAAATTTCCTCTCAGTGCATTGTGGGAGACTCTGGCACGGTCTGTTACGGTGGGAAATATTTAAAGCGCTGGCTTGCGTGGCTCGAACAAAATGCCGATGTTCGTTACGCCGGCCTTGAATAGACCAGTTGATGTTCACCAATTTCAAACGTCCACAATCCGTGAAAACTGGAGGGCTCAGTCACAACATTCTCTAAAGCAAAAACGCAGCGGACGAGAGAAAAGCCAGTGGCTGTGCAATATTTTGATGTGCCCAATTTGGGACTTGGTTTCTCTTGTCTCAGCTCTTCTACACTGATTCTTGAGCGGGAATAGAAATTCGTCTGTAAGTCGCAAGACGTCTGGGATCTTCGTTGCTTGGGCCGTTCTGCTTTGTCTCATGGGCCTGCCAACAACATGTGACTCTTTCACGCTTTGACCTTCGGGAACAATAAACCGCCAAAGCGCAAGAACAAAGCAACTCGGGTATATATAATGCAGTGGCCACTCAGATAACGCACCCAATTCCCCTCGTCTTCAACATGGACACCTTGACCATCCCCATCTACGTCAGACCCGGCACGCAGCGCACCCTCAAAGTGCTCGGCTCCGGTCTCAAAGCATACCTCACTGCCAAAGTTTCTGGAAAGCTCATCATCCGAAGGAAGAAGAATGCGGCAGACTTGCACTGTCATAAATTTGCGCCGTGGCATACGACGCCGCCGATGCCGGATCCCAATGTACCGACGCCCCCCGACGATTCAGAAGATGGGGCCGTTCCCCTTCCGTCGATGGCGACTTTCTGGCCGGAAGATAATCAGCAGGACATCGTCTCGCGCGGGATCAAAGTCAGAGACTTTGCATATCCGGCTGACCGGGTTGGACATCGTACGCCCACGCATCCGCATCCCATGGCTCTTTGTATGTCTGGTCTCTCATCGTACAACGACCTCGACTTATTTTGCGTGCAGCGAAAGAAGCGAAAGACAGGATCAGTAAAGAAAAGGCGAAAACCATACGTATGTCGCCTCTCTTGCCGCAGATGCTACTTGTACTAATCGCCTCTGCAGCGCTCTCACCCGAAACAGCCCCCATGCCGTCCATCTCCGCGACATGGGAAGTACCCCACCCCTGCCTTCGCCCCGTCCCCAAGCCCAACGCGCTGCCCTACCCACCCCCGACCCCCGAAACGCCCTTCCGCCCCGTCCACGCGACCAACCGCATCCCTGTCCCCTTCAGCATCCTCGACAACCTCGCCCAGGTCGCCTGCCGTCTCGCCCAATCCCCGCGCACCGTCCCCATCCGCGGCATGGTCACCCGCCGCCTCCTTGCGCTCTCCCCGCACCTCGTCGACCTCTCGCAGTACCACGAGATGGACCTGGAGGAGCTGCGGCGGTACGACCGGCGCCTTGTGTGGGGGCTCCTGCACGGGCTGGAGCCCTACCCGTGGTACCCTGACCGCCACCCGGGCTACGTCCCGTCCGCAAAGATGCGCGAAGCCTTGCTCGAGAGCCAGGCGCCGGAGCTCGCGCGCCTCGACGCGGACCGGCAGGGGGGGCTGCTCTACCACGGGTACAAGACGTGGCAGGAAGACACCGTGTGGGAGACGGAGCGCCTCGCGCAGGTACGCGCGGAGAACGTGCGGCGCGGCCGCGTGTACCACGGCCCAGACGACGCGCATCTGCACGAGTACGACCGCATCATGGAGGCGATGGGCGTGTCCGTGCGGCAGTATCTAGAGGTGTGGGCGCGGCGTATGGAGAGCGCGGCGGCGGACCCGGACTATGCGGACAAGTGCGAGACGCTGGAGCGCATGCGCACGTACGATCGAATGTGCGCCCCGAGGCCACGGCGCCGCGCCACCGACAACGACACAGACACCGACGTGGAGATGGCCCCAGCCCCGACTTTGACTTCAGACCCGTACGCCGGCGTCCCCGCACCCTTCCAGCTCGGCGCCCCCGTCTTCGAGATCCCCGAGCGGCTGCCTTACTGGGGCCCCGACGCTGTGTGGGACGGGTACCGCCTGCATGGCGGGGTGCCGACGGGCAAGACGCTGAATGAGTACGCGGCCGAGCTGTCGACCTGCGTGGACGACGGCAAGCCGTGGCCGCCGGTGCTGCCCGAGTCGCTTAAGCGGAAGTTTGAGGAGGCGGAGCAGTCGGATGACTCTGAGGAGGAATCGGATGAGGATGGGGAGGGAGAGAACGAAGAAGAGGTCGAGGAGGGACCTCCGAGAAAGCGCGCCAGGACAGAAGAAGTTCTTGTCTCTCTTCAAGAGTCTTAGTTTATCAATTGTTGTACACATAGTCGCCGTCACAAGAAAAGCTCGTGGGACAGGACTCGATGAAGCGCCGGAGAATCTCAGGAGATCTTGTCATGAGAATGAACGCAGTTGCGCGTCTGCAGGGGATATGGTGGTTTTTTTTCTTTTGGCTTGCTTGGTTTTGCTGCGTAAATAAATGATATAAATTTGCTGGTCAGAGTACAGATGTGGATGAACCGCTAGACGACTGCTGGTAACTGGACGCAAAACGTCAGTCGCGGATGAGATGTCCGTTGCAGCTCCTTGTATTGCAGGGAGCGGTCAGATACAACGACTTCGCGCCGGCCCAAAGTCGTGGGGACACTGCTACAGATGATGCAATGCATGAACTGAGGTGTCATAAGGCGCGGCCATGGCCCGACCCAGCGCAGCCATCGCACCCGCGCCGGGTCTCTTCAGATGACGACACACCGCCGCGGCCCCTTCACCATCTTGCCCCATTGGCGCTTCATGCTCTCCTTGAGCGCGAGATTGAAGACATCGTGCACACCGCTGCCCGTCTTGGCGGAGCACTCAATGTATTTTGCGCCGATCTCCTTCGCGACGGCACCACCCTGCTCTGGCGATACGGGGGTAAGGCCCTGCGCACCGAGCATCCGCCGCGTCTGCTCGTCGCGCCGGAGGTCGGTTTTCGTACCGACGAGGATGAGCGGCGTGCCCTCGCAAAAGTGCGCCACCTCGGGGAACCACTGGAGTACAGAGCGTCGTCAGCGCGCGCAG
This sequence comes from Mycena olivaceomarginata, assembly GCA_029378375.1. Lineage (NCBI taxonomy): Eukaryota > Fungi > Basidiomycota > Agaricomycetes > Agaricales > Mycenaceae > Mycena > Mycena olivaceomarginata. The sequence continues at coordinate 185,469 of JARKIC010000466.1, read as the reverse complement.
AGGGTGTCGAGAGGGAGATGCACCTTATCCTGCACATTCGCGAGACTCGTCGGAAAATCGATGGAGAAGACGATGAGGATGACGTCGCTCTCTGGATAGCTGAGCGGCCTCAGGCGATCGTACTCCTCCTGGCCCGCAGTGTCCCAGAGCGCCAGCTCGATGTCCTTTCCGTCGAATTGTACCTGGGTCACGTAGTTCTCGAATACCGTCGGGATGTACGCCTACCACATGCCCGTTAGCGAGGAAAAATGGAGAAGCGACACCGGGCTAACTTCTGGAAATCTGTTTTCTGCGTAGACGATGAGCAGACATGTTTTTCCGCATCCACCGTCTCCCACGACGACAAGTTTCCGCTTGAGATCTGGCCGACGCGACGACTCTGAGTTGCTCATGGTAGGTTGTATGACCCCGTGCCCCCACATGACCGTGACGTGGTCGTGTACACGGTCACGTGCGGTCAGCGCGTCGCGGTCGACCACTGGCGGCTGTCTCCCCCGGGTGTACTCCCTCAACCTTCCTTCTGTCATACCGAAGTCAATAGTGTAAAGATAGTGTGGATTTCATGAGCCAAGAATAATGGGTGATTGCAATTGCAATGTAAGTGATAGTAAAACTATAAGTACAATGAGTTTTAATCATTTGTAAGTAGATGCAGCAAGATGGAGAGAGTGTCCAAGTGAGACAAGAAAACAAAGGTCCGACGATCAATCATCACTGTCGTCGTCGACCTGTCTCGACATGAGCATCGGAAGCGTGCATGAGAAAAAGGAGAAAACGCACGACCATCTTCCCGCGCGCCTTGGTCGCAGCGGCGCGCGATGACCTCGCCGTCGTCGCAGGCGCGAACGTCAGCTGGGACCGTGCGGGCGCCTTTTTCGCCGCCGGGGCTTTCTTCGCCACCCTATCCGATGCATTAGCCTTGCAATATACAAAAGAACGGAACATCTCACGTCTTCTTCGCCGGCTTCGCAGGGGCCTCATCCGAGTCGTCGTCGTCGTCAATCTCAATCACCTCGTCGTCATCCGAGTCGCTCTGAAACAACCCGAAAGCTCAAGGGAGAAACAATGAAAGGGAGGGGTTAAGCACGCACAACGACCTTCTTTCCGCGCTTCGCCGGCGCCTTCTTTGGTGCAACCTTTGCTTTTGCGGGGGCCTTGGCTGGGGCTTTCTTGGCGGGGGCCTTCTTCTTAGGTGGCGGGGCCGGCTCTGAATCGTCGTCAAAGTCATCCCCGCCCCCGCCCATCATAGAGTCGTCAACCATCATGGAGTCGTCCGACTCCGAAGCGGCGGCCTTGCCCTTGCCTTTCGCCTGTGCAAATCGAACGGCTTCAGGATAGGGAGCGTGAGAGTGAGCGAGAACCGGACCTTGGCGCGGGAGGCTTGCCCATCTTTGACCTTGTCGGCATACGCCTTATCTTGTTCCGCCTTCGCCCTTGCGAGCTGTAACAGAGAATTGATGCATGACTATAGGTGTAGTAATCGTGCGCACCATCTCGTCCAGGTCGTCTTCTCCAATGTCGTCGTCTTCGCCCGTCGCCTGCGCGCTCTTTGTGAGCTTCTTGAACGCCTTGTTCACATACCTAACAAACAGTTTAGACCGAGCGCGCCGCGAACGGTCACGGCCAACTTACGCCCCGATCGCATGCGTATCGTCCTTCTCCACAAACATCGCAATCGCATCGCTCATCTCCATCTCGCCCAGCAGCTGCAGCTCCTGCGCCTCCAAATACCCGCTTCACGAGCCCCGCCACCCTTACGCGCGCGAGCTTCTCCGAGCTCGACATGTCCGCCTCCGCCGGGTCGTCCAGCTCCGGCTCCTCCGCCGTCACCTTCCCCCCGCTCCTCGCCGCGCTCTTCTTCGCGCGGTGGAATACCAGCACGTCGCGCGGGTTCGCCAGGAGCCCCTGGAACTCCTGCCCGAACCGGATGGGGTTCGACATCTCCGAGACGCCCGTCGTGTCGACCTTGAGCCGCACGAGCGGGAGCATCGGCTTGAGCGGCTCGTCGCCCTCATCCGTCGCGCGCGCGTTGCGCTCCTCCCACTCCTGGTTCGCCTTCGCGATGAGCGCGTTGACCTTCTTCTTTAGGAACTTGGTGATCTCCATCTGGTCGCCGAGGTTGAGGGCCCTCCTCCTCGGCGATCTCGCTCAGCACGACGCTCTCGATCACGAAGGGGCGCACGGTGCGCAGCGGGATGGGCGACATCTGGAAGTCCTTGCCGTGGATTCTCAGTAGCGCGACGTGTCTGTGAACCGTAAGCCAGTGAAGACGACGAGGAACGGGCGCCTACTTTTCCAGCGCTTCTCCGTCGGCGAGGGACGTTGCGACGGATGAGCCGGGCTGCGTGATGTAGTACCCCTTGCCCGCGACGGGTTCGGGGACGATCCGGCAATCGTGCTCGTGTCCCCAGACGACCAAGTCGATCGAGTCGTCGAACAGACTCTCCGGGACGAACTCCTGCGGTCCGTGCTTCACCCTTGGGCCATTTCAGCTCCCTACCCCTGCAAATAATAGAAGGCCCTACCGGTTCTGGTGCAGCAGCATGATATTGAACCACGTCTGCTTGTCGCGCGGCATGAACATGCGCACGCGGTTGCTCCGGAGCTCAAAGTGCATGCGCTGGTCCTTGACGTTGCCGATGCCGTAGAGCCCTAAGTGGGTGTTGCCCTTGCGGAGGAGGATGGGGCGCACGGCGATGCCGGTGCTCGTGGCCTCTGCGTCGGAGACGGGGAGGTCGATTTTGCCCATGTAGTTTATAAGGCCGGTGACGGAGAGCACGTCGAGAGCGCACAAAGCACCTTCCTGCGAATAATGAGGGTGACGCGCTCAGATCCAAGGATAGTACGCACAGAGCCAGCGCCTTGGGGGTCGTCGTGGTTGCCGTGTATTGAGAAGACGGGGATGCTGACATTGAAATTGGGGTCCTCGTAATTTACAGCAGGGAATCTGCAGAGAAAATAAGTGTTGGATTTCCTCACTGTGTGCTGCGACGCGACGCACGAGAAACCGTCTGCTTTGCCTTCGTCCGGGTCGCTGAGCAATTCGATTTGCACCGGCTTGTCGCCCAGAGTGAATTCGCGCAAAAGAGCAATGGTCTTGTACAAGCAGTCTCTCGAGGGCTTGTTTTCGTGGAACAGATCCCCAGCAAGAAGAACAAAATCTACCTGAGAGCATTTCAAAGATTTGAGTCGAGTGGCAGAAAGAGCAAGAAAGACGCGAAGCGCACGTCGTGCTTGACCGCGAGCTGCAGAATTTCGCGAAAGGTGTTTATAGAGTCCTGGCCGCGCACTGGGTCGCGTTCCATGTAGCCAATGTGGTTGTCGGTCGCGAGCATTATTCGAATAGTGTCGTCGGGGACTGCTGGATGTTAGCATCCTCCTCCCTTCAGTCTTTCTTGCCTCACATTCATCGGGTTCAATGGGCACCCCTCTGTCCAGTCCGTCGTCCGAGTCGCTCATATCTTTAACTTTTAGGGTGAAAGTAGGAAAAAGACGCGTCGCGGCGGGGATCAGGCCCAAAAAGGATATTTTGGCCTTTGGCTCTACTCTCATCGCTGTCCTCCCCAGATACCCCCACAATCTCGTAGACTGTCTATATCCCAATGCCTCCGCAACAGGCTGAATCACCGGCCTCCAAGGCCAAAGTAGTGCGTGAATTCGGCGTTGTAGCTGTCTGAATACGTTCGAATTCCTACGATAGACTGGCGTCGTTCTTTTCTATCTCTGCGCCGCGTTGGCGGTAAGTCTACCATTATAATGGCCCCATCCGCGTCTTTTCCAACTCATTGGTGTCTGTAGATGGTCATGGCGTGTGTACATCCACTCTAATTGGTCCATGTATTCATCGCGCACGCAGCAATAAATGGGTTCTGAACGATACCAAAGCACCTCTGTTCTTCCTCACGACGCAGCTGTTCATTGCGGTCTGCCTTTTCTTAATAGCGGACACCCTGCGCATGCTTCCCGACCGTCTGACACTCGACGTCAAAGTATGCAAAGGGCTCGTTCCCATGGTCGGTCTGAGTGTGCTCGGTCTCAGGTACGCTCCTACAGTCATCCACGCGTTGCTTTCCTTACCCCCGGCGTAGTTTGAGCAACTACAACCTTAAAATACGTCGATGCGTCCGTTTATCAAGTCGCACGCGGGCTCGTTTTGCCGTTCACGGTTGGTGTCTCCGGCGTCGTTCTGCACACTCGCCCGTCCCTGCGCATCCTATTCGCATGCGGCATCGTCACCATGGGCTTCTTCTGCGGCGTCTTCCTCGACCGCGTCCCCATGTCCCTCATCGGCGTCGGCTGCGGTGTCGCGAGCTCGACAATCACGGCCACGCACTCCGTCGTAATCAAGCAGAGCCTCGACATCGTCAACAAAAGCACCATCCTCCTCTCGTGGTACACCAACCTGCTCAGCATATTCGTCCTCGCGCCGATCGTTTTCCTTGTCGAGGGCACGGAAGTGGTGAAGCTGCTCTCCGGCGCCGACGAGCTTGTTCGCGTGCCCGGGGCCATGTCGGCTCTGCGGACCTTTGTCGTCGGCTCCCTCATCACTGTGCGTGGCATCCGCAAATTGCATTAACTTATATCACTGAAATTAATTCTAGGGCGTAGTGGGCTTCATGATGAGTCTCGCGAGCTTGCTCTCTATCAAGGTCACGTCGCCCATCACGCACATGGTCTCCTCCGCCGTCCGGGGCGTCGCCGCCTCTCTCCTCGGTATGTGGTTATTCTCAGAAGTCATCTCTGCGTACGTCTATCTTTTCCTATATCCTATCCGGGTTATCAAATCACCGTGTTCAGTGGCCGCGCTGGCTCCATCGCCATCATCCTCGGCGGCTCGATCTACTACACCTGGGTGAAGCACGTCGAGGCCGAAGCGGCGAAGGGGTACGAACGCGTCCCGATGGGCGATGTCGAGCGGGGTCAGAAGCCCGAGTGAGTGACGGACCTGAACGGACAGAGATTGGTAGAGCAACGTAGTGTAATTTATTTCCGTAGATTGTGAGGGGTCACAGACATAATTTCTGGAGTTGGAATGGAGGTCCAGGGCGGTGGCGGAAGCAATAAGAATCAGACGGTGTCTGTTCCAGGCCCGGGAACAACAATTTTCTGGCAGGCGCCACAAACACTTTTGCCCTGCTCGCTTTCATTCCGGATCCACCGGGATGCACGAAGAACAGCAGGCACGATTGAGCAAAGCACAAATTGGTGGCCAAAGTGGCCAATGATCTGATATACGCTGTAGCAACTTTGAAATCACGCCGAAAATTCATCATTATACATCTACCACTCTTTACAGCTACAGTATATTCTCGAGGCTCGGGTGTTCCTCTCTCAATCTCGTCAGGACCGCATCCCGTGCAACCGATCTCCCTATGGCTAGTTCTGCAAGCTGAATACCCCGCTCAACCAGCACATCGACAGCGGAAACTCTGGACCAGGAGCATCCCGCCGCCTCTGCTGACCGTAACAATTGCGCGCCGGCATCCAAGTCTACCACACACCCACCGTCACCAGATAATTAGGGGAAGTCAGAGTTGTCGATTCAGTGTCGATTCTGAAATCGATTCTGAACCGATTCTGATAGCAGAATCGACCGAGAATCGAAACAGAATCGTTGTTCCTCCTCCAGAGGAGGAACAACATCAGAATCGACTCCAGAATCGATGATTTCGATTCTTGGTCCCAACAAAAACCCACTGCGGCTCGATGCCGGACTCCGAAGTGGACCAGAATCGAAATCAGAATCGACAACAGAATCAACTCCGAATTCCGTACTCTGACTTCCCCTATTAGCCCCACTGGGACGTCCACCCCGACATGGGCGACAGAAGTTGCGACTAGAAGGCTGACGGACGCGGACAACTGCGCCAGGTCTCGGAGAACCTCGACTCGCTGCTGCCATTCCACAGGGAAATTAACCAAAATCTGCGCCGCATCTGCTTGGCTGTGGCCTGGGCTCCACGACGTAGACACGGCCAACACCCACTCCGCATAGGGCGCACATCACCGAAGCTTCGGCCCCAAGAACTAGCGCGCGAGTCTCTGTGCTGATGGTTGTACGGCGTAGCAGCCTGCAGCCCGAGACACAGCGCGTTCGATCCGTGCAATTGCTTTAATCTACCAATATATATATCCTTGTAAATTTATGGAACCGCTGTACATCATCTCGTTGCCCCCGGCTCCAGAAGTCGTATGGTATGTATGCACAGTTGTTACCGTACTTGGACTGAAGTTGTGGAGGCTCGGCGCCGGCGAATAATGCACAACAGGATAAATGAGATGACTCTATAGGTGACAAGATGTGTACAAAAAAAAAGAGTGTATGTCGTTAACAAAACCCCAAAGGCGCATCGTATCCCAGACGTCCTCGGGGCGTCCCAGTCTCTACATTGAACGCCTGCCTCGAGATCAAATAGCTCTGGTCGTGCTATAGCCAATCGGTGGGATCGGGGAAATGATTCTCTATATCGATCTTGGTCCTAGCCAACTCTATGAATATTTGTTCTGGTAAAAAAAAACGGCGGTCAATACGGCTCGGAGGGGAATTTTTCAACATACACCAAATCGGGAATCGCGTCCTCGGCTTCCTTGAGCATCCCCGCGACAACTTCAAGGAACTCTTGCTCGCCATATTCAACCTCTTTGGCCAGCGCGGGAAGGCGTTGTGAGACAGTGGCCATGGTAGTGGCCTTGCTCGCCCCATGTGCCATCAAGAGAGCCATGAGTTCCCGCTGTCTGTCGTCCAGCCTCTCTGGCGTGTTTTGCCTCACCCTCCTCCGATCCGATGGAGGCCACAGATCCAGGGCAATGTACAGCAGGTCGGCGCGCTGTGAGTATGAGATTGGCACGGTCACCGTGGCGTCGGCGCCTTTGTCGAGTAGGATTTTCACCACCCTCGAGTCTTAACTTGAGCACCGCAAATCCCAGTGGAGTCTTACGACCACACAAGCATTCAAGGTTCGCGCCGTGCTCCAGCAGGAGTTCGACCATCGCCGGATGCCCCATCGAGCACGCGTGGTGCAGCACATTCTCGCTGTGTTGGTTATCATATCCAAACTTTGCGTCAACCGGCGCGCCATGATCCAGTAACAGCTTCATCATTTCTAGGTCGTTGTTTTCGGCAGCCACATGCAGGGGCTGCTTGTTGTACTTATACGTCGCCGCCGCGGGATCTGCACCTGCGTTCAGAAGTAGACTGGCGGTCTCGGTGTTTCCGGCCTCGGCAGCGATGTGAAGGGCAGTCTGGGGCGATGCGCGCCAGCCGTCGGGCGGAGGCGGAGACGGATGTATGGAATGTGGTGGGGAAAGAAGTTTTAGGACGATGTGAGGCCGTGATGCAGCCGCCCATAGCAGGAGCGCTTGACCCAACTCTGGAGTGATGCGACGATCCAGCTCGGGCTGGATGATTTCATGAAGGCGGCGGCAGGTCAAGGCCAGCGCGTTGAGAGACGCAATTGACAGCAAGGGCGAATGAAGCAAGATGAGTTCGGGCGGGAGCTCCTCAAAGTCTTGCGACATGAAAGGTACGGTTCGCGTCGAAGCAGTTCCCGAGGGCTGTCACGGTGTTCGCGCTTCGAAGGACCTACACATCACACTTGCAATGCGAAGAAGCATAAACGTGGGCTTGAAGGGACCTAGGCCTGTCTTCATTATCCGGAAGCTGCAGTCTTGATCATCCTGAAGCTGCAGAGAAACGGATGCCGCAGCGCTCAAGGTTGATTGCTCGACACAGCTCGGGATAGATATTTCAATAGAACCACGTTTAAAAATTCCAAGACTGTGGCTCCCCGAGCCAGCCGCGGCAGAACAGGGCCAGTGGCAACCAGACTTTTTTTAGAGGTCGTCAAGAGAATCTAGATGGTGTCGAGGACAATTGTATGGCTGCGGAAACGACAGCTGCCGATCAATATTGAATAATGCACTGCCCTGCCGTGCCGCCCGCAATAATTCCTTTTCTTCCACTCCCATCTTCTCCAGCTTGCTGTCTGTACTCTTACCACCTTTAACTTCATAATGAATACTAGACCTCCCCCGCCGAAAGGTTTGTGTTAGGCCTTCCCAAGGGATACTGACTGACTCCTTTGTGTAGGCAAGTACGCTCCACAGCACGACTTGGACCGAAGAACTGACTCAAATACCAGGTACACCTCGATTCGGGTTCAACCGGGTGTACAGAAGTAATCTCAGGCCTGTGGTCATCGCTGGTAAGAGATCGAATGCGTTCCGCAATTCTGGACTTGAAATAATCTGGGCTGTACTCTAGTTGGAGCTCTGAGTGCGCTTTGGACGCTACTCTCGTACGTGTGCAAACTTGACGAATCTTTTTTCATTTCTGACCTTTCTCTTTTTCAGAGGCGTATGGTTCTGGCCTTCAGATTATCTTGTGGCGCTGACATGCCTTGCGCATTAGATTGGTTTCTTCCGGAGCATTAATACGGACAAGCAGGGTATGTCTCGCTCGATACATCTGGCTTGATGATTCCTAACGCGCTCACAGAGGGTGTGCCCAAGCTGGCAACGTTTGCCATTGTTCTGGGAGCAGTTTACATGGCTATGTTCTTAATTGACGTAAGTGCCTCATGTTTGGAGGTTGCATAACGCTCACCCTGCGTAGACTCTCGGTGTCATCGCCGCTGTATCAGTAAGTCTCAACTTGGTTGTGGGCTACGGAAGATACTGACTGTGGCGTGCAGCAACGGTTGCATTAGTCCGAATCTATGCGTATGCGACTTTTGTGGCCATCGGCCTTACCGTCGGTGGTGGGATATTGGAAGTTGTAGTACATTTCACGTCCAAGGTTCGTCCTTCCTCTCCCTTGCCGCAGCGCCGAACTGACCGTTTTAATTTAGTCCGACATCCTCAAGGAGTGCACGGATCTGACAGACGGGAGGACTATCGCCACCTATCCCTTTGGCTTTTTCGGACCCTCGAGACACACAATCATCGACGAGGCAGATTGCTGCTGACTGTTCGTATCCACCCCATCCATCCGTCACGGTTGCATTCTGATGATAACCCGATTTCCCAGGGTGCAGAGATGCGTACGACCGCAGCTCATGGCAGAACATCGTCTCGCTCCTGATATACATCTGTACGTCCCATCTTTCGCCTAGTCCTTCTTTGGCTCACCAACGTGGCGTGCAGTCCTCACCGTGTCGTTCTCCATGCTCGCGTGGGGTTACTACCGCCAAGTCCTCGACCCCACCAGCGTCGTCAACTTCGCACGCGCGCCGCCCAGCCAATTCAACGCCTACCCCATGCACGCACAGCCGTACAACGCGTCGGTCCCGAACCTCGGGTACAACGCGCCGTACGGGGCTGCTCCTTACGGCCCCCCGCAGTCGTACGCCCCTCCGCCTGGCGCGCCGCCGGCCAGCCGCGACATGAGCAAGCCCGCGTACGGTGGCGAGCAGGTCGGGTATGGCGGCGAGGACGACAAGGAGAATCCGTTTGCAGACTTTGACGAGCGGACGGAGCGGGACGTGACGAGTCGGCCGGCGCCGGGTGGGCAGAGCACCGTTCAGCCATGTGTAGACTGTGAGTCGTTGGCGAGAAGGACTCAGAGTCGGACGGACTAAATGCACTATATGTTACCATTTGTATTATCTTCACGTCGAGATGTTGTAGTAGGCGGAGGCGCTAACGATCAGCTGTATCTGTGCATGGCCACTTTTACGGTGTTATAGAAATGGGTCGGAGCTGAGGAAGATCGTCTGGGCGATAGAAAGGCGAGATAGTTGAGGCCTAGCAGCTAGCGTAGTGCGCCACAGATTACTTTAGATGGAACTATTAGCGGTGTTCCGTCTAATCCAGGGCACCGTCCAGCCCGCTCGTGATCACCGTACGGAGAGACGAGGGCTCAGTCAGACTGAATGAATGAACTACGGATATGTTCCCATTTGTATTCTTGGAAGTCGGACTTTCGTAGGGCGCTCACAATCAGCTGCATTAGAGCGAATCAAGTGTAGAAAATGTGCCTGCAATTCATGACTACCCTTGGCTACCGACGAGCAAAACGATCTCGGGCCTTCTGCCCCCGTCGAACGTCCTCCTCTTTGAGCTTCCCGTTCAGTGCATTCCATATTTTTTGGCCGTATTGCTCTCCGCTCTGCAATTCGAATAAATCCAAGACAATAAGAAACCAAAAGAACCCACAGCAACGAAGTCTCGTATTTGATTGGATTCCAGCTCGCCTGAACCCAGGATGCGCATTGCTTGCAGATTTGAAGACGAACCCGGCGGGAACGAGAACACGAGTAACAGCTTTAGTGGCGTCGCTGCTTCCTCCTGCGGGAGCGCGTCGAGGTAATGTATACAAGGTGCCGTCGAGGACGAAGATGGCGGGGGGCGCGGCAATATTCAGCGTAACGCACACGGGCCATCTGTCGGATCCTCCCAGTGCCTCACCCTCGTCCCAGTAGTCCGGAAGCTCAAAGTCCACCGCGCGCGCGATGGAGCGCGTATCGAAGCCGCTCTGCTGCGCCTCGATGTCCCGACCCACGTCCACGTCCATCTCTCCGCTCGCCAGGACTTTCGCGCCTGGGGCAGCCGAGGAGGCTTTGTACTCGACGGCACGCGTGCGCGGGACTTTGCAGTCCCAGAGCGCAGCGCGCGCGGCCATGAAAAGCGCATCGTACGTGTTTCCCGCGTCTGCGAGCACGACGCAGTCGAGGTTGAGGAGCCACGATTTTTTGCCGGCGAGGATGCCGAGGTTTGGGGGGTGCAGCGACGGGTGGGCGAGGGTTTGGTGCAGGAGCGTCGACATGTCCTGCTGCAAGTCGTCGAGAGCAGGCGCGGAGAGGTGCGGGTATGCAGACGGAGAACTATTAGCTTGGTTTAAATGAGTTCAGTTGCTCGCGGCAGGAAGAGAATTATAATAAAATAAATACGCACCAAGAAACGGTGCAGACGATTCGACCGCCATTCACGCCGTCACCGTGGCCATCGACATTCTCAACCTCGAGCTTGGCTGCTGCGAGGACCTCGGTACCGCCTCCGCCGTCGTGGGGATTTTTGCCGATGTTGAGGTGTGCAGAGCCATTTGCGAGAGGTGCTACGCCAGTTTCAAGGGAAATTGTGCGAAAATCATGCAGACCGCGTCCATCGGGGCGTAATGGGGGATTAGATAGTAGACCAGTTCGTATGTATGATATTTCTGCTTTGGAGGTCGATATTGAAGCCATAGCAGATTTTCACTTTTTGAAGGGCGCGTTTGAGAAGAGAAAGGGGATAACCTATCGGGACTTGAAATTCGGATGATGCGCCGGTCGCCCTTCGAGATCTCCTCCACTATTGCTCGGCAACCAGCCTCTGAAAACAATGACCTTGACCTCGATGAACGCGTTGCCTGAGCTGTGAACCGACTGGAATCTGGAATTTTCTACCTGTATGACCTGCTGATGATCCAAAAATTCACACAAATCTCACTGTTCTGAGCTCGAGTGCGAATCTGGACTCGGCGCTGGCACAGTATGGACCTCAAAAGACCTGAACCCCCAGTCTGAATTACAATGGGACCACTCAGTATCAACAAAGAACGAGGACCACCAAGACCGCCAATACTCCGTTAATAATCTGCTGGGTCCTTCGAAGCGCCAACACGAGGCACCAACACAGCCTTTCTGCTTCGACGCCAAGTTTTCTCGCACCTCCATGTCGAGAGACTACTTTGAGGAGCTCCCGCCCGAACTCATCTTGCTTCATTCACCCTTGCTGTCAATTGCGTCTCTCAACGCGCTGGCCTTGACCTGCCGCCGCCTTCATGAAATCATCCAGCCCGAGCTAGATCGCCGCATCACTCCAGAGTTGGGTCAAGCGCTCCTGCTATGGGCTGCTGCATCACAGCCTCACATCGTCCTAAAACTTCTTTCCCCACCACATTGTATACACCCGTCTCCGCCTCCGCCCGACGGCTGGCGCGCATCGCCCCAGACTGCCCTTCACATCGCTGCCGAGGCCGGAAACACCGAGACCGCCAGTCTACTTCTGAACGCAGGTGCAGATCCCGCGGCGGCGACGTATAAGTACAACAAGCAGCCCCTGCATGTGGCTGCCGAAAACAACGACCTAGAAATGATGAAGCTGTTACTGGATCATGGCGCGCCGGTTGACGCAAAGTTTGGATATGATAACCAACACAGCGAGAATGTGCTGCACCACGCGTGCTCGATGGGGCATCCGGCGATGGTCGAACTCCTGCTGGAGCGCGGCGCGAACCTTGAATGCTTGGGTAATGGTAAGACTCCATTGGGATTTGCGGTGCTCAAGGGAAGCCTCGAGGTGGTGAAAATCCTGCTCGACAAAGGCGCTGACGCCACGGTGATCGTGCCAATCTCATACTCACAGCGCGCCGACCTGCTGTACATTGCCCTGGATCTGTGGCCTCCATCGGATCGGAGGAGGGTGAGGCACAACACGCCAGAGAGCTGGGAAGGACTTCCGCTGGACGACAGACAGCGGGAACTCATGGCTCTCTTGATGGCACACGGGGCGAGCAAGGCCACTACCATGGCCACCGTCTCACAACGCCTGCCCGCGCTGGCGAAAGAGGTCGAATATGGCGAGCAAGAGTTCCTTGAAGTTGTCGCGGGGATGCTCAAAGAAGCCGAGGACGCCATTCCCGATTTGGTGTATGTTGAAGTGTTTCCCTCCGAGCCGTATTGACCGCCGTCGTTTGTCAGAACAAATATCCGTACTGGCTAGGACCAAGATCAATGTGGATATTCATTTTCCCCGATCCCACAAGTTGCCTGCGACCAGAGCAGCTACATATGGCGATTGGGCAGCAGCTCGAAGGAGGTGTCAAATATAAAGACTGAGATGCCCTGGGATATGATGTACTTGGGATATGATGTACTTTTGGGGCTTTGTTAGGTCATTATCCGCCAACGCCAAGCTTGGAGGCGCGGGCAACGAGATAAGTAGAATTGCAAAGAGATGATATGATGTACAGTGGTTTCTATAAATTGATACAGGGATTTAGTAGAGTAAAGGATACGTCGCTGCCTTATAAGTAAAGATCAAGACACCTCCGTCGCAGGTGGTGAACTCTGCATTTCTGCTAGTAGTTTCTTGAAACGCTCCTGCCCTCGCGTCGACTCCACATTCCACCGGGGACCTGCCAGGAGGGTGTGGAGAAGCTTTTTGCCCTGGTCCCTTGAAACCGTAGGCGCAGTTGGGACGACGCACTCGTGTGAGTGGCTCGCGTCCCACCGGACCCAATCGGACACGAATTCCTCCTTGTCAGGCGGAAAGTGACCCGGAACGTCTTCGTCCATGGGTGTGACGACCGTCTCGTCGCTGCCGGATTTCGACTCGAGGCCACCAGCTTCGGGCTCGCTGTCGGATTCAGACAGGGTGTAGAGTGTTGCGGGGTAGCAGCTCCGGAGGAAGTCTTCAGGCAGATTTGCACTGGGGTACCAGTGCGCAGTGAGCAGCAGGAAGGCCCACCTCCATGGCTTGGAGATGGAGATATCAAAATGTTGTATGCTCAGCTGCGAGTCGAAAGTGACGAAGAATGGGTGGGCAGAGGACGTCACACGAGGCAGGTCGGTGTACGGAGAGCTGAACCGCTGCGGTATTTCGCCGGGACGCAGAAGAGAAGAAGTCGATCTCTGTGGATAAGGGAACGACTATGTACTCGTACTCTGTTGCCGAAAATTCCTGTGGCATTGTCGGGCGACGCTTTATTTGAAGAGGAATATATAACTCACGGTGAGGAACGATTTTCGCTTAGAAACCGGCGCTGCAATATTGCGGCTCTGCAGCGCCTGCATGGCTACCAGTGTCTCTTCTGTTGGAACCAAGGTCCAACCGCCAGTGCGACCAAGCAAAGGAAGCATGGAATTTCGAACTGCGAAAACGGTCAGAGGCAGCGACAGGCCTACGAGATGTCGACACACCGTGCAGTAGGCTGCGTTCATGTGTTGGGTCTATCGAGTATATCTCCAATCCCCAGAGGTACTCTATTTTACGGTGCTACACAAGTTAATTGGAAGCAGGAGACAGATGGATAGCAAGCTTACTATTTCGACATCGTCTTGGGGGAATAGAAATTTCCTCGTCAACGGCGCGTCGATATCTTCGAGAGAAGTGGCGAGGGCGCTGAGGGGGACCGTCGTGGTCATGGTGGTTGAGGTGAAGGGAGTGTGAGAACTTTGAAACGATCACGGGGCTTTCGCGCTTTGGTGTGACTTGCGCGATTGTCATTTGTCACACCATTGTCTTTTGTTCTTTCGTTCCTTGTCTATGGCCAAATCCAAGAGAAGTGTTACAACCAGAAGTGGGCGGGTGGCATTCCAGGTGGAAAGCTACGATGCTACCCCTCAGGTCACCACTCTAGCTGGTCCAGGCACTCCAAGCCCTTCAAAGCAACAGGCGCGGCGTCATGAAGGATCTGATTTCATCCCTGGACCCACTCCGGACTCTGCCCGTGTCATAAAGCACGTCTTTTCAAAACCGGGTCTTAACTCGGAGGAAAAGGAGGCGGTCGACAAGGCGATGGCACGTTATGGTCCAATAGATCGCTGTATTATAACTCAGGAGAAGGGAGTGTTTAACTTCTGCCACCTTGTGGGACGAAAAACATCAGAATCCCAAGTGCGTGGCTCCTTGTCTCCAATTTTTTTCCTTCGCTAACCTTGCTGAAGCTCGAATTCCTGAGGATACGCTGGGGGTGCGTGAAACCCATCGACGTTAATGAGCCAGAGAACATTGTCAAAGGCCAGTCACGAACTGTGTTTTCTACCTTCAGATTTTGATGCCCGCCACAGAAAGCCCAGACAAACACTATATGCTTGACAATAAGCAGCTTGTAATAATTCCTGCAGGAGATCTGGTTGCCAAAATCAGCCATGTTTATACATCTCTTTATGCCAAGTTGAAACCAGGGCAGACGCTCGAACCTTTTGAGAAAGTGGGTCATTCACAGCCATACTAGTATTTAAACGCCAACCAGTTAGCTAGCTTTTTCCGATGCCTGCCGAGGGTTGGTCTTATGAAGTCCTCCCTTTGACTATCGACCCACATAGGCACATCTTTCGGCAACAATTGCAACTCGAGTCCAAGAAGAACGACGGGAAGAACGAGGAAACACGCGTCTACACGAGCACCGGGTTGTATGATGACTTCGCATACCCGTACAACGGCCTCAGGTTCCGTACTCACGCAAATCCTCTCTGCGCCTTGTGGCATGCAGGTGTAGAGATTAACAGGATTCTTCCGGCTCGACTGGACGAGATATACAGTCAGCTTCGCGATAACGGGGCACTGGAAATGGCCGTTTCAATCAAATACGTACAAGACTTGTACCGGCTCTGGGTTCTCCCAGGTTCAAAACAGCAGACGGCAGATGAAAGTGCAACCCAAGCTCTTTCCGACACGAACCGTGACACCGACCCCCCTGAATCACCTCAGGACAATCGGGTGGCAGCAGCTACTGGAGACAAGGCCACCGAGGATCCATTGGTTGGAGCGCTCCTCCAGGTCGCAGGCCTCGGGGGTGATCCTTTTAAATCGAAACCCGCCATGGAGAATGCGAACCCCGACGCAGAAGTTCCATCGCTTCAGGGCGAACCGGTCACTGTATCCCAATCCGGACCTGTAGCCCAGGACGTCGTGAATGCCGGCGGCTCGCAAGGCATTCCGAACACGAACAGCCTCACACGCGATTTCTCGTCGATGTTGACTTCCGACGATTCGACAATACGCGACACCTCGTCGGCTCCCGCGCGCCATTTCGCGATTCCAGAAGGGACCAGCGGCGGAGGAGCCGCACCCCAGCGGGACGTCTTGAATGCAGGCGTTCCGAGCACAGGCAGCCTCACACAGGCCTCCTCTTTGATGATGTCCCGTTTTGGCGACATGGAAATACGAGATTCGTCGTCCGCCGCCACGAAACGAAAGAGGATGTCGACGCCGCCATCGACCAGCGATGGGCCACCCGTCGCGGACGACTCCCCCACCAAGCGCGCGATGCAGAGGCTAAAACTCATGGTCAACGGCGAAACACCCGTCCACAGCTTCTGCCAGGCGCCCTATCAGTTCGCTTGGGCTGCCGTCCCAGTCAGAGAGCGGGACGGGGTCGACGGTGCAACCACCCCAGGGGGTAGATCCACCCACCCAGCACACCAGCGAGGCCCATAGTCATCCATATCCGCCTCTTCCCAAGCTCAAATTTTCGAAAAGCGCGAAATCTGGAAGCTACAGCACCTCCGAAGGTCCCACGTACCGCGAAGATCCAACGCGTCGGGCGCAGTTGCCGCCTCGTAAACGCCTTGACGCGGGACCCTTCCTCAGCGTCTCCGAAGGTACCACGCGCCTCAAATATCCAACGCGTAGGATGCAGCAGCCTCCTAAACCCTTTGACGCGAGACCCTTACTGGGTCCAGTCCCGCGTGCACATATGGAGAGGGTTCTCACTGGCAAGGTGCTCCGCATTCCAAGGTCCGAGCCAGTGCAATCCCTGTCCAAAGGACGCGATTATGGCAGTGGCAGCAGCACTCATCCCAGCGCCTCAGACAATCCTGCTTCGACCTCACGCCTCGCCGGTGGTTCTGGCGGAGGTAACGATTCAGCGACCTCGTCTAAGCTGAAAGGAAAGGAACGGGGCGCCGGCGAATCGAAGGAGCCGGCCCCGAAGCAGCGGTGGAGGTCGTAGACAGCGGAGAATTATGGGAGAGGAAGTCAAATTAAAACCACATGTACTCTATGTATGTATGAAAAAGATCAGTTCTATGCATTCCATGAGCGAGAGAACCGGAACATACTAGAATTCTAAGGAATGGTCTGAAAAAAGGGATGGGTATACGCATTTTCCGGCTGGAGATACCCAGCCCGATAGAATAAACGAAGGGCGACCCATCGTTTCGAATTTGCTGCGAGCTGAAGTCAAAATATCTGTCGTCCCTAGGCTACTGGCCCGGAAAGAAACAGAACTGGGATGATGCGCCGCAGAAGACGGCCTGAGGGATTGATTCGACCCAAAAGTAACACTAGAAGCATAGGCCAAAAGTTTGTCCCACGAGTCGGAAAGGCGCTCAGAGGATTCTGAGATATCCCGCGAAATAGTGAAGGTCGTTGAGACCTCGCCCGGTCCTCCAAAGCTCTTGAAATCAATTGCAATATACCTATTTTCTGTCGGATGCGAGGGTATTACTGCCCAGAAAAGCTAGCGAGCAGACCGAGTTGGGTGTCAGGAACAAAGTGACAGGACAGTTCCGAATCACTGTCAGAGCTTGCTCTGAATGCAACGCCGAACCGGGAAAAGGGAGGCTCATATAGCTCCTCCTTCTCTCTCCCACCACTCATCTTCGGGAATGGGGTCAGACACCGAGAAGTATTCCCGTCTCAACCAGCGCAGCTTTGGCGTCACGAACCGAATCTGGCTTATCCTCAGTCTTTTCCTCTTCCTCCTCACGTTCACTCATTACATCGTCCCAACCACCCCCACGCCGACATATACGTTCTCGAGCCTTAATCTTACCCCGAAGAACTACTTGAATGCGTCGGAGGCCGCTCCCAACCCATTTGACTTTTGTCCGGTCTATGGCCCTGGCGACGAGATTGGCCTCAAACACGGTGCGGCGACTCTCGGGAGGACTAGATTACATCTAGGAACCGGGGCTCGTGTCCAGCGCGTTCTGAACAGGGCGTTGACCGGCCAGCCAGTCACTATTAGCATTTTAGGTGGATCTGGTGAGTTGCTTCTATTACTTTGTTCGGTGGGGTGGCCTCGAGGCTTTATTATCCCCGGAGCGCGTCTTTGGACGAGATACACGTCCGAATAGTACTTGGACACTGGGTCGGCGTCGAGGCGGCGGCTTCTGTGCATGTGTACGTTTGATGCGACTTCAGCGGGGAATGTCGTACTCGCAATGCAGGACGTTGTGTTGCGGCCGGCTTATCACAAGGGGTGCAAAGACGCCGGCCTTCCCACATATATCTCCAGTCGCGTTGGAGTTCGCCCTTGCGGCTGAGGAACTCTGATTGTGTTCTCTTTTCTTGATTAATTCGTTGTCTTTTTTTCAATGTTGCTAATTTTTCGTCATAGTCTCTGCATGTCATGGTGCAGGTGACGACCCGATTTCCCCAAATGTTACCCTTCCCGCTTTTTCCAATGGTGGAATACCGTTTTCCCTCACCCAGCTTCCGAACTCACCAACGGTGCAATGCGCCGCACCAACTCGGAATACTTTGCTTTCTGCAGCACCCATCATATCCCCGACTCGACGGACTTGGTCATCGTTGAGCTCGACGTAGACGACCGCCCAAGCCCGAAGATGCAAGACGACTTTGAAATCCTCATCCGCTCTATCCTCATGCGTCCCGACGCACCCGCCGTCATCATTCTGGGCCACTTCAGCCCCGAAATTCACACCGCGTATGGCTACGCCGGGCCCGACGCCACCCACAACGCCGTGGCCCAGTTCTACGACGTCCCGCACATCAGTATCAAGCAGATGGTATATCACGACTATATGCGCGATCCCGATTCGATAGCTAGATTCTATACCGACCCCGTACTTGCCTCCCCAGCTGGCCACGAGCTCATCTCCGACGCCCTCATCGCGTACCTGCAATCGCAGATCTGCACCGCATGGGACGTAGCCAACGGCGCCTCCTTCGACGCCGTACCCTTGCGCACCACTTTCGATCCCCCCACCGGCGACGTCGTGCGCCCTCTCGGCGGGCTTGGCCAGCGCAAAGGCGTTCCCGACGCCGAGGACTCCAACGCCGCGGACGACGCGAAGCTCCCGCCGGCGCCCTCCTTCAGCCCCGTGCACACCGAGCTAAGCGTCCCCGCCTCGCGCATGTCGACCCGCCTCAAGGGCAACCGCCCCTCGGAAGAGATCGCCCCGTTCTGCGTGTCCGCGAACGACCTCATCAACCCGCTCCCGCCGTCTCTCTTCTACGGCTCGGGCTGGCACGCGTTCCATCCGAGCATGGGGAGCAGCTCGCTTAACACAATGGCACACTACTTTCACTCAACGCTTCCGACGAGCAAGCTCCGCGTGCCGATCATGGTCGGCGCGGGAGACATCGCGGTGTACTATTTGAAGGAGCCCGTCAGCGCCGTGGGCGAGGGCAGCGCGGTGGAGTGCTGGGTAGACGACAACTACGCTGGCGCACGTACGCTTGAGAACGCGGCAGACGTGTCGGAGACGACGGCGGCGCTGTACTACATCGACCACTTCGTCACGCGCGGCCCGCACTTTGTCGAGTGCCAGCTGATGGGCGAGGAGGGCCAAGGCGTCCCGATCTTTAAAATCATTGGTATCTTCGCGACTTGAGCGGGCTGCTATTACTACAACATAGACTATTATACGGTATTATTACTGCGGCTTTTGAAAATATTTACACTGTACTTGTATGCCGCTCACCATTTTGCAACCGGGATCTACAGGTGGCTGTGCGGATTAGATATCGCACGACCCAATCTCCTTCCTCCCATTTGAAAGGAACTGAAGAAGATGGGCCAGTCGGCAGGTTCCTACCCAGCCGCGGTTCCGAGGCTCACAATCCTTGTAGCGGTAGTTAGATTGAATACAGAGATTTTGACTGACCGGAAATTTCGGACCGTGTTACGTGTGATGTTACTGTGACAGAAAGTTAGGATGAGCCTCTCCACGGCGGCTGGCCGATAACATTACAAACAACATAGCCACATTTGCCATCAATTCAAAAGAAATTCAACATGCATGCTCCACCATGGTATATAAAATACTTTGGCTGTTGAAGGCATGATATATTGTCATATACAGACTATACTGAAAGGTGGGACCAGCAACACAAGTCTCTGAGAAGTTTTTCCCCAAAGGCTACCAAAACATGGCAATTCATGCTACAAGAGATGAATTCAGGTTAGTAGAAATGAGATTAACTTTCAGATGAGCTTGGATACACTTTCATGACTCTCTGGGTTCAGCAGATCAATATTCCTAAGATGTTGAAGACGCCGTGGTGAATTTCTCGAGAATTGCTTACAAATGTGGCTATGTTGTTTGTAATGTTATCGGCCAGCCGCCGTGGAGAGGCTCACCCCCAACTTTTTGTCACAGTAACATCACACATAACACGGTCCGAAATTTCCGGTCAGTCAAAATCTCTGTATTCAATCTTACTACCGCTACGGATTGTGAGCCTCGGAACCGCGGCTGGGTAGGAACCTGGCCAGTCGGCAGAAATCAGTACTAGTAGGACTCGCACAAACTCCGCATCTGCTGGCGCAACTTATCGGAGCTATGCTGCGGCTGACTTTCCGAGAGGAGGTGACTGGTAAGTATTCTGGATCTCTACTGACCAGCTCAGCTCGTCTTTGGGACTTCGAATATGCACTGCGACCGCGGCACACAGCAAACGATGCCTGAACCGGACTTGTCCTCCGAGATCCTGAGTCGCCGCAAATTTTGAATCCTATTGCTAGGTAACCTACAGGACTGGCTTTACCTTGCATCGTCCTCGCCATAACTGTGCCGCAGTACACATAGTCTGCGTTTTCGACTCGAGATTCTTTTCTCGACGACAAACTTCCTACGTTATCCTTACACATAACTTGCATTTTCCGTAACAACATCCACTTCGATTTCGACTCGGCTTTGTCCAGCTCGCTACTAGTCGAGGCACTTGGCCAGCTTGGCTGTTTGGAACAAGCCTGCAAGGATCTTTCGGGATTATCTTGCCGGTATTGACCTACACCAATCATGAATCATGCGTATGTATAAGTATTGTCATCAGGACCGAAAACTGTTCCCGGATCCCGCTGAACTCAGTGTACACTGTACATGCAAAACGTTTGGGCTGGTCTCGGGGCTGGCTTTGGCTTATTTTTCCCTTTTCCTTGGAATCTATGTCGCACGTATGAGCGGCGCAGACTAAATAAATGCATGGCTGGAATACAGCGTACCCGCAGAACATCTCGTTGTCAGCCACGGGGCGGTTGAATACTAGATGCCAAGCGATTTCTGCGGGGCCAGGAAGGAGTGTCTGGGCAGACTGTGCACTCGTCCGCGTCGGCCGCTGCGGCGGCGGCGAGCACAAAGACGGGGACGGAGAGAGTAAGACGCATGGTCTGACTTGAGTTTAGGCTGGTTCTGGGTGGCTTGTGGTACACTCATTCTTCGGTGCTTTATACAATGCGAGCTTCCGCTTATGCGTACCCTAGCCGTCAGAAAACCAAAACGAGGCGAAATCGAAACCTCAGAAGCGGGGCAAGAACCGTGAGGACGTAACCAGACTCAAGAACCGGGAGGTTCACGGCCAGGCTACCGCCGTGCTCGTTGAGGCTTGGACTTCAATGAGCCTGAGCATGTAATCCGTTTGGAGCTGCCTTTGCCCCAGACCACAGGCCAATTCACAAAAATTCAAATCAAGAGGACACTAGTTATCCTTACACACAGTCTGCATCATCCGCTACAACTTCCGCTTTCAAATTTCAAATCCAACTTCCCGTCACCCACCACTAGTGGCAATTTACCACCGTGACCTTTTTGTGACAAGCTTGCAAGGACTGGTCGTTCGGGATAATCGTGCCGGTATTAGCCTGGGGCATATTCGCATCAGCACGAAAAACTGTTGTCGAATTCAAAAATAACGCCGGCTCACAGTGTACGTGCAAAACGTTTGGGCTGTCGAGCCGCCCCGCCCCCTTCCTCGATATCTAGATGCTGGACGTGTAAGCGGCGTAGACGATGGCTACACTACAGCATACCCGCAGAACATTTCATTGTCAGCCACGGTGCGGTTGAATACGAGGGTCCAAACGATTTCAGCTACGCCGGGAAGAAGCGTGTCCTTGCAGACTGCGCATTTGTCCGCGGAGGCGGCAGCAGCAGCAGCGAGCACAAACACGGGAACGGAGAGAGTAAAGCGCATGTTGTGACTTCGTTCGGGCTGGTTCTGGGTGGTTTTTGGTACGCATATTCAGCGGCGCTTTATACCTTGCGAGCTGACGCTTTATTTGTACCCCTAAGCCGTCAGAAATCAAGACGGGGAGAAATCGCAACCCCAGAAGCGGGGTGAGAACGGCGAGGACGTAACTAGCTCAAGAATTGAGGGTCAGATGCGAGTTTTACGGTCAGGGGTCGCCGCCATGCTCGTTTTCAGACTGGCGTGGCGCAGGCCTTGAATTTTAATGAACTTGTGATTTGAGTCGAATTTGATTCATACCGCAGGCTTGGCTATTTTCTCGGCCCTCTCTCTGCGCCGTTTCTGGCGTAATGATTGAGCTCCGGGGACGTGACAGTCAATGTCAAGAAGAAACAGGCAGGTGAAGTTTGTTTCAGTGCAGCCACAAATGCGCGCTGCAGCTACAAACAGGTTTCTCGACCATCCAGCCAAGGTTGGTTCCATTTTGGGCATGCTTGGTCTTTGTACAGTAGACCTCGTTTTGCCTTATATGAAGCAGCCTGGTACATATCTCAATGCGGGACGCGGAAATTTTCACGGACCGACGTTGTCTTCATACATCGTAATTCATTTTCATAGCTGATACGCATACAGTACGGCCGAATCATGTATACATGGGGTGAAAGGAAATGGATGGAACGATCGTGCGGTAGAGTCGAAGTACGAGCTCGTTGGATAACTACTGAGAAATAGGTAGAGAATTAGCGTCGAATAAGAGCATAAGGGAATGGGAAATGTTCAAACCTCCCACTGGTATTGTTAAACTGCTGGAACTCTTTCCCATAAGACCAATACCGATTAATCTTTTCTGAATCTATCGAAAGCATTGGGAACTTTTCGGATGGATCAATGCAGAGCGACTATCTTCCGGAGCCAGAGTCGGGCGTCTGTGCTGGTGCTTGATCATAGTGACGCAAATTAGGCGGAGAAAGTTGCCGCCTGTCCAGCACTTTCCACTCCGCGACTTGGCCGGTGCAATCGACGAGCCAAATCTCCTGCCCGTCAAACCCGGGCAGCGATACGGGTCACCCACCGTCGATAGCGGAGTGCAAAAGAATCCCGTCCCTGGTTTTTGTCACCAGTCCTCTTTTTCGTAATCTCTCCGTTAGAAGGTAGCATTCCCCAGGAGTAGCTTCATCCAGATAGAACAAGGACATGTGCGGGAATCGACCGCTGCGGGTTTCTATATTTTGTCGCTTCAAGTGGGCGCCTACAGCGTCGTGGAGCTTCATCATCCCGTTGGTTTTTTCAACGGTGACAGACAAGGAGCTTAAGAATTTGTCTGCGACGTGGAGTGACTTGAATTTCGCGGTGGCCGGTTCAAGGTTGGACGGAAGGTGTCCAGCGATGGTGGATGGGGAAGAGAGAAATTGGCCAGCGAGATGTGAGGCTCGAAGTGGGGAAAAGATTTCGAAGAGTAAGAACGTGGGTTCTTCAGATACAAGGACGGTCTGTATTCCAAAGCGGACCTCTGGCTTTCCGAGGGCATTAACCACAGCGAATATCCTGCCAGGATCGGTCAGCTTCAAGACAAAGTGATTCAATAGCAACACCGACCCATGATGAAGACAGTTACTGAAGTGCGGAGAGAGACAAGGCAAGAAAGCTGTTGCGCCACACTCCATGTGGGAACAAACTCGAAATTGGCGCTGTGGCCACACCGGTAACCCAAGAAATGCTTGAATGGCTCCGTACCTTTGCTGCTTGCCAGTGTGGCCAAAAGTTTCTGGCAATCGTTTCATTCGTGCAAAAATACCTATCGTATCAACTATTCTTGAAGCCAGTTATCATCATGTAGGCTCGTCTTAGAGTTGAACGAGATCAATCTCTATTTTGAGACGCGGTCCCGGATTGTCATAGCCTAATTGAATCTCCGGGCTTGGCAACGCCCTCAGAAGCTCTTTCGCGATAACATGTCTTTGAAACGCCCAGATATGCGCTATAGGTATTTACTTGGGTATTTATACTTTTCGGGCGGGGTGAAAGGCAACCACCAATCAGGGCTGTGCGACGACACAAACGATATGTAAACGCGTGCACGCCTTCCCTTGCCCAGTCACCACAGACGTAGAGCGGATTCATTTCTTGACGAGTCTCGACGACTCCTTCTATTCAACTTCAAGCGCCGTCCAGAACTGGTTCTGCCTGGTCGTAGTCTTTCTTTTCAATTCGTTCTTTTTTCGCCCGGCCGCGAAGAACTCTGGAGTTCACCATGCTCGGTCTATTCTTTTTGGCGCTGCTCGCAATGACGGTGAATGCTCTGCCGTACCGACGGTTCCAAGTGCGCGTGGACGACTCGGATACGGATCCGGCGGCCGACATGCCACCGTCTACCGCCCCCGGGAACGCGACGGCGGGCTGTAGTCAGGCCTCGACTTGGGAGTTCGACTCCGACAACCACGCCAATGTCACCATGGGAGACCGATCTTTCCTCGTCCACATCCCCGCCAACTATAATCCGACCACACCTCACGCGTTGGTCGTCTCGTTCCACGGCTTCAAGGGAAACGACAAGAAGCAGGAGAAGATAACTGGGCTTTCGGAGAAGGGGCTGACGCTGAATGGCAAAGTGAGCTGCGGCATGGTCGGTTTGCAATTGTACTAAAGGGTGTGCAGGGTCTTGTTTGCTGTGTATCCCAATGGTCAGTTCGGGCCAGGGAAGAACGGGAACGAGAGTATCCGAGCATGGCAAGGTGCTCCTTATTCCCCGGTACGTTATATCAGCATTCTGTCTACGCTTTTCTGACCCTCGCTCCGCAGCCGGGTGTGGACGACGTGAATACACCTTTCTTTACTTCTTAAACTCTCAAGTCTCATCTTCGACGTATAGATCGCATTCACACAGCAGATGGTCCAAGCACTGTCCGATAATCTCTGCCTAGACTCTAACCGATTCTACGCGTCTGGCAAAAGCAATGTGCGTCTTCTTATTTCGCACATTAGGACATCTCTGACAACTTGCAGGGCGGCGGATTCACCAACCTCCTTGCATGCACACCGGCGACAGCCAGCCTGTTCGCAGCCTTCGCCCCCGTTTCACCGGCCCTCTACGCCGGCGCGAACCCAGCGGATTGCAATCCCGGACGCCCAGTCCCGATCATAAACTTCCACGGCCTCGCTGATAAGGTCGGTTTCAAAGCCCCGAAGACGAAGATTCACTAACCATTTCACCAGATCATCCCCTTCGACGGGCAAGATGCAGACCGCGAGGGCCGGACGGAGTGTGCGTCTCGTCTCTTTCTCTGTCATCACCTATACCTTCACTGACCGACTTGCCTAGACGCAACCCCCAACATCACCCAGTTCCGTGAGGCCTGGGCGGACCGCAACGGCTTGCGCCTCCATCAACGCCAGCGCGGCCGCGGCGGACAACCTGGGCTTCAACGCCATCGTGTCGCACCCGCACACGGACACGACGCTCAAGCAGTCGGATTGCTCGGCGCAGAATAACCACGCAGTGATCAACGGTTTCACTGTCAAGGGCCTCGGGCATTCGTGGCCCAGCACGGCGGGGCTAGATGGAGGGGTGACGACGTTTAACGCGACGACGGCGAATATCTTGCCGTTCTTTGACATGCATTCGATGGAATAGATCTCTGCTCGCCCTGGTTGGCGTAACTTGAAGTTAATAGAGTAGATGCTTCAGGCATTGGATGTTTTGCAAACCGGACGTCCTTGGCTCTCATTTGATTTCTCAGATACAGCAAACTCGAAGGCTCGATCGCTCGAGGCTTACAGCTTACTGCCCGGGAGAATTTTCGACGGCCCAAGAGCTCTCACTCAGTAGACACTACAGAAAGCGAAACACAGCGCGCGATAGTCAAAGTAAAGCAAAAACAAAACAAACAACAGGGTCAAAAACTATTTCACAGCACGAGGCGGTAGGTGCCCGAGAGCCTACATTCATGGCGGGCGGAGGTGCCCGATGGCCTACAGATAATTGGGGGCGAGGATGCGTGGTGGGCGTCGGTGCCATGCGGGCGTGGTGCCTTGTCGGCGTCGGTGTCTGTGGGCGTAGTGCCTTGTCGGCGTGAGGTGCCCGAGGGCTCAAGGAGGGTATCGGGGTGCCGGTGGGCGTAGGGTGCCGTGTAGGCGTGGGGCGAGTGTCGCCCCGAGAAGCGGACGACGGGGAGGCGGACGAAGAAGACAAGAACGACAACCTGCAGAATAACGAAAGATTCAGCATCGAATAAATGGAAGAGACAAGAGAGGAAACTAACCAGCAGCACACCTATCACACCAAAACCAAACTCCAATCGAAGCTGCCTATCATAATGCCTCGCGAGTCGAAAGCGCGTCCGCCCCTCGGACGGCGTCTTGATGGGTCGGGTCAGCCACATACCGCGGCGCGCGACGGAGCTAGGCGTCCCCAGTCAGCCGGCTCTTGGTCTTCGTGTCGTGGCTCCTCGGTGGTGAAGTTGGTGGTGGTGGTGGGGTGTGCTGCAGCCGCTCGTAATCGTCTCTTCCGCCAACAGGTGCAACGGCGGGAGCGCTGAAGACAGCGGGGCGACGGGGTGGTCGGGATGGGGGGCCTGGTGTGGCGTAGCCGTCCGGACTCCGTCTATCCGTCAACGCGCGCCGACCGTCCACCTGTGCGTCGCTGAGCCTGCGTCGCCGTCCGGGTTTGGGTTCTGGGGGCGACAGGGTCGCATGTCGACGGAGGGGCGGCGTCGAGCGGGAGGTGAGGGATGCGGAGCGGGCACAGCGGAGCGAAAGGCTGGGAAATGGGGCAACGAGCGCTGCGACGACGCGGGGGCGACCAGGAGGACGACGAAGGTGGCCTGATGTGGCTTAGCTTGCGCAGAGCGAGGTCTATCCGTCGTGTAGCGCGCGACTCCCATAGGCCCCCATCGTGGATTTACACTCGTCATCGCGTTGAGAGCTCGACGTGGGACGGCGTCGAGAGGAAGGTGGGGTTGATGTCGGGATAAAGCGAGAACGAGGAGACATGCGAAGGACGCCGCAACGACCACTACAAGGACGCTGGGGCGATGGCGGTTCGGTGGAGTGGCCTGGTGCGGCTTAGTCGACGGAGCTGGCATCTATCCGTCCTGGAGCGGTCGACTTCACGTTGAACGCATCCAGCCTTAGGCGAGCCTGGCGGGACGATGTCAGCGACGGTACATTCGAAGAACGACGACAAAGATCTCACCCCCAAGAACCAATGAGCACGACCATACGCGAGTCTGGTGGTGGCGGCCGCGCCGAAAGGGCGGGCCTGAAGGCCAGAGTGGGCGCGGGTGAAGGACCGTGGCGGCGCTGAAACGGCGGGTCAGATCGTGTCGCAGGCATGAAGAGAGTTACTCACTAGGCGAGGTCTTAGAAACGCGCGCATGAGGGAGGAAGAGTAAGGGCGAGTGTGGTGGAAAGAGAAGGTGGAGGAAGATGACAAGAGGGAATGAGCTTGACCGGGAAACGCCGGGGAATTTATAGTGGCTGACGTTTGTGCAAGTTTGCACCAAGACGTTACCGCTATTTGTCAATTCTGCGTTTTCAACGCCAACTTCAAGTACCCGATATGGTCAGTGAGTTGCCATATAGGGAACCCAGCGAAGTATGACGCAGGTAGGAGCAAGGAAAAAAGGGAGACTTGGAGACAGAGCGACGAAGTTAAAGGGATGGAACTTGCTACAGTGGGCCTCGTTTCCTTCTTGGTCCTGGGGAATATTGACGTTGAAAGTCTAGAAGGACGGGATGAATCGACGGCGCCAACAGGGCCAAAAAGGAATCCACAGAGTCGTCAAGATGGCCATCGCTTCCCATCGCTTCCTCGGTCTTTAGCCAACGAGGCAAGAGTTTCATACGGTTGAAGTGTCGATCCTTGACGGTACAGAGAGCATTTGATCGTGTTGCAGGTTTGAGGGAGCGCTTGCAGCCGTGGATTCAAGAATCTGTACTTGATATCTTCGAGGTTCCAACTTGTTTGTGAAAAAAAAGCAGACAACTCTTGGGCGCCGCCGTCGACATCAGCGTTTTGGATTGGTTTTGGATGGGCAGATCATGATGTTCTCGGTGTCTCTCGGTCCGAAAGTCCCGATTTGCTCCGACACGCTCTTGATCTGAACGCCCATGTTCACCACTTGAAGACGGAAAGCCTACCTATATGTATGAGAGAACCTAGCTTTGACCCACATCACGTAACTGGGGCCTTGCACCCTCACCAGAAAGCACCAGAACAGTGAACTCCTTGGTCTACTTATCTTCGTTATGTCAATTTGCCGACGCCCTCGTTTGCTGGCTAGTGTCCCTACTCGTCCTTTGAAACCTCGGATCCTCCTCATCTTGTTGAAAACTACTCGCACCCGACTAGGTTCGCAGAGCATTTCTTGGTTTCCGAATTCTCCGAGTCAAGAGGGCAACTCGGTTGCAAGTGTTCTCAAGCTGAAGCTACGACTGTCGCAACCCACTTGCACCAGGTATATCACCGGTCTCTTCTCAGCGGTGTTTTGGCTCTCGAGACCGGTCTGCGCGACGGCCTCGCATCCGTCTGACACTTGAAGACTCCAAGCCCGAAACCTTGTCTGAGGATGCTCCGCATTCTTCAAACTCTTACGGTTTGTTCGATCAATCCGCCGTACATCATTATCTCGGCCGGCGTCGGCCTGCTCAGTGGGTGGGCATGGATGTGCGTGCCTTCTCGGACCCTTGACACGGATCGTGTGGAATAACAGTACAGATTCGAGTCCTCCTGAAGATATTAGAATGTTATAACGCGCGAAGGGATCTCAATCCCGTCCTCACTTCCGCTGTGATGGCCCGACGCGCGCCAACGTATATGGTCTTACAGCCACGTCTGAGCTGGACGACAAAACTGGCCACGCAGACAAATACCCGCCGCGGGCACAGGCTCGGATCGTTCTAACATCGGGGGTGCACATGTACAGAGAGGGGCGAAGTATACGGCACGGTGCAGACGAAGACAGAGCGTTGGGTTACGCGACTTCTGGAACCCAGACTCGAGGCGTTTACTTTTTCACGTCGTGGACAATGTGTTCCGCACGAATGGTTTATATACATTTTTAGGCAAAGAAAACCGCCTTGCTGTAAGCCCGATCGAGGATTTGCTGGCCGCGCCGACTCCGACAACCAGCCGAGCCAGAAAATGACGATGGCGGGCAGTTCGTTTCAAGCATAGCATAGGATGTGACGGGTTATGTATGCATGACATGGGCAGTATAAAGGAAAGAAACCACCAGCGACCGACGAGATATCTACTCTGCGTCGACAACCACCGTTTGCAGACCCTGGAGGCGCATGAGCATTCCACGCCAACCGTCCGCACAAAAGCACACACCTTGAATGAAGGGACCGAAACGAACGAGGCGTATGTGTACAGCTTCTCTTTTGCGTTCTCCTCGTCATTCCGCTTGCCTGCAAGCAAATAACCATCAGATTATTTTTTCCGGTCCGTGAATGGAGGGGACGACGCACGCTCCAGCTTTACGCGCAGACGGTGCGGGACGCTCTTGATGCCGCGGGCCCAGATCTCTTTGTTCAGCTCGGGGTCGATGCGGACGTCGGAGGTGCCCATTGTCTTCTGGGCAAAGTCGATGACCGACTTGACGGCCCACGGGGCGCGCTTTTTGAAGGAGCGGCCGTGCACGCGCTTGTGCATGTGGATGGTGTATTCCCGGGTGACCACATCCTGGAGCGCAGAGCGGGTCTTACCGCCGGTCTGGCGAGAATAAAAATTGAGTCAGTCCGCGGGTACGACGATGAATGTGGCGAGGCGGGGACCTTTTTTTTGGGTGCTGGTGCCTGGCAGAAGAGTCAGAGAGAGCAGAACGAGGGGACGATGGACTCACCATGTCTTGCGGCTGGATGGTCGATGAGGGGAGGAAATTCACGAAGGTGGGAGGCTGCACGTGCAACTAGCAAGGACCGGATCGAGCCGTGGTTTTGTGATGGCATCAAGTATCCGCTTAAAGCCGATCTTCGACTTCACTCACACGGGGATTGCCAAACATTGGGTGATATTTCGAGATTCAATTCGAAATCTGAAGTATCAAGCTGCGCTTCAAGTGAGCTGATACCGAAAGCTCAATAATGGAATCGGTGCTGATATCAACGGGACTGAAATCAAGTTTTGATTTCCACCCCAATCTGCTTCTATTTCGATACCTTGAATCTCAACATCAATGTTGAGTCGAAAACCAGGTGTACTTATAGTAGATATGATATATCAGAAGACTCTGGTTAGAGATGTGTCGTGATATATCTCGGACTGTAACTTAGAGACTCAGATATGCGTGATATATCAGGCGGCTGCCTTATAAGGCTGTTCAGATTTTTCCGACATCAAGTATCCGCTTAAAGCCGACCCTTCGACTTCACTTGAAACCAACTTGAAACTTCATTGAAAGCTCGTTTACAATTAGGGGCCACGCCACGGCCCAGGAATCCTGTACCGATAATGTACGGAATTTTGCACGCAAACGGAATCTCAGTTTTTGTTTTCGTTGGGGCCAGTTGATTCACGATCAAGTGCGACCCAAAATCCGCCAACTGAACCGTCTGAGCCTTGGGAGAAGGATATTTGAACGGTACCGTCGTGTCTCTGACTCGTTCACTGCGCCCACAAAGGATTATGAGAGATCTTGACTTGGAGAAGGTTTCAAAACCGTCAA
The DNA here is from genome assembly GCA_029378375.1 of Mycena olivaceomarginata. Lineage (NCBI taxonomy): Eukaryota > Fungi > Basidiomycota > Agaricomycetes > Agaricales > Mycenaceae > Mycena > Mycena olivaceomarginata. The sequence goes on along the minus strand of JARKIC010000466.1, from coordinate 154,939 downwards.
TCACTGATCGCCCCCCAATTAGGACTCCCTTTGTTCGCCGGCTACCTCCAAACTGCCATTGTGCTCAATCGGCGCCTCCCATTGTCCCTTTCATGCATTCTCGAACGGCATTGTTTCTGATTCAGGGCTTCGATGGGATCTGAGAACAATGCCCCGCGTATAAAAGGAACCAGAGTCCTGCCATAATTTTTCAAAGCAGCTCCACCTTCGAGTTACTTACCTCACAGTCGTTGTATCTGCAACCTCCTTCGCCTTCTCTGTTGCCATTCCGCACCCTCTTTACAACACCAAACCACACAATGCGTTTCTCCACCGCCCTCGCTGTCTTCTCCCTCTTTGCCGCCTCTGTCTCGGCGACCTACACCCCCGCCTACGGACTCTCGCGTCGCCAGTCGGCTCCCTGTATGTTATTTTCCCATCCATACAATACCCTCTTGCTCATCTGTTTCTTTCCTCTCAGCCTGCGAGGCTGATTGCTTGGCCCACCCGAATCTGGGGAACTGCAAAGCCAACGATCTCACCTGCCTCTGCAACAACAACGACTTTGTCCAGGGCACCTTCAACTGCATTCAGGCCGCCTGCCATGGCGCTGACCTCGCTGCAGCCATCAACATTGCCGCCGCCACCTGCCAGGCCGTGGTACGTCTACCTTGCTGCCCATAACTCGCTATAAGATAATTTTCCTAACTGCACTTTCCAGGGCGTGACCCTTTCCTCCGCCTCGGGCGCCGCATTCTCTGCGACGGCTTCCCTCGCCTCTTCCACTCCTGCCGGTGCATCTACCCCTGCTGCCAGCGCTTCCTCATCTACTGCGTATGTCTTTGAATCATCCGATCTTCGTGCCCGACTAACACGCCTTCCCTCAGCTCCGCCCCAGGCGCATCCACCTCCGCCACCACCGGCGGTGCGCTCGCCTCGACCGCCAACACCGCGCTCCTCGGCCTCGCCGCCGTTGGTGTCATCGCGTTCTCCCTCTAAGCGCACACAACCCCATCCGACTGCTCGCATCAAAACGCAGTCCCGGTCCCACGGACTGCACTCAATTGCCCGTTCACCCACCGCCGCACGCGACACCCATTACCGCTTCACGCTTCACATTTCACGCATTGCACACTCTTACTACTACTTCACGCTTCGCGCACCGCGACAACCTTACGCCTTCACGTTTACCGTGCCTTGCCTACGCCCAGTCGTAGTGACTTCTCTTGCACATATTGTTATCCATATACGTCGTCATTCGATTGCTATTTTGCCTGCTATTTGCTATCCGCCCTACTTATTTGCATTGCATGTAACTTATCGCTCTTGTCTGCATTCCCCGCTATATTTTTAGTTGTTCGAGTAGACTGGTATAAAGAACGATGATTGCGAAAAACTACACTGGAGTGAATGCGCGAAATGAAATGGATCCTAGATAGTATGTACTAACTCAAGTTTTCATTTCGATTCAGCATTGGTGGGGAACAGCGGGGAACTCCTTCCCAAACCTGTTTGGTGGCTGGATGTCGGCGGCCGCTCTGTCGCACTGACTCGGATGTTTTGTCACGCATGGTACCAGCCCTTCTCTTCCCATGAGATGTTCATGGCCACAGACAACTGTGGGCGCGTTCTGACAGTGATGTCCCCTTTACGCGATGTTTCGCGAGAGTGCTCGCGAAACTCGTGCTCGCAAAACAACGGCACTCGCTCGGCGGAGTTGAAGATACACCGAAAGTTACACGAGCCTACACGGGACGGAAATACGCGCTCACATGTCCGTTACTCAGGCACGACATACGGCGTCCCCTCCTTGCTCCCCCGCTCCCTCTTCACCGCGCCCTTCACCCGCGCCCACTCCGCCTTGTCCTCCTCGGTCAGCCCCAGCACAAAGTCCAGCGCGCGCACATGCACCGGCGCGATGTCGCACTTCTCGCGAATCATCGCCCTGCACGTTTGGCGGCAGCTTCGCGACACGCTCCGCGGGCGGGCCGACGATCTTCTGCCCCACGCCGCAACCGCAGAGGCGGCAGAACGTCGCGCCGCCGAAGCCCTTCCCGAGGGGGCTGAAGTACACCCCGAGCGCGTCGGGCGGCGAGACGTGCATGGGGACACGCGCGGAGGGGCGCGGGTACGTGTAGATGCCCGAGTGCTGCACGCGCCTTAGTTACAAGGTGCTGAAGACGGCAGAGGAAACACGAACGCGGATACAGGTGCTACAATCGCATTCCATGACCTGATTGTTCTCCATGTCGGGCGGGCCCGTCTTCTCGAGCAGCCAGGGGCTCTTCAGTGCGAAGGTGACCGCGCCGCAGTGGCAGCTCCCTGTGTAGATCTTCTCTCCCTCCGGTAGAGGCTTAGCAGCGAGTGCCGCCAGTCCAGGGAACACGGGCGGGGTATACGCAAGGGGCGTCACGGGCCCCGGATCTTCCTTGACGCTGAAACTCCACAGATCGACGTCGCGGAGCATGCGCGCGTTGAGCGCAAAGACACCGTCGCCCGCGAGGTCGTTGCTGATGATCCCGAAAGGTGTCGCGCACGTCGCGCAGAAGCGGTGCGCGACCTGCTTGCTGTTGAACGCGTACTCTGCGAGGACCCCCGCACCGAGACCGTCCGAGCCTGCGCCTTTAGTGACGGTGATGGCAGACTTGGGCGGGAAGACGAAGAGGTAGCCTTTCTTGGTGCAGATTGAGCAGCCGCAGGAGTGGAGGGGCGTGTTCTCCAGAGGGGGGAGGACAACAGAGAATTTTATGGCGCCACAGTGGCAGTTGCCTTCGTAGGTCTTGGTGTCAGCGTCGGCCATGGTGGAGGACCTGGAGATGGTTTTCCTCAACCTGAGTCATATTAGGGATCGACAGAGATCGACGCAGATAGGGTGCGGTTCGGGCCGGCCCGCAATAGTATTCGACACAGCAATGAATCAATAGGTGGGGGTTGTTGTCCTGGAAGAGGCGAAAGAAAAGTTGTTGCAGCCGTCTGAGAATCTTTTTGAAAAGGCAGATAAGGCAGGGAGGAGGAGGGCAGCGGGGGGTCGGGACCTCGTTAAAAGTTGGGTGAAAGTTCTTCGCAGAATACTTCAACGTCGAGACTTGGTCAAGACGATACACTGAGGGTCGGCGCCGGCCAAGATAGGAACCGCCGTAATGCACGACAAGAGCAAGTCCCAACTTGGCCGTACATCTCGAGCGAAAAGCCAGATAATAGCGTCGCGATCGCGCGCACATTCATGTCTACTCCGAGGGTCAGAAGGCTTCAGACAGAGCGAGCAACATTAAAGTGGGTACCTTGCACGGCTAATCAATCGAATACGACGAGCGGGTTCCAAGGCACCATTTGAAGACCACAGAGATCATTTTCAACGAGTGAACTGTGAGACGAGCAGAGATAAATAGCAAGAAATACAAAGCGTCGCCCAGTCTCCACTGGGGTGTGACAATGGATCCAAGCCGCAAGATGGACTGTGACGAAGATGTTTTGGGAACGTTGGGCTATGTTGGGAGACGTATCTCGGCGACTCGGATCTTTGGGGAGCGTTCCCGCAGTGGAAAATCTCAGTCGTGCAGAGGTAGGCTCAGTCCAGGAGGCCTTAGGCCTTAAGCCTTGGTCCTTGGTGAACTTCACTGAAGATGATCGTTTAGATCAAGAAAATCCGAGTCGGCTTTTCGGACTCAGAGCCGACCAAACCTCAAACACGGCGGCAGCTAACAATTGGCTAACAAGCCTTGAAATAAGCTAGCTTTCTTCGACACAGACACTGACTCGGAACTTAAGAATCAAGATATCAAGCAAATTCTTGAACGCACAGTTGCAAGCGTAGGACTTTGAGGTACTTCCGCAAACCTTTACCGTACTACACGATCAACTTGAAGGCTATCCTCCGCTGTTTTCTCTTGTTCTCTGTCGAGGTCAGGTCGAGAACTGTCGAGGAACTTGAAAGCACCACTAGCCACTGTGAACTCTCCGCCTCGGACAGCCTGTACTCGTATCCCAGCTACTTGTTCCCGCCGGACGACACAACTGCCCCCTGGACAGCATCTGCGGAGAAGGATCTTCCTTTCGAGGCTGAGCTGGAAACTTCTGAATCTTTACGGGCGAATTTGCGCAGCCCGAGTCCCCGCCTGTACCAGATGCGGCTGCACAACCCACAAATTCAGCAGCATCATGATCCGATGCACCATGCGGCCGAACCCGAGTCCCCGCCTGCAGATGGAGGACCGGTATCAAATCCCAGGATATGGACGACTAATCTACATTATTTCGCTGCAATATCATAAAATGTATCATGCTCATCTCCGAGTTTCTTCCTTATTACTTGACGAGTTCCTGCTCGCTCTCGTACACTGTCGTGATTTTGACTTGACGCAGAGGCTCGCGAAGTACACTTTTGATGTGTTCGCGGTATACGCGACCTGCGAATCTTCAAACCCGCGGAGTAACTATACCATGCGATGGAATGATACCTGATTTCTTTCTCGTACTCGATTTTGGATATCATACGAGTCGTACGACACTGGGGACAACTGGTTGCTCAGGTTATCAAGTGGCTGAAGATAGCAAGTACTATCCGTAATAGCATACATTAGAAGACGCGATGTATGTAGTACGGGCCCCGACTGTTCCTTAACGGGACCGCGCCGGAATATACCTACCTACCTAGTATTTGAACTTAGGCGAGTCGGATTCGCCCGGGGATGGTTTGATGATGAGTCGATCAGACCTGACGGCGAAGCCGTCTTTGATCGACTATCATCAAATCCCTGCGGCGAGTCCTGGTATCGAGTCTAGGCGGTGTTTGGTTCATTGACCAAATAGTCTTCCTTTCTTGCCACCTTGCCACTATAGTATGTCTTCTCGTAGCTCAGCGACAATCGTACCTTCAACGTCAGCAGGCACCCTTGCTCCCCGACACCTGGTCGCACTCGCAGATCCTCCAGTTCGCCAAATACTAATGCCTGCCATGGATTATTTCATCATCGAGCTCGTCAATACTCTGCACGCCTCGGCTGCTGTCGCCACTAAACGAATCCGAGAAGATTGAGGCGGAGATGGTTGAGGCCGGCCTCACTCCTGCGCCCCCCGTGCTCCCCGCCCCAGCCACTGAAAAAGGACTCGCCTTTCGCTCGTAACCCAACGACAAGCCTCAACTCGCGGGCAAGCACTGGTGGGCGGGCGTCTGTCACAGATGAAGCGGAATAAGCCGTGCGCTCGCGTCTCGAGGCTATTGGCCTGCATGTTGGCACTGAACAGTATAATCATGTTGGCGCGTTAAAGAGGGCGCACACAGGCTGTTGACCGCCTGTTATTTGGCAAGAGTCTTGCCAAATAACCGTCTTGCCGCAAGACGCTGGACGCGATCAAATTTATTTCCAAAGAAATTAGGTCGTGTGCTGGGAGAAGCAGGTCGATAACCTGCGGACAAATCATCGCGTGGATGCCTTGATCTCCATTACTCTAGCATCGCGTTCTGACCCACTCAGGGCATATACGTTCTTCAGGACAACTCGTTTTAGCCCGTGCGGCGTATTTCGTCTTGGGGAGGAACGAGCAGACGCGAGCAGGCGCGCAAAATTGGTACATACCGGCGCTCACAAATATCTGCAGTGTGCTAATCTTTTGGTTGCAGTGCGCTGTAATGCCAGCCGGCGGCATAATATTAATACGTGGGGCGCTCTCTCGACTAGGATTTTAGAAGACGGTGCAGAGTACCCGATGACGCCTTCCCGCGGCTTGGTTCAATCGTACATGCGTAGTTTTGCGCGCGCCGACGAAAAACTCTAACGAGGCGGAGTATCGCGCTCTCTCTTACCACAATGTATGTGCATCTTTGAGTTGATTTGTAGCGTTCTAAATCCGAAAACCCAAGTAAAACTGCCACAAGGAACATGTTTGTCTCGTTTTTTTTTCCGACGCCCATCATTCGTTTTTGGTGGTGGTTGACGTCGAGGCGAAACTATTTGCCTGCCACGGAACCGCGTCCAAGACTCCAATCTGCACACGCCAGCACCCGGAATGAAGACACAACAGATTATATCCCACATAACAGCACAATAAATACGGTCTATTACTTTTGGTTTGAAGAGACAGTATAGCAAAGACAACGCGCTCAGGCCAACCCAGGAATCTCTTCCCCAAGATCTGTGCCATTGGTGATCCCCGCAATGGTGTTCAATGCTGCAAGGGAGGCGGCAGCGGGGAGAGTGTCCGCTGCGGCAACTGTGGGTTCGGTAGCTGTGGGCTCGGCGAAAAAAATGCAGTCCTCCTTCAAGTTGTCTGGCGGTGCGGTGGCAGCCGACATTATCATCGGGGAAGCGGTGGTCGTATGCAAGGCGTGTTCGCGGTAGACACATCGGGCTTTCAGCTGCGCGTCCGACTCGATGAATTCCACCACCGCGTCATCCTCTGCACCCGGCTGGAGCCACAAAGCGTAGACATTCAACGATTTCGCTAGCTTCAGGACTTCGAGCGTAACCTGAATATCCACAGCATTTATTTAGCAGATATCAAACTGAAATAAAATTTCATGACCTACCTGCGGCTTGACGACGATCGAAACAGAAGTATGTGTTGGGTCAGGAAGTTGAGATAGTGTCTTGAGGCATTTAATGCCCTGAATTTCCAAAGCATTGGGGTTAATGGGGACCACCTCCTTGTGTTGCGAAAGAAGAAATTTGAACGCCTGCCAAAGATTATGGTTATGAACGATTCACATCGCTGAGATGGGGATTTTTCACTTTGGATCCATTCTTGGCGGGGTTAGTGGACGCGCCGACCACCGCAAATTTAGAAGCAGACAGGAACCGAGCAGCGATTTTAGTAGCCATTGCGAATGTAAGAGTAGAGGGGTAGACAGGAATATTCGAGTCCGAGTACGGGCTGGGGATGGGGAGGGAGTGAGTTAGAACGAGATGTTGGGCAGTGAGCTGTTTAAATATCGGACAAGGGCGCCCTTGAACAGCTAATTGAGATGGATCCTCACGATATCCCGCGTTCCCGGGCCAGTCTTCCGTCAGAAAGATAGACACCGCTTTGCGGTTCCCCGTTCAAAGAAAAAGCAACAAGATAATGATATGATTTGCTGATGAAATCGGAAACAGACGCGGAGAATGTTTAGGAATATCTGGTTTCAAGGGAGGCTGCTTTTTGGTCCTATTGCTCCGAAAAACAAGGCGAAGAGGCACGAACCGGCAAGTTGCGGTGCCTACTTCTGTTGCGCAAACCATCTAGCACCATCTCGACTGGCCGCGTTCGGGCCCTTGTCTTGTATACGACTTGAAGAATGCAAGGTTTGGTCTCCCGTAGCTGAATGATCCATAAAAATTGTGAGCTCGGCCAATCATCAACTCGGGGCGGCCCATCCCGATGTCGATTTTATTGTACAGCCTTGAAGGACTCCGCGCGTTAGTTGTGATGGACTTGCTTCTACTTGGATGGCCGCCAGTGCTACCATATGGAATCGAACACACCATTCAAAACAAAGTATTGACCTAGGCGGATACACTTGCTGAAACATCGCGGGATTTTTGTCATTTGTGCGGAAAAATCACAAATGGCAACAATCCCGCGATGTTTCAGCAAGTGGATTTACCTAGGTCAATACTTTGCTTTGAACGGTGTGGGATGGGATGGGAGTTCCTTTGGGTATGTAACCTGGGCGACAAACAAGCTTCGTTAACAGCCCTCCGGCGGCCCCATCACAGCCGCGACCGGAAATTCCCACGTCGTAGGAAGCATCACCGAGCAACCACTCAGACAGAAATGGCTGTCGAGACGCCGCTTCGCAAACCATCTAGCGCCATCTCAACTGGCCGCGTTCGGGCCCTTGTCTTGTCTACGACCTGAAGAATGCAGAGTTTGGCCTCCCATAGCTGAATGATCCATAAAAATTGTGAGCTCGGCCACTGGGGCAGCTCGGGGCGGACTCCGAGCGATGTCGATTTTATTGTACAGCCTTGGAGGACTCTGGGTTAGCCGTGATGGATTTGCTTCTACTTGGATGGCCGCCAGTGCTACCATATGGAATCGGATTTGTACCTGGGCGGCAAACAAGCTTCGTTAACAGCCCTCCGGCCCCAGGTCACAGCGGCGACCGGAAATTCCCGCGTCGTAGGAAGCTGCTGGAGCGGGTGTCTGCAACTTAATTGATATCGTCGAGAAATGGTTGGACAGATCGGACAACGAAACCCCGTATGTAACTTATTTTCTTCCGTACAGCCATTACCTGTTAATTCTCCACCTAAAGCAAAGACGAGCTAGTAGATGTGGATGTGGATGGGTATAGAGAAGATGATCATGGGATGGTGAGCATTGCAGAGGATGGGCAGAAAGATCGTTAGTGCAACAAAAATAAATGAGGCGATGGTGTTGATGAATACCAAACGCTAAGAGTCTAAGTGTTTGCAGTGCGTAATTTGTTGATTAAAGATTCGCGGGACTCAATTTATATTTGAGCTGTGCAATATTTAGCACTGGTTAATTTTTTTTCGCGCGAGGCGAAGTGTTTTGAGTGTTCTGAAGACCCGTGCGGAGGAGATATTTAGTTCCGAGCCCTTGTTAGAGTTCGTTATTCGGGTCCAGGGTTACAAGCGCGGTGCGCGACTGCGGAACTGGGCTGGCCCACGCCTCTCCTAATTCCAGAGAATACACATCACTTTGAAAAGATAGAACTATTGGTAGCTTCTGTGGGACTGTCGTTGACTTGCAGCTTTGTGATCCGTTTCAAACGCCGTCTCTCAGTGCGTGCGGCTTGGTTGCACAGAGCTGAATCTCGAAGTCCGTCATAGAAACCCACGTAAGCATGCATTACGCCCCGTCCGGTCGGAGGAAGAGAAAAGCTTGTCCGGGTTATGCTAGTGTTCTTAGTCTCAGAGAGACATGTGGATAGTCTCTCGTAATAGAGAGATATTGCAGAGACAAGTGGCCCAACCCGAATTTCTCGAAACTCGTTTGTTTGAATGCCTGGGTGCGCTCCAACACCCAGTTGTAAGGCTGAGTTCTATTGCCTCCTCCGTTGTTTGTGACTCATACCAAATTGGACGGACTGTCATGCGCTGAGTTGGCCGCAAAAGCGCCCCCCTCCACCGTGTTCAATTAACAGACGCCAGACTCATGTGACCGGGTCAGATCTTTGAACTCACAGTTCGACAGTTCACAATTCATTGGTTCGAGCTCGATAGATCCACTATGGTACCGCGCGAGTACAAGATCCTCGTTTACTTTAGCCTAAAAAAATGACAATCAGAACATTATCTATACTTCAAGTCGAAAATCAAACACACAGTTACGCCCTGCGACGATCTTCTGCAGGACATCCAGACAATGTGGTCTATATCCCTGACATATCTCGTCCAGAATTTTGTTGATCTCATCTTTCAGGACGGGAAAGTTCTTTAGCACAAACTCGACCTCAATGTCCTGGACCTCGGAGTATCTGACGAATATGAGCTGACACCGTTGAGATTGAGATTGAGAATCTTACCTTGAGGTGAAGTCGGAGAAAACCTCCCGAATAATGTTCTTTGTGGTGAGATTGGCTTTGATGGAGGACAGCGAGACGGCCTTGAGGTCGTCCAGACCGAGCTACGGACAGTGGATAAGAAAGACCAAAAACGACATGGTTATGGGCGCCTACCTTGTCGGCTAGTCGATACATAGATTTTGCAGAACACTGAGCAGAACACTGAGGGGTGCTACGACGACCTTTGGGTAACGGTGCGCTAGCATCTTTGGCGGTAGCTTTCTTCTTCCCTTTCTTGCCCACGGGCACCGCGGGTGGCGGTTCGAAGACTTCAGTTACTGGTTGCGGAGCGGAGAACGGGAGTTTGCTCGTGTACAGGTAGTACAGAAGAGCCTGCCATCTGCATTACAGTAAAGCTTCGCTTCAGCAAGAATTAGGCGGAGGGACTGAACTCACGTTTTGAATGCAGTACCATTGAGTGTAACCGCTCGACCCATCCGGCCAGAGGGACTTGCGGGGCGGGATGGGGGAAGAGGGACGTCGCTTGCTTCTCGAGTAACAAACGAAGTATCTGAGGTATCCGAGGGGATAGGTCTGCTGAGAATATGTATCCGGCATCAGAATGGGGGATAAATATTCTCGAAAGCACACACTCAACGTAACCATATTCTTCAATCGCTTCGTCGTCCGAGTCCAAGTCACTGTCGGACATGTAATCGTAGTCCTCGACGCGTTCCTTGTCGATGCGGTGGCGATCAAGATCAACAAGTTTCGCTTCGCCAAAACCTCCACCCGAGATCACTAAGTTACCCTCAGCGGAAACTCTTCCGGAATCGAAGGAAAACTCACTCAAATCAAGTTCATCAGAAAATCCCTCCAAAAGCTCGGACCTCGCAAAGATCGACCGCGGATGTGTGACATAGCGCGAGTTCTTGCGAGTGAACGCATAGAATTTGACATCTACAGCCGGCTTTCCGCTCATGGTATCCGCCAGCAGACGTTCCAACTTCCCGTCAATCGAACGGGGAATGGACAGTCCGGTTTGAGCGGGGATGATAACACTTATCGCAATGGTGGGTACCATCTTCAGACCTGGGGTGTAGATATAGGTTCCGATTTGGGTGTTGGATTGGCCGTAGTAGTTATTCTGATATGGAAGCGTAAAAGCTGCGCAGGGAGTGGCATCTTTTGGGATGAACAGATGCTGGATGGCGATGGAGAACGATAGGCTGCCATACGCCGCCGAGCTTATGAGGTGGGGGTCGAAGAACACGGAGATCCGCCATGTTGGGAGCGTTTCCCCGTCCGCGCCCACAAAGACCGTGGCCTGGTTGCTGGACTGAGTACTGGCAGAGCATGAAAAACGCCAGCCGAGACCGCAGATGATGGTAGGGCCCCCTTCGATGTTGGACTGAGCATTGTCTGGGATGATAATCTTAAACATTGACTTTATTGCCGCGCCCGTCCACAGGTCGTCTCCAATCTTCACGAGCGACATTTTCTTCGCAATTGGATGAGTGGGGAGATGAGGGGAGATAGGATGGAAGAGGCTCTATTTTTGATTCTTGCGAAGGGATGCATAGCACGCGGATAGGGTGCGGAGACGGTGAGGTATGGATAATGCCGTCCGGCACGACCGTAGGTTATCAAATTCGCAATCGAAGAACGGCAGAGTTCCCAGGACTTGATCAAGCATGGCGGTATGAAAGAGTTGGAGCTAAGCGCCATAACTTGAACTTGAAGGAGGAGAGTTTATCGTTAACATTTATCCGCAGCCCCATTTAACAATCGCACAGCCACTTGGATTGCCAGCTTCCCAGCTTCCTCTCTTCGTGCGTCGTGCATTTATCTCTGGCGTTCGTACGTGAAACGATCTCGATAGAACGTGAAAAAATATGTTCGACCTCAATCCATGCGCTCCGAGTCCATATGGGTCTTTCAAATCCGCAGCTGTGCAATCGCGACGAAGGCGGCGATCCCAATGAAGAGGGTACACAGGCCTCTTCAAAGATGCTACGGCAGCCTCCCCAAGCGCCTTGATCTGGAACCCGTAAAGACACCACGCACATCACGTTGTACTTGGTTTTTCAAATCCGCAGCTGGAGTGAAGTAACTGTCTAGTCAGCCCGACCGTCGCCCGAGCCCGCGTCCAGCGCGCGCGCCTCGATGTGTCAAGCGGTGGTGATCGAACATCGATGAGCAGCGCATATAAGACATACGCAAGAACCGCCAGACAACGACAAGCCGCCCTTCCGCCCTCAAACACCAACACGGCAATGCAGTCGCACACCATCCCAACCACGCCGGACACAACCCTCCACGTCCTCACTTCCAGCCCGCCCACACCGACCTCAACCCCCACCCTCCTCTTCGTGCACTTCTGGGGCGGCTCCCCGCGCACCTTCAGCGCGCTCGCCGCTCGCCTCTCCTCCGACTTCCCCCTCATCCTCCCCGCCCTCCGCGGGTGGGGCGCCTCCGCATTCACCGGCCCCGCTGACTCCGCCTTGTACAAAATCGCCGACAGCGCCGACGACCTCGCCGCCGTGATCGCTTACCTCCGTCGCGAGGACGCAGCGCTCTTCCAGCACGGCCTCGTTCTCCTGGGGCACTCCATGGGTGCGAAAATCACGCAGCTCCTCGCCGCGCGCGGGGACCTCGGCAGCCTACTGAAGGGCCTGGTGCTCGTGGGCCCCGCGCCGCTAGGCCGGCTCGAGCTCCCCGCTGAGATGCGCAGTCAGCAAATAACGGCGTACACCTCGCGCGAGTCGGCAGAGGGCGCGCTGCGACACGTCTTGCTGGGGTCCGACGTCGGCGCTGACGAGGTACGGCTGCTTGTAGACGACTGCGTGAGCGGGGGCGCCCACGCGAAGGCGGCGTGGCCACAGTACGGGATGCAGGAAGACTACGAGGGGTTGTTGACGGCGCCTGCGCAAGACTCGAAGCTCACGATTCCCGTCGCTGTGGTGGTCGGCGCCCTCGATAAGGTGGAGACACCCGAGAAGGTCGAGGAGCGGGTCGTACGCGTTCTGAAGACGGCGGGGGGCGGCCGTGACGCTGACGGTGTTGGACGGCGTCGGGCATCTGGTGCCGGTTGAGGCGCCGGGGCGGCTGGAGGAAGTTATTCGGAGCTTTTCAGCGACGCTGTAGGAGACGACCGACTGGAGGTAGAATTTTTTTATAGCGAAGTCCGACCTTGATTCGATTCCTGAGGTTGGGTTGACGCGACCGTGGCGAGTAGAGCCTGAAAGCCAACCGAGGGTACGGCGAGTTCATGATCCTGGGTGGGGAAAAAGCAAATAAGGCAGAAATATTGTACTGCTCAACGGAGAATAAAGGCGAAGAAAAAAAGGTGACAGAGATCCGAAAATGCGTGAACCGGGAGTCGAACCCGGAGCTAGGCCATGGGAAGACCCAATGTTACCGCTACACCATCCACGCCATGAAATGGGGCAGAGGGTTCTCAATCTATTGGCTACAGAAAAGCAGGAACATCATGGCGGAGGTTGAACTTGTATCTTGATTCTCGCCATCATGGGCAAAGCGGCTCCTCACAAACCACTCACCACTCCTTCTGAGAAGGCAGCGGAATCTTCTGCCTCTCATGCGGCACGACAGGATAAAGCCAAAACGGCCAAAATAAAAGACGAGAAGGACACCAAAGTAAAAAAAGAGAAGGACGCTGCCGCGTCGTCTATCTTGATCACACAAAATCTGCGCGGCAACGTCCCACCTTGCGAGGTTCCTTCCAGCTTTGCCGTAGACCATGAAAGCCAGATGGTGTTCTTTAACACGTACGACGAAAATGGCAAGAACTCGGAAATCTTCAGCTGCGATCTTAGAAAGAGAACCTGGAAGAACATAACTGTAAGTAAATTCGAGAATGTGATACTCGGAAACTGACTGGACATTGCAGAAAGCGATACGTCACCTTCCGCAGCCGCTCGGCTCCCCCGAGCGCCCTCAACAGCTTCCCTCTCGGTACGGAGGGGCGATGGCGTTCTACAAGGTTCAAGCGTCGGGGCAGCGCATCCTGCTCCTCTTCGGCGGGCAGGTCAATGGGCTGAAGCCGGACGACCTGGGAGAGGTGTCAAATGAGTTAATTGCCATCGACGTCGACCACCTGAAATGGTGGGTCGTCGACCACCTGAAATGGTGGGTCGTCGACGTCGCAGGCGGACCGGTCGCCGCGCGCGTCGAGGCGCGCCTGATCATCGTCGGCGACCAGCTGTTTATCTTCGGAGGGAAAATATCTGCTGGCGAGTCGAACGAATCGTACAGCGTCGCTAGTTTTGCGAACTACCACTGGTTATGAGCCTTACCCAGCACATGTTCCCGCCCTGGGCTTTTGTTGCGACGCTGTCGCCATTCAGGATGGGGACACCCAAAAGATCCTCCTCACCGTTGGTTGCACTGACAGCGACGAAACAGTAAGACAGTTCTTCATTGTTCGACAGCACACTAACTGCCGCTAGTTGGATTTAACTTCTAGATCCTTCGTGCTGTTCGACATTGGTTTGCGCAGCTTCACACCGCAATTCGCCGATAGTGGAAAATTCCCCGGGACCGTAACGTGGTATGGAATCTCCAATCTCCCGGGGTGCCTCAAGTCGGATCCAGCTTCAACCTCCGCCGTCATCTGTACCTTCCACGCTGATTCGGCCCAAGGACCGGAGTTGTACGTCTACTCCCTGCAGGGAGGATGCAAATCGCTCGGTCTGCGCAAGCGCATTGCTGCGACGGAGGGGACGTTCGAGCTTTTCGCTGTCGTAGGCGCCAAGATGTACCTGTTCGGATGGACCGAAGACAAGTGGGATCTTTTGGTGGAGATTCCGCAAAGATGGGTTTCGGCTTGACGTTGTGTGCCATTATTCAATACAGATGCATGATTCAACACCCTATTACAGCTGCATTTGAATATTTTCACTGTTGGAAGAAAAAATCTTACTCAAGTCTCTTTCTTCCTCCTCTGTTCAAACATCTGCCGTCACCGTCCAATGCTTGTGGCCTGATACTGCCTCCTCGGGCGAGGCCTACACCATTTGATAGTCCGTATGCTGAGGATTAGACCCAGGTTGGAACCAGATTTTCTTCACCGTTCCTTGTGCCCCATTCACCAATCCTTGAATTTGAACATGTGAGCTGTATAAGATCACATATTGCATGAATGACTCACTTTTCGATGTCCAAACATTGCGGGTGAACATCACTCCAGCTTCCTCTGCCAACAGTACCTCCTTCTGCAAGCCTTCAGCATCCTCCTCGGTCTCTGGTTCCTTGAGAGACACGTCCACCTGGCTTCCCGTTTATCCTATTATATTCAACCAGTTCATAGGAATTGTCAAGCCATTCGAACCGCAGAATCTTAGCAATCCCCGCACTAGTCTCCAACCGGTCTCTCAGTCGACGCTCCGTTCTCCTCCGTACTAACCCCCGTCGAAAATGGATTTACGAATTGGGCGGTAAGCAAAAATGTCGAGGTGCTCCAAAACGCGGGAATTTGTGCGTCAAGACGGCCTTCATAGACCCGCCTGCGTGCCACAGAGGATACTATCACAAGTTTCAGGATCTGGCTCGAATTCGTCGATCAAGACGAGGCGAAAAGTCAATGTGGTGTGGGCCGGAACCCCTTTGAGCCCGGTGATGAAGTGCTCTGCCTGGCATTGCGGCCTAACCCAATTTTCGAGAAACTCTCGAATCTCCCCGAGAACTCTGGGCTTGGGTACGCAGGAAAAATGGAAAGATTTGAGAAAAAGGCTCGTAACTAAAATGAAGAGGTTTGAATGTACGCCATCTTGTTTCGCAGTTATTCCTACGCGCCACCCTCGCCAGAAATCTATTCAATTTTCAGCACACCTGATCGTGGAGTGGAACGCAGAACGTACTTTATGAATGAATGGCCTTCATTTCCACAGGACTATTTAACGACGGATCTCGGTCCGAGAAGGCCTCCCTATCAATTGAAACCACCGGCCCACGGTGCGCGGTGGCACCAGACATGGTTCCGATGTTCTGCAGGTGGGTAGGGAAGGATATGAGATCCATTGAAGATGTCTCGGTCGACCGGCCGCCCACGATGTTGAAACGCGAATTGAGGACGGCGAACATGGTGTTGGCATACATCATTGGCATGATATTGTCCAGGGCCGTGTAGTAAACTTTATCGGGAAAGACGAAGAAGAGGATGAGTGTCGTCAGTGCTATCAAGGCTGCGGAAGATTCGGTCGCGTGCAAAGCAGTTTACGAACGATGCAAAATACCGGTCAGAGATCCTGTCTCGATGGTTAGACGAATCAACTTGGAAATCAAGGCGTGCGTTCGACGGAATCCCGTGTCGTTTCTCATCAGCTGGAGCCCGGTTAAGACAGGATTCATCAAATCAACTTGAAGAGAATGAAGACTCACGTAATAAGTCATAGAAACGGCAATAATGATGTCAACCAGAGCAGAGCCACTGAGCGCCACCTAAAAAGGTATTCGGCGGATGTGTCACTTCCGAGATCCCGGCACATACCGCAAAGGTCGTTTCAATGCTCCGTCCATGCGCTCTTGTCAGATTCCCGGCTGGGGTGCATTTAACAGTGCGAATATCATGCACTGAGGATGTTGCACACCTTTGAAGATAAGTCCTGCATTGATAAACCCACTGACACTGACAGCCATAGAGGCCTTGGAACTGTACTTGAACTCTTCGAGGAAACGATGACGCGGTATAGACTTACGGCCACGATGAAGGCAGGGATTATCTTTGACTTAGATAACACGAAGATGCGGAACGCATAGAACGATTGGACAATGAGAGCAACTAAGAAGCATTTCAGTATCGAAGAGTGATGTAGGGGAATCAATACCTAATGCAATGGTAAAGGGGACCGTGAACCACGCGAAGTCCACTTGAGTCAAGGCTGAAACGTCGCCATATCCAGATCCGAACATTTTGAATGCATCCACAGTCGACAGGATTATTTGCACAAGCTGGATGGAGTATACGCCATACACGAGGCACTTGGTGAATAGCCTGTCATTTGGAAATGCCAGGTAATAGAGGTCTGTATGCAGTCCATTGCGTTGAGATTCGCTGGAGATGATGGCGAGATAGCTCACATAGCTGAAAGGTCAGAGTAGCGAAAAGTGCCCAGTCAGCTAGATATGCGATGAGCTGTGTCTAGTTAGCAGCTTGGTCAAGTGGTGAAGAAAGCGTACTATTGGGCCTGCCCTAAAGAAAACCTCGTAAGCTCCCAGACCAACCAACCTAGCAAAATATACTCACAGCTGTACGATCTCAAAGTCGGGCGGAAGGGCTGAAGCCATAATATCAAGGAGAGATAGGACCCAAGGCACGGAAACATCGGTTTCGAAGGGTATAAGTATGGCCGGAGTAAATTTGGAACGAAAACCTTGTATAATCGGTTGAATTGCAATTGGTGGGTGCTGACCAGAGGGAATCGTGTTGCTGTGAAGATTGACCGGAATCGGCGGCGGGAGTTGAGGTTGATCTCACAAATTGGAGCCGCATATTGGGTGGGCAGAAGAAGAAGACCATACTGATATCCGCGGCAACACATCCAGAAGTCCTTTCGAGATTCCTTGTCATCAACGCCGCCGCCACCATGTTTGCAGCCGCCAAACTCTCACATCACCATTCCAGGAGAAGGGAAAGACAGGCCGCGCGGTCTCTTCCGAATGTTGATCCTTTCAGCTCCCTGTAGATTCAGTCGTTAGATGCACGCACTTCGGTCCGCCTCACATGCGCGCGGGGAACTGATCTGGTCTACGGATGATTTGAGTGTTAACGCGGCCAAGGGTGGGTTCGGCTTTCAATTTTGAGTTAACAGCACTGTAAGTACAGATGTCAGTCAGGTATCACTGATTCACTGTTTTGAACTTGACCGGAAATCACGTCTCATACGGAAGGTATACACAAGAAGCAGTTAAATGTAATCCAGTGCAACCGACCTGACGGGACTTTTGAGAGGCTTCGATAAGGTGCATGATGGTTGGTTGATCAAGTGGTTGGTACCACGACGGCGTCGGAATTTTGCGTGCAGCTAGCAGCCGTAACTGATGAGAACGTGGACCATCGGCCGCAGAGAAGGGCAGTAAATCTACAAGGAACTGGATCCAGAAAAAAGTGAAGGTTAGGGAAAAGAATGCATGCTTCAAGTTACAGTCTGGTTACAGATGGGGCACCCAGTACTTCTCGGAGTTCGTGCACCACAACTGTGGCACAACATAGGTGGAGATTTATCTGTTTCTTCTACACATAAATCCTGCTCACGATGGCTTAGGCCAATTCCGTACGCACGGAGGGTTAAAGAAGGCTTAAGTCACATGATTTAAGGAGCCTGTGCACCGCCGCCAACCTGAAGTTCGATTAGATCGGATAAGACCGGCCCGGTTTATCTGTCTTTCCCTCACCACCATGCAGCTATATCCTGGAGCACCAACCGAAACCCGCCCGAGCCTGTGAGTATACCCACTACGATATCGACGCAATTCAATCTTCCCAGCCTCCCAAAACTCGCCGTCAAGCCATGGGTTAAGCCGCCGCCCGATGATCTCATTTTAACCAATGCGCGTATAGTGCAGCCCTCAACTAGCTCGATAGTGGAAGGAATACAGACGATTACTATCAAAGGTGGCATGATAGTATCCGTCAACCCCGATGAAGGTCGAAAAGGCGAGGAAGGAGTCAAGACTGTAGATCTGAACGGAGCCTATGTCTGCCCGTAAGACTCGAAGGTTCTCTATTCTCTGCAAGATTAAATCTATGGCAGAGGCCTGATCGACTGCCATGTTCATGTAACCGCGGTTCCCGGAGTGAAGGTAAATCGGCCATCATGTGGGTATCAACCAGCTCAATGCTCTGCATCCCAGAATATGGGAGAGTTTACTCAACTTCTCGAGCAAGATATAAATCTGCGGACTGCATATGTTTTGAAAGGTATGTACTTCATTTTTCCGAGTGAATGTGTAGTCTAACACCCGAGGCGTCAGAAATGCTCTTGAGAGGCTTTACGACTGTTCGCGACACAGGAGGTGCCTCGAAGCGGATTGCGCTAGCCATCGAGGAGGGCTTGATCCAGGGACCTCGGCTCATCCAATGTGGAAAGGCACTCTCTCAAACAGGTCTAATATAAATCCAAAAGCTGATCCTACCTGTGTCTGAACACTTGAAGGTGGCCACGGTGATAGTGGACCTGGAATTTCCGGCGGAGTTTCGACCGGATGCTGTGGTGGGCATTCCTCGGGTCTGGGGCGTGTCGCAGATGGTGTTCCCGAAGTCCTCAAGGCCGTCAGGGAGGAGCTCAAGGCCGGAGCGGATTGTAAGTTTCTATGTGTTCTTGCCATGCTTCCTCCTTATTAGACATCTCAGTTATTAAAATTATGGTCGGAGGCGGGGTTGCGTCAGAAACCGATGCGATTGAAACCGTCCAATATACTGCCGAAGAAATCCGCGCAATAACTACGACTTGCAAGCAGATGGGCGGCAAAATGAGTATGTTTTGTGTGTTGGTATCAACTACCAGGTTCACACACCACGATAGCCACTGCACATGCATATACGGTGGATGCAATTCGCCATGCAATCGACAACGGTGTCGCCGGCATAGAACATGGTAACCTCATTGACAAGGCCACCGCGAAACTGTGAATGCTTCCTTTTTGTGATTGATTCAAATGTGACTCACTCATCTTCACTAGGCTGGCGAGCAAAGGAATATACGTATGTTCGACCTGATTTTGGTGAACCTTGTAACCTTGCCGATTAGTTAACACCCACGCTTTCGTGTTATGGTTGGTGTTTGACTTCCTTACAGAATGTTCATTAAATCGAATTTGAAGGCATAATGGTTCGACCTAGTCTCTCATTGCTGCGATGCATATGATCCCAGCTCAAATCCGGCTCGCAGGTTCGCCCCCCGTTTGAGGACTTTCTTCCTCCCGATGGGAAGATCAAGAACGCCCAAGTGATGGCCCAAGGCCTCGAAGCTCTTCGAATCGCCCACGAAGCCGGTGTAACCATTTGCTAGTCAGTTCGAGCATCTCCCCAAATTCACATTACAACAGCTGATTTTTCGACTGAAGTGGCTCCGATCTCTTGACCTCTCTACACGCTCTTCAAACAGAAGAGTTCTCGGTCAGGGCCGGCATCCTGCCCTCCAGCGCAATTTTGAAGCACGCTACTACCAACGCCGGTATGTATATAGAGAATTCAACTGTACTACATGAATCTGACTCCTTTTTAAGCACAAATGCTAGGGAAATCCACCCTCATCGGCACTATCTCAGAGGGCGCATACGCCGACCTGCTCATCTTGAACGCGAACCCTCTTGACGACGTAACGGTGCTCGACTGGCCAGAGGACCATTTGTTAGCCGTCATGAAGCAGGGGAGGGTCGTCAGCAGCCTTGTCCACGGACTAAGAGTCGACGTCTAGCACTTGGTTTCATGGGCACCGTCGACGACCGGCGTCGTTCTATTTGAACAGAAATGTATGTATGTATCATATGTAACGGACTTCAGTGGTGAAATACCGCAGAATTATCCATGATGTACTGAATTTGGTCTGAAGAATTGCTGAGAACACTACAATGTTCGATAATGAAAGTTGAACTTACTTTGGCGATAATTGTCTGGAATCATAGCGATATTCTCTCCGTTGAGCTGCATCAAGGCCTGTGGTCCCGTGTCAGCGACTTTGCAAACGCTGCAGTGTGAAACCAACCGGATTGTCTGAGGTGTAAGCATCCCACTGAGGACCTATGTATGCCCGTTGAATTCCGATGTGGCTGACAAAAAGGAATGCAACACACGTGGGGTTCCGAGACCGTCATTTGGATCCATCGAAGTGGCGAAAGACACCTGGTTTAGTTCGCGTGAATTCGCGTGAATTCGAAAAAAAAAGCATATGAGATATCCAACACACCCAATAATCAACCATCCTTCCGCTCAATTCCGAGTCTGAGTTCGATACCGCAGGGTCTACACCGCCGTACACAAAGCGGACTTCAGACCCATGATACACCCCCAGCGACGGTGGGGCTTGGGTCTGCGGTTGGGTAAACAAGTAAGCGAACGCTTTGACGCCGCGCGCGGCCGCAGTCTGGCTCCACATCCGGCGCTGAGACTGGAAGCTTATGTCTCCCTCTAAAGCCACACATCACCGGTTACAAAGTTCAACTTCGAAGTCGAACGCATACCTATTGCCGCAGCGCGTTTAAACTGCGGCGAGGCGTTCCCCGAGCCGGAGGCGGGGCTGTTGGGGTACAGCGCGACGATCTGCGCAGCGGCGGCTTCGAGGTCGGACTGCGTCGAGACGGACGGGATGGGCGGGGAGAAGTTGGCGATGATGAGGCTGGTGATGATTTGGTCGTTGAATGGGCGGTGGGGTGTGAAGATCGTGCCCTGAACCCGTCGTAATTTCGTCAACAGGATAGACAGACGCTCGATGAAAGACCGGTTCACCTCGTCCAGATTAGTGCCGGCCATGAAGGGAAGCGGCATTGAAAATCCTTCCTTTGCTATTATAGAGGACGGAAGACCAGGCAACAGCCCACCGGGCCCATCGAGCACCGGCGTCCAAGTGAAGAGCTCCCGCCCAGCCGCAGCCGCCCACCCCGCCAAAATCTTCTGCCTCACTGACATTCTGCAAACACCCAAACGTCGTTGACGTATTCTGCAGCGCCCTGCAACTCGTCGTCCCGCCGACGAAGTTCTGCCAGTCGGGTTCGCCTCTGGAGGCGGGGAAGATGGCGATGGTGGCGGCATGTCCTGATTCGAATATCTGCGAATGAGGTCCAAGAGCGTAGTCAGAGTCCCGTATATTGTATTTTATTTTAGACTGGACTTGACCGTACCGCTGCTCTCGTTAGACGCGAAATGTCGTGGAGAAGGAGGATCGATTGCATGATAGACCCGGCGCTCTGTCCGAACAGCGTCACCTGTGGACTCGATCCTCAGTTTTCGACATCAGGAGCATACTTAGAATAATAGTAAGTAGTCACCTTCAACGCATCGCCCCCAAACGCCCCGATAAACAGCTGCACCCATTCCAGACACACTATCTGATCGCGCAGGCCTAGGTTCAGGCTCCCGCGCTGCAGCGCCTCCGTGCCTTGCGGGAACCCCAGTGGGCCCAGGCGATAGTTGAATGAGACGTAGATTATTGGTGTTCCCTGCGGGGTAAGTAGGTACGTTTCTTATCGTCAGTAAGTTCAATTCGTTTTGAATGATGATGGTGGATGATGATGATGATGATTATAAATACAAACTGACTCGAGCGACGCTCCGCGCGACGAGAGCGCTTGCGTCGTATTGGGCTGAGCCGCCGCTGTAGAAGCCACCGCCGTATCTGGGCATTTCAGTTCAGGTGAAGCTATGGATTGAGGTACAGGTATATAGAGCTTACGTCCAAAACATCTGTGGCGCAAATGAGATGAAAGAGGACTCGGGTAGCGAGAAGGTGGCGTATGTATACTTTACTTACCACGGGCAACGATGCGTTGGACTGTACCCCAGCGGGCCGGAAAACATTGACTGTTAAACAATCTTCCGATATGAGTTTGGCGGCCATCCCCTTGAATCCAGTTGAGCTCACGTTGCATTTCAGCTTGTCCGGATGTTGGCTGGTGCGCACTCACCGGCTGCAAGCAGGACTTGCTGAAATTCGAGGCGTCGAGGGTATCCGAAGCGAGGGCAGTCAGCAGCACAGTGGGTTCGAAGCGTAACGGTCCAATCGGCGGTTCAGCATAGGGAATGCCTGTTGCAATTGCTCCCACTGAGAAAAAATCATAGTCTCCGAGTGTCGAGGAACGAACGAACCGCGGAAGGACTCGACAGAATAGCCAGGGATGGCGCGCCCAGTGACGGTGGTGTTTCCCAGCCGCACCTGGGGAGGAGCCGGAGCCGCTGAGCTCAGAGAAACGAGGAAGAAGAAGAGGGGGAAGAGCATGAGGACCGTTCGAGGGCTTGAAAATTCGATGGGAGGGGCTTTAATACGAGCTAAAACCCCGCGTCGCCGTAAGAAGTCGAGGGCAGAAGCTGTGGGACGAGCAAAAGAAAGTTATTTTGGAAATCAGGTGCTTCCTCTGGCGCAGAGTGGGGGTTCGTGAGTCATGACGCGGCTGTACGTAGCGGGACTGTAATCCGCTAAACGGTTAAGCAGGAAGGCGGATTCTGTTGATAGTATTGGTGTTGAGTACCGGCATATTAAGATCTCGAAGACCAGCGGGCACCTCAAAAAGCAACGAGCTTAACTCAAAAAGCTACAGAAGGGCGCGGGCGGCAAAATGTCGAGTCGGATCCAGAAGAAGCGCCAATAGCAACAGGGGAGGAGTGAAATGAAAGGAGTCGACTTCCAGCAACGACGCGGAGCGCAGTGGATCCTTTTGAGCAGTTAATGATGCGCACGCTAAAACACATGATTTATCGTCTCCAAGTGTTTCTACCTTTTTTTTGCAGCTTCCCTTGATCAGTTTCGTGTTCATTGAGTGCGAACGATGCTCCAGTGGTCGAAGAAATCCAAAACAAATGAGCAGTTGACGTATTTGAAACTTGGCTAACAGTAGAATTTTAACATCAATATCCCTCTCGAGGGCGTCGGAAAAACCTGAAAATAATTCAATGCTCAGGTCATCCATGGGATGACTCAATTCTACCTACCGGAAAGACTGGGCGACTCGGAAACAAGCCTGCCAGGATCATTTTCGCGACCCGTCTGGCACCCCTGTACCCGCGGGACGGGTCCACAGTATGTTGCGGGTCTGTAAGAACACACACCGTGCCCGTACCCCTCAGACCCGTACCCCCTAGACCCCTCCCCGGACCCGCGACCCGTGCTCTTCCTTACACACGCACCGAGCTTGACTCGAATAGCTATAGAAGGGCGCCCAGCAACGCATCGAGTCGGATCCAGAAGGAGCGCGAATAGCAAACGGGGGGAGGAGTGAAATCAAAGGGTTGATTTCCAGCAACGGCGCGAAGCGCAGTGGATCCCTTTCAGCAGTTCCTATTACTTAGTAGCCCAGAGACTCCGATGTTCGCATTCCGATTCTCGTGGGAGGCTGCCAAGTACAAGAATAATGAGGTCATTACCTGGAGGAATTCTTAGTCCACTGCCGTCGAAATGATTTGGAATATCGAGAGAAATTTGCAGAGCACCAGGAAGAGGTTGAAGTCAACTTTCAAGAGAGTCAGTCACACTCGGTCACGTCACGTCTTCTGAACTTTCGTAATGCCTTTCGGGGAGATAGTGTGCGGCTCTCCAGGCAGCGGGAAATCGACATACTGCTACGGCAAGCACCAGCTCTTCACCGCCCTCAACCGCCCCATCTCCATCGTCAACCTCGACCCCCGCAAACGACTCCATTCCCTACCCCTGCGCCATCGACATCGCCTCCCTCATCACCCTGCAGGATGTCATGGCCGAGCACGGGCTGGGGCCGAACGGCGGGCTCCTCTACTGCATGGAGTACCTCGAGGCGAACTTCGACTGGCTCGAGGAGCGGCTGCGCGCGCTGGGGAGGGACGCGTACGTGCTGTTCGACCTCCCCGGGCAGGTCGAGCTCAGCACGAACCACGACGCGCTCAAGAACATCGTCGAGAAGCTCGCGAAGAGGAGCGGGTTTCGCGTGCGTTCCCGCCGGGGCTCATTCCCTTACGCCTTACCCTTACGCTGTGCCATGCTAGTAGCTCGCCGTGGTGCACCTGTGCGACGCGCACTACGTGACGGACGCGGCAAAGTACATCTCCGTGCTCCTCCTCTCCCTGCGCACGATGCTGCACCTCGAGCTCCCGCACGTTAACGTACTCTCCAAGATCGACCTCATAGCGCAGTACGGCGATCTCGGTGCGCCCTCTTTCCTTTCCTTGCCGTATTCTTCTGGCGGCGCGAAAACCCGTCTAACCTAACGCGCCTTGACGTAGATTTCAATCTCGACTTCTACACCGAGGTGCAGGACCTGTCCTACCTCGAAAACGCGCTCTCCGCGTCGACCCCGCGTTTCGCGGCGCTGAACATGGCGATGGTGTCCCTGATCGAGGACTACAGCCTCGTCGGGTTCGAGACGCTCGCAGTCGAGGTACCTTTTTCTCCCGTTCTCCCATTCGCCTATCATCCTCATCCGCGCTACAATACATAACATAACATACATGCATACTAATGCACACCGCAGGACAAATCCTCCATGCTCCACCTAACACGCGCCATCGACCGCGCGACGGGCTACGTCTTCGTCCCGCCCCCCTCCTCCGCCGTGCCCCCCGGCACCGTCGACACCGCCGACCCCTCCGACGCCGCCGCGCGCCCAAACTCCTACGCGCTCTTCTCGAGCGCCGCAGGCCCATGCGCGCGGGGCCGGCGGACGATGTGCGGGACGTGCAGGAACGGTGGATCGATGGAAAGGAGGCGTGGGATGCGTGGGAGAAGAGGGAGTGGAGGAGGGAGGGGGAGGCGGTGCGGGATGAGGCGGCGCGGGCGGGGGCGGGAGCGGGGGGCGGGGAAGGGCGTGGGGGGGATAAAGATACGCGAGAGGAGGCCGCCAGATGGTGTGAGGTTTAAGGTGAAGATATGTACATGTACATTCGAGTGTTTTGATAGGGAACGTATTGTGTGGAAGATCCACTGCGAGTCCTTACTTCTCCAATACATTTTTGTAAGCGCTGCTCATGTGCTGCTCAGATCCAGGTGGTCGCGCGACGACGCTCGAAGACAGACTTCCGCAAGCCACTCGCAACCCACCCCTCGCCTCATAAGATCCACAGCTTTTCATATGACAGCGACCAAAAAAACGTCCCCAGCACTAGGCAAGAAAAGCTCCCTCTCCATCCATTAACACCCCACGAAGCGGAGCCGTCGTGCCATAGCGAGGCATGTGCATATTGCATTCATGGAAGAGGACATGGAATCGACGACAATACGAGTGTGTACACGCAAGAAGTAAGAAGCGGTCTATAGCCTATTTCTTCTGCTGCGACTTGATGACCTTCTTCACGATTTTGGCCTCCTCAACCAGGAAGGCGCGCAGGATGCTGCGTAGATATATATGAGCACAAGTCCGAGGCAGAGGCAAGGAAACGGGGGAAGGGACGCACCGCTGCTTGACGCACTCGCCGCACCGCGAACCACCGTATGCTCGGCGCACCGTCTTCTGGCGCTTGGAGATGGTCGCGTACTGGCGTGGCCGGAGCGCGGGGATCTATACACCACCATTCCATTCAGTCAAAAAAGTACCAGAGGGGCAGGGAGACGCACGCCGGGCAGGCCAACACCGCAGTCGCCGCACTTGGGCGAAGTGGCGATCTTTTTGAGGTGGTGGTAGACGAGCTTCCCCCCGGGGGTCTTGACCACCCGTCTGCGGTTCGAGGTGGTGTTGTAGGGCTGGCGTTTTCGTAATGTGACGCGTTGGGCCATGGCGGAGCTTTAGGACGGGTCAGCGGGGTCAAGGTGAGGGGCCAGGGGGCGGGCGACTGACTGTCTTGAGAACTGTACCTGGGAGACGGGAGTTAGTTGGTTGGCGAGCGGGACAGCAAAAATTTCGAGTACCTTTTGTCGAGGAGGACCAGAAAAGCGTGATGGGTGACGTTGTTACGAGTCACGCATGGTCAGTTTGGCACGTGTGGCCGGCGGCAGTCAAGCCGATGTCCGACATCGCCGAGTTGAAGTTGAAACTTGAATTCAAGAATGCGAAATTAGTTACTTGCAATTCGGCTTGGATTCGTGCGCGCAAGTCGGTTAGTAAACCGAAAATCATGTCAATCGTCGCAGAGTCATGCCGCCGATGGGGCTGATTCCGTGTTGTCGTGTTTGATTCTCTGAAGTGCTTTCCCAAAATTGTTCTTCGGCTATGGCGGGCTAGTAGGGTCCCACGCTAAACCGGACACCGAACGGCACAGGAGAATGCGAAAGTGCGGAAAATAACGTTGCAATTGAAAAAAAGGCTCCACAGGCAATACATGAACCCCGCTAGCAACGAGCCATCCAATCATAGTTTTCAACTTGGACACATGCCAGGATCGAGGGCAAGTTACTTACAATCGAGGTCCGAGAAGCACTTGAATGTCGCCATGGAATAGGGGAGGGATTTGTGGGAGTGGGTGGCACCACCTCCCACCAACCCAAAAACGTTCAAGCGCAATTCAAGTCGCGAACAGAAACTTGATGCCGAAAATGATGGCTGGTGTACCGCCGCACTCGCAGTCTGGAATATGGTTCCAGAGTCTTGAAGGACCCACAATGCCCCACATCTCCATGGTTCCAACCTGCGATGTGCAGGCTCACGCGTCCGAGCTGAGGCGGCGGTGGCGGCGGCGGCGGCGGTGGCGAGCTCATCAGAATCAGAATATCAACTGACATCTTGATTGATATATTCTATACTCCGTCCGAGTCGCCTACTGCCGCCAAACGAAAAAGTGATATTTAAAAGGCCAAGAAGCGAATTGAACTCCCCATCTCTCGCTGCGAACTACTGCAAGATGTCTCTCTATCTCTATGGCGCTGGAGGGCTTCTCATTGGCCTTTATGCGTACTTCTCACAAGGCCCCCGGAGCAAGCTGCCGTTGCCTCCCGGCCCCAGGAAATGGCCGGTGGTGGGAAACCTCTTCGACATGCCATCAACATTTGAATGGATAACCTTCATGGAATGGAGCAAAAAAGTACAGTGGGTTGGGTCCCTTCCATGGGTTATTACAGACGAACACAATCTTTATAGATTCCGATGTACTGCACTTGAATGTAGCAGGGACTTCGATAATTGTCTTGTCGTCCGCAGAGGCCGCCAATGATCTTCTCGAGAAGAAGGCTAATATTTATTCTGACAGGTAGGGGCGTCCCGGTTGTTTGCTTTCTGATTTTGACCGTTTCTTAGGGCGCGATTGCCAATGGTCAATGAATTGATGGGGTGAGCTGAGTTTTGTATAGAAATGGCGGCAAGACCTCTTACTCGTAACTTGTGTGTGCTACAGCTGGGATTTTGCTCTGGGTTAGTGGCCTATCTTTGAAATTTGGCGAATTTCTCAGACAGTTCAACAGCATTCATGAAATATGGTATGATTCCGTTCGCCTTCTGCCTCGTCGATTTCTCATAAAAGTCTGGGATTTGCTAGGCGATCATTGGTGCGGCATATATATTCAGGGCACTGTATGATGCATTGGACTGAAATTCGTTAGGCGTGCGCACCGGCGATTATTCCACGAAGTATTCAATTCCGTGGCTGCCCAAAGTTTCCGCCCCAAAGAGCGTGAAGTCACCAATGAGCTCCTGAACGATTTCCTCGAAAAGCCAGATCATGACGCGTTGGATCACTTGAGACAGTGCGTGGATTTATTTCCTTCCCTTTCAACGACCATGACGAAAATTTAGCATGGCCGGGAAAATTGTAATGTCGATTGCATACGGCATAGATGTCCTTCCAACGAATGATCCCTACGTTGAATGGGCCGATAAAGCCGTCGAAGGCCTGGTGACAGCTATTGTCCCTGGGCGATTCCTCGTCGTATGTTGCACTTTCTGGGAAGCCGATCATGGTTGAACGACCGCAGGATTCTTTTCCATTTCTGAAATATATTCCCGCGTGGTTTCCTGGAGCTGGTTTCCAGCGTAGAGCACAGGAGTGGAGAAGACTGGCGCGCGGGATGTTGGAAAAACCATTTGCAGAGGCCAGGCAAAGAATCGTAAGCGTGCATACCTCCGGGAGGCGAATTTTTCTAATTGTATTCCAACAGGCGTCCGGCAAAGCACCACATTCGTTTACCTTGGACGGGCTGCGGATGGTGGAAGGCGCCGAAGACAGAGCTTACATGGAACAAGTTGTGCAAGCGACCGCTGGCACAATGTACACCGCAGGTACCGGGACCACGGTTCAGCACTGGGCACTTTCATTCTGTCAATGCTCGCGAACCCCGAGGCCCAGAAGAAAGCGCAAGCAGAAATCGATGCAGTCGTTGGGCAAGATCGTCTCCCCGACTTTGATGATGAGGCATCCTTGCCCTATGTTGCAGCAGCCATGAAGGAAAGCCTTCGGTGGCGGAATGTGACCCCGATCGGTTCGTCTTTTCGGTGTTGGAAAGAAGACGGCGCTTTACTCATCTGCATTATTAGCTATCCCTCACTTCCTGCCAGTTGAAGACGAATACAAAGGTTATAGGTTGCCGGCCGGCTCGATTGTTATGCCCAACACTTGGTTCGTACTAGACCTTCCTCTTAAGGCCACCATATTTATTTAATTGAAGGGCCATTCTTCATGATGAGGTCGGTGAGCATTTCTAGTATCGGAGCACTAGTGGCTCACGTTATCGCAGGTCATGTATCCGGATCCGTATTCATTCAAGCCCGAACGTTACCTCCTTGACGGCAAGCTCAATCCTGCGGTAACCGACCCGACATTGTCTTTGGCTTCGGACGAAGGTCGGGAGGCGACTATTATCTTTCGAACCAAAATTAATCGTCGTATTCAGGATTTGCCCTGGTCGGCACATGGCTACGTCGAACGTCTGGCTCTCGATCGCCCGAATCCTGGCCACCTTCGACATCACCAAGGCCGTCGGTGAAGACGGCCAAGTCATCGAACCCACTTACGAGTACTTTGCTGGGCTGGTAGTGTGCGTACCATGTTTCTTAAATCGTTAAACCGACTCATTGTATCGCAAAAGTCAACCGCTCCCTTTCAAGTGCTCTATCAAACCGAGATCTGAGAAGGCTGTAGCTCTCATCAAGGCCAGCCTTCAAAAATAGGATGGCGAAAAGCCTTCTGCTCGTCTGTCGTCACGCTTCTCACCATTGTGATCTATGGTCATTTCTAATTGTAAATACGCGTTCAACCCCGCGTCGGTCCAAACTGACCGTCGCAAACACTCAATCGGGTACATAAGGTCACAGCCTTGGTAACATTTTTCAACCGTGGGAAACGGGGTGAATTTAGTGATGGCAACTTCCAGCAATTTTTCTCGCTTTGTTTGGTTGCCTAGGCCGCCACACTGGACGCAACACTTGACTTTGCGCCCTCTGAGATTCTTGAATAGGTAGGATAATTTTCACACCTTGCGTCTCGTAAGCCTCTTGCCGAGTGCATGGGTAAATATGTATGACTCACGACTGAATACAACCAGCTGCGGGACAGATCAGCGGCAGGTCCGTTGATTCTGTATCAGAACTCTTTATTGGCGCCGATTGGAGGAGTAAAGGCAAGTTACTGGGGGAACTGTGGGATTCCAAAGCCTTCTGTTTCAGTGTTTCTGGCTAGACATTGCCGAAGACACACAGGAAGCGAGTATACGCGTCCTAAACGACGGGAGTTGCCAGCCCCAACTCAGCGTCTATCGAGATGCGGCGGATTCCTCGGACCACTTCGTCAACGTACAAGCGAGGTGGTATTGGGAATGGTTTGCGAGAGCTTGCACTGCAACGCGTAGAAATGCTTCGGTCTCGGTAAATCTTCGCTTAGAGACAACGGGAATCCGAATCCCAGCGAGTAATGTCGATTGTTTCAAACTACATTGGAGTCTGGCAGAGAAGAAACGCGACCACGTGATATAGTTAGTACGATATGAAACTCGTGGACTTTCGCGAGATAGGTATATTTAGCACAAGTAATCGTGAAAAAACGCATCGTAGCCTGATTCCCGAAGAAAGGCGAATACCACGGACAGATGAACTATGACGTCTCGTCGGATCGCCAATGTCTGCTAGT
Source organism: Mycena olivaceomarginata (assembly GCA_029378375.1). Lineage (NCBI taxonomy): Eukaryota > Fungi > Basidiomycota > Agaricomycetes > Agaricales > Mycenaceae > Mycena > Mycena olivaceomarginata. Next base: position 124,823 of record JARKIC010000466.1, on the reverse strand, counting down.
CTGTAGTTTACCGCGCCACCGGTGATTGCTCGCCAACCTTATTACTAATCGTTGGAGTTTGAATATATTCTGGGAACCATTCAACGCATACGGGTCCTCTCTGCAGAATTGAAGAGGAAAAATACATTCTAATCTATTTCTTCAGGAAACTGTCTCTTCAGAATCATTCCATGGCTTCTCAATCTTGCGAACGGTGTTCACGGCTTTTCCAGCGTGCCGTGCCATCAAAATCCGGCATCGATGTTCTTTCACTCTACCACCACGACTCCGTGGGAGAACTTGAAGTTTTAAAACCCGATAAACTCAAGTGCAACCTCAAAAACGCGTCCCTAAACCGTGTTCAGTGGCCGAGAAATTTTTGTGATCGGTGATGAGGCGGCGAGCAATCAACTGATCAAGGTGATCAACAGACTACAAACTACCGAGATACGAGGTTCTTCATGTTTGTAGCGTCTGTCTACGAGAGACTAAATGTCTGCTAATGTGCACGCTTGTGCACGCTGACAGACCTGAGAGCACAATATTCCCCATCGGGTTTCCTGGCGCTTCGTCTACAATACTGCATCGTCTATAATATATCTTGGCGCAGGGAACATATGTTACAACTACTCAGATTGATATCTCTGCATCGGAAGGTTCACCTCGTCCACGCCCTTTTCTGCGGAACGGCGGCTTTCTGTCGCTTGTTCCCCCTGGATGTGAACATGCATCGGTTTTCCAAATCTGCCCGAAGTTTTCTGGCCGAGAGAGAGGGACCCGAGGGAGGGACGCGCTCGTATTATCCATGGAGGGGGGATGCTGTGCGATACCGATGCGCAGAATGACCATGTAAAACGCAATTGAGATGGTCGGGGTGACGATATCTGAAATGTCGAGTTATGTGAGAAAACCGATGAAATCTCGACGCGGCAGACCTAGAACCACATATTGGCCGTTGGAGCCAAGAGCAAAGCAAATGAGTGTACTAAGGAGCGTCACGGAATATAATGCGCCCGCATCCACGACGACTAAGAGAATCGGAATGGTGACACTGCGGCCTACACGGGTGCGACGAACATTTCGATTAATCGTCCAGAGTCGATACACCAGAAGACTCAGGAGTTCACTCCTTACCGGTGGCAGTCAGGTTGCACGCCAAAGTTGTGGAATAAAAGGCGGTGATCCATTTTCCAAGCTGCTGAGCATAGATGCTCGTTGGATCAGTCGATGGGCGCGTGCATGTGTAGAGGCTTCCGGTGGCGGTAACTGCCTGGATTTAAAAATAACGAGTGGATAGGTACCAAAACACTTGCTTGCAACGCCTAACCACAGAATTATTGGGAATATGATCACCTAAATCGAATTCCAAACCTTGTAGCACCGATATATCTGGAGAGGATCCCGTCAACTGTGACACTACCCGGTCGGGTCCGTGCGTACCACAACCCCGTCTCCAAGCGCAGTCTGGAAACTGTACACGGCATTCTTGAACACGAAGGACGGGTCGCCGGGATTCGAAAACCAGACCAGTGGGCCGCCTGGAGTAATATCGCGAAAGCGAATAAAACCGCTGATCAACCGATTGATGTCCACACCCAGATGCTGACGGGATGAGTGAGCTGTGAGGCGTGGATAAAAACGAAGGAACCCAGTATTGTACTGAGAGCAAAAAGTAAACATGCGACGACGAACATGCGATGGTTGACTTGTGATCAAGGACGGCGCCGGCCACGAACAAGGATCCATAAGGTAGCTATGAACATTGATACTGAGAACCCTGTTGAAAAATGAGTGTTTGTGGCCAGTATTCAGGACTTCGCCGCCGAAGTTTACCATAGAAAAGGGCTTCAAGAACGGTTGACAGAAGCCCCGCTTTGTCTGCGGAGATGAATTGCACCATTTTTTGGTGTTCTGTGGGGGGAGTTCAATTTTGCGAATGGTGAAATGATTGGACGGCTTGTTTTAAAGGATTTTTTTAAGTACTTCGAAGACAGTACACATCAGTGTTTCTTTTGATTTCCTTTAACGTCTCTGTTCAACATAAACGTTGCTCCACTATTCTGATGAGGTGAGTGGGGGCGACAGCGTGAGGTTACACAACATCGGGTCTCGGCAAGCGGCTGGGACATCACTATAGAATCGCCAAATGTCGGGCCTTCCAAATCGGAACCATGTGAGAGAAACATATATGAGAGATACTACCAGTAGCCTGGGATCGAAAAACCTGAGCGGGCAGGAACCTTTTCGGCGCAAGGAGTAGGTAGATATCTGGCTTCGTTGAATCAGCATTTCATGATTCGAAATGAACAGCCCGGGTCCTGAAGTCGCTTTAAGTTGCCTGACTCATGGTAAAATGTACATGTATTCCCACAGTTGCGTGCGTCGTTTGAGAGCTGAAATACAGTTTTTCTCATATTATGGACTGGGGCTTGACACCTGTGTCCTCAAACCACGGATGTTCAATTCTTGTGAGTGCAGGCCGAGTTTTTGAGGGGCAGTTTTGTAACGAGGGCGAAGAGTGCCGGAGGGGCCGAGGGGTTCAGGTTGAATCCAGATTTAATGGGAAGGACCGAAGGAAGGAACATACAAAATCCCATTCAAACAGTTGGGTTGAGACGTGGAAAACGAAAACCATAAAAGAACGACAGACGGACATATCCACCACATCGCAGTTGGGTTGAGACGTGGAATGTTAAGAATAGCGGGGCGGGCGCAGATGGAGATAACGGCAGGGGATAGGTATGGGCGACGCTGGGTGTGCGTCTGTCGGCGGGTGTGCGGGAGCCTAGATATATATCGTATTAGCTCTTCACTCGGCCGTGTGGGTGGGCAGAATGAATTATATTATGTACCTAGATATATATCGTATTACTGTAAGGAGTGTAAGTATGAATGTAGAGGAAATATAAATGATAGGACGTACGCTCTTCACTCGGCCGTGTGGGTGGGCAGAATGAAGAGCGTCGTACGGGACACGTATGCTATATGTAAAATTCTAGCCGTCGCGTCGCCCGCGCGTAGCGTATTCGCTACCGGGGCTCCGCGCCGACTTGCTCCGGAACTCATTCGCTAACATGGAAAACGAAAACCATAAAAGAAGGACAGACGCACATACTCACCACATCGACGCGTCAATGGTAATGAACGGTAATCAGCCGCGGAATAAGCGCAGTACTACAATTTCCCGAGACTAAATTATGCACGTGCCGTCAGTCAATGCACAAATTTGAAACACGATCAGGGCAAGACAGACAAAGTTCAGATATTTGACAATGTGTGTACGGACGTACAGAGATACACGAGCAAGAAACAACAGTCGGTATAGTAAGTGTAGTGAGCTAACGAGGTTATTTTGGGGGCACTTTTGTAACGAGCGGAGGGTGAATAATGCAGCAGAGGGAAGGAGTTCAAATTTCAGTCACTGAGTCAGTTCGGGTTGAATGGGGATTTGAAGGGAAGGAAGGAAGGAATGTGGCTAGGTAATGGTAGTATGGGCTATGTACAAAAGTCTGTTCAAGACGTTGGGTTGAGGGACACATGGGCGGTTGAGTTTAATATGGCAGAATACTCGAGTCAGTCGACGGCGGTGCCGGTCGCGCCAGATTCGGTAACCAACCCGTCGGGTATGTCAGACTCCACGATGGGGTTGGCCTATCCATTGTACATTGTAAACCAGTAAGCAGAGGGTGACCGAAAACGAACCTTGACCGCCACTCGTTCCATGGGCCCGGTGAGCGCGAGAGACGAGTGCTTGCGATCAGGCGCCGGGAGCGCGAGTGCGACAAGGACGGTCAAAGTGTAGGCGGGCCCGAGAGCGTCCCGGGAGAGGATGCTAGCACCCAGGTAGTCAATTAGCCAGGTAGGACACGCAGTGTAAGTAGGGACAGAGCTTACTAGTACGTGATGTCTTTCTCAAAGTACTAAACAAATGCGAGCAGTAAGTTGTGGTTCGAGAGCAGCAACCACAACACAAACGGTTCGCACCAGGATCAGACTCAAGACTCCAATCACAGCGCTCATACAGCCGCCGGTCTCAACCAGCAGCTGCGCCACGCGCTTGGACACGCTGCCGGGGCTCGTGCCTGTCTGAGGACAGGGCTTGAGTGACATCGACATCGCCGACGTCTTTCCGCTCGAGATTGCCACATAGGCGAGTACCGTGGCGACCGAAACGTTGGTCGCTGCCGTCGATATCACCCACACCGACATCGATGTCGAGCTGATGGCGGGAACAACGAAAGACTTGTTGCGGAAGAACGACACACACACCCTGTGATATGCGATGAGCCAAGGAAATCACAGTTGGAAGTTGGCACGTACACAAGGCAGGATCCTAGGGACAGCAGAATACCGGCCAGGGGCACACTAATAACCACGATGCGCCATTTGTTGTTATTCAGAGCCCTCCAGCAGCATTCGAGATGGAAAAGCTGCGCGAGGCTTTCGATGAGGCTTTCGATGAGGGCCTATGCCAGATAGAATTTGTTAGAAGAGATATCAATCAATCGTTGCAAGCGAGCGGGACGGGACGTACGACAGTCGCTAGAGTCAGGGACGCCGCCCACTGTTCGAAAGCCGTGGGGTCGTCGAAATCGGTGACGATCGCAAAGAGGAGGCTGCAAAAGTAAGCGTCAGCCAGTGTCACAGCCAGCGGGCTGGCGTGCAAAACTCACCGCACCATGACCGTTTGAAGGGCAGTGAGCACGATGAGGGCCATAACCAACCCTCTGGCATTGAACCTTGCGTGTCGTTCAAGTTGGAGCTGAGATCTTTTGAGAGGGTGAGGAGAATCCTGAATGCTGCTGCTAATGGCAATGCCGCAAAAAAAAGCATGACTGAAGATGCCAATGACGAATGGCAGTCCATTGGCAGGCGCCAACGGGTCGAGCGCCGGGATGGAGGTTGAGGCGGCCATGTAATCAAGAGGATAGATGAGGGAAGCGGAAGATGGGAGGCTGGGGAAAAGGCGACACCGACTCGCAGTTTCATTCTGTATTGTCTACCCTCGACCCTGAAGGCGGAGCCCTCAAAATCAAACCAACAGACCGGCACAGATACAGAAAAACTATATCTGGCAGTCCCATGTCAGCATAAGGAGTTAGGCCTTTAGGCGCCGTTCTTCCTAGCTTCTTCCTAGCTTCTACCTTCAAAAGGCGTTGAATTAACTAAAGTTCAACTTGGAACGCAACATGCCGCCGATTGCCGGTGCGAAGTTTGATCGAATCAGATCAAAATATGACCTCTTTGCGCTTCCCTCATAATTTGTGAGAACTGCTTGGATCTGGAGTCATCGTGCCGTGGGAACACCAAGGCTTCTACTCGTTCCTTGCTTTTTCCGTCTCGATCCACTGGCTGCCTTTTTAACTGTCCGCGGCAATATCCGACTTCAAGTCAATGATATACGAGAAACAAGTCATTGAATTTAATGCTGGCCTCGGTTTGTCGATTTCCTTTCCACTCTCTTCTCCCTTCAAGCTGACCGTCTTCTCTGAAGCTGCGGCTCCCGCGTGGTTCCAGGCATGGGACCAAAACTCTTTCCAGCCTTTGGTCAGCAAGGTCGATACACTGACCGCACGAGTAAGTGTGGGGCAAACTTCGTCTTGCTGGTGTTGATCATGTATCTACAGATGGAAAACGGGCATCGGGCCACGGGTCATCAGGATCCATTCGCCATTGTTCCCTTCAGAGATGGAAGTGACCCGAGGGCAGCACCTGTATGTCAATATCAAAGTCAACTGCACTCTTGCCTAATTTTTGGGCAGCATGCACTCCCAGCGCTGCACAATACAGATAATATCCGTCAACTCACCGGGCCACAATCGACTCGGTACTGCACAAACTACGGGATTGCTCAACCTGGCAACCTGGCAAATCGTCGTCGTCTGATCGCCAGACACATTGGCTATTATCATGAGCTATAGGGCACTCGACGTGCTGTGCCCTTACGGACAGCCATAGATTCGGGACGAGAATAAATATGTATACTACATGCACAAATATGTATGACAAAATGCATTCACATTCGGTGCTCAAGACCCTTGCGCAGCGCGTACATGCCGACCTCGCGCACCAAGTTGCGCGTGCGCACTCTCTCGAACCTCGCGACGCCGGAGGCGGGGCCTGATGCTGATCCTCAACTGCAGCACGGCGCCTGAACTGGCGCATACGCGGGAGGCCATGAACAACGGGCGCGCGAGCAAAGAGCGAAAATGTGCGTACACACCTTCTTTCGTAGTGAGTTGCCATTGAGCTTCACAAGTAGCACAGAATGCTGGCACCGGCTCAACGACGCCACTTGCTCCGACCCCGTTGTCGTGCCTTCTGGTCGTATTTACAGTTAGTTACAGCAGTTCCTGAAGATAATGGCGAACACAGTTTTTCTTTTGTGTGGTTCCCAAAACGGAAATCCGCGTTTGCTTCTCTCTTCTCTCGCCTACACATCGTCTGAGCTCGGATACAGGGAAATGGAGCCCAGGATAGCCAAAGAGCGGACTGTCAACCTTCGGTGGTATTTTACTCCTCAGTCAAGCCTGCGACGAGCTCGGGATTTATCATTGAATGCCTCGGAGTCTTTCATCGAGGCCCTACTTGTGGGCCTCCATTAATTTCCTCATTCTTGCACTCGCCACCCTGATTGATTTTCTGCCAGTGGGGCCTCGTTTCAGCAAGTGGCGCACGGGGGCCGGGAGTTGTCTGAAGAGCTCAAAACCATTTACGTGGGCTTTACAACAGTTCGAAGAAGGGAACGCGCTGCCCAGTTTCTTTAAGGATCTCATAGAACGTTGTCTGAGGAATTTTCTGCAGCCGACGTGAAATGGCTCCACAATTCAATCTTTATCGTTGCTTGGCAAGCAAAGTGTCTCACGCCAGTGAGTTGCTCAGAATTACATGAATGTGAATCAAAACAATCCACAGGCCACCCTCGTTGTATCGGGCTTCATTTTCTTCGACCAAGGCTCATTGGCCTTCGCTCGTAATTATCCAAGCCATATGTCTACGCGTCGTCGCCTCGGATTCGGAGCCACGGAGGTCCGTCGAACCAATATGGCATATTGAATCTACTATATTTCTGACCACGGGTAGGCTCTCCGGCAACACGCTACCAGATCCTTTACTACGGAGGAAACTTCCCCGCCTCCCTGCCACTGCTTACTAGGTTGCAGTTCGTCGCCATGAAGTACCGCACTGTAACGCTGAGCGATTGAGTTCTGGCGAGTTTGTTGGCGGGGCTGTCCGTCTGCGTTCTTCGAGGGTGCGCGCGAGTTTGCCGGGACTACTGGTATATTCTCGCCCCCGGGGGCATTATGACTCCATTGCGCCTTTTTATTTATAGGCAACTTTATTATCGCTTCACGATTCCTAGGCACGTAAAGCCTCCTGCATTCCGAGTGTCTTATTGCCTTGACCCATATCTCGGACCAAGTGGAACGTCGAAAATGTGACTCTGGTCATATGCGACGAAGCAATCCACTCTTAGGACGGCAAACAATAAATAAGGCACCCGATGGAAAAATACCGCCCAGTCAAAAGACCAGTCAAGCGTAAAACAACAGGTATCATTGGCTGCTTGAAGTGGCTTTAGGACGCTAGGTGGTAATGATATTGAGGCGTGCGTGCGAGCTGTCGGAGTTACGAGTTATGTGCGCGCACTGCCCCGTGGCACACTTTATTACCAGGTCCCCGCTGTTCATTCCTGTACCTGACAGACTAAATTTGCACCTTGATTACTCTAGCGTAGTACTTATGTCCTGTAGCCAGCGAAGAATTCCCCGCGCGTTTGCAACGGGTTCACTGCTAATACTGGATTGCTCTTTTGATTCCAACACGAGCTAAGACCCAGGTACGTTGACGAACATGCTGTAGTGAATCCCAAATCAACGAAAGCTTCCGCATCTCAGCCTGACGTCCTCTTGGATGGTCATTCGACCTCCAAGTGTCGGGATCCAAGCTTGCCATTCTGGGAAACCACCATGATCCGCGATCGCGATTTTAGTATTCCGGATGCAGATCTTCCTCTTCGAATTTCCCTGGATGTAAATCTGCGCAAGGGATATCAAATTAGCACTCGCTTATCAATAACCGTCATGAAGCTGCTTCGAGGGAATTTTCTGTGAAGGTCGGTGTTGTCTCAGTCCCATTGTAATATATATATATTGAAACAACCGACAGATCTGGAATGCACAACAGCGCATCTCGTCGGACGCCGGCGAGTGTGGGGCTATTCGTTCGGGCACTATCTGATAGTGCGTCAAGTAAGCTCCCGCATCCGAAACCAGACAAAAAAGTAGATCGGCCAGAGTTAGGTGAACTAGGGTGAATTTCGCCCGGCCTGGATCATGGGGCCAAAGGCTCAAGGATAACCCGGAGATAACGATCGTCAAGCATCCTAGTTCCGGGACGGTGGGAACTAGTTGCACTGGAAGGGAATACACAGGTACGCCGCTGATACCAAGTAAATTTGTGACCGGGAGGTTGGAAGCAGGACGGAGCCAATACCATCAACGCAGTGAGGTTGGAACAATTGAATTCTGCACACAAGACCGTAATTCAAAACCGACCCGGGCACTCTAAAGGCATGCTTCACGGCTTCTTTTTCTAGAAACCACTTCTGACACCTTTGGGCATTCCGGGGAAACATTACTGCTTCTGAAATTCATATCTGAAATTCATATGATATTTGAGACCCGAGCACGTTCTCACAGAAACCCGCCAAAGGCCCGAAGTCATCAGGCATTGACAGGTTTCGGGGGTCCCAGCGATAACCTCAAGATAAAAGGCAAGCCCCCCCATTGACCACTGCACTGCCCATCAACCATTTCTCTTGGGTCGAATTTGCCTACTCCCAGCCAAAGTAGACGTGGGTTGGGTCTATATTTTAGACCCATAGTGCTTCTGACTCTCGTGCATGCCTAGTTGCTGTTCAGCTGGTTTCCACAAAGTCAGACTACTATGGGAATAAAATTTAGACCCTACTTAGCTGCTTGCTCTGAGAGCTGGCTCATTCTTAACCACTATCACCCAATAGTATTTCGCTTTGGGGACAGTAGCAGCTACGTAGCATAAAGAGATCGCCAGCGACAATCCCAAGGAGGCGGAGCATATCATTAAATGTTGGACTGCCGTTATGTACGCAAGGCCCTAAGTCTTGGGTGTAACATCAAACTTGAAGATAAACTGATTGCTCAATGTTTGGGATTGCAGCTGGGGCGGATATCATTCTTGCGTCGACGTTGACTTTTGTCCTCGCGCCCAAGAGGTTCGAATACCTGATTGCTGCCCGACAGATTGCCGACATTTGTTTCGTTAGATTACACAGGAGGAGCTAGATCGAGTCGTGGCTACAGATAGCTGATTGCCTACGTACACTGAGCAAGAAGCGCTGCCGTATATTAACGCTATCGTCAAAGAGTCGCTTCGATGGGAACTTGTGATTCCTTTAGATTGCTCACCGTGCTGTGCAGAGACTCAGACGACGTGAGTGGCCGTTTTTCCTGGTTGATTTTCTTTCGTTCGAAATTCGTAATGACTCTGTTGCCTAGGTTTAAACGAATGGCTTATACCGCTGTAATCACCAACCAATGGCCAGGGGGCATTGTAAGCTCGCTTAAACCTGTCTATAACTTATTCCGTTTGTGCCACCAGTTGCAGTCGCCCGACGAGAGGTCATTGCGGATCCTTTTGCCTTCCGACCCGAACGCTAAGTTTTGGTTGAAACTCGAGGAATCGTCTCCGGTTCCTGATCCTAGCCTAGCATCATCGCTTTTGGCTGGGGCAGAGTATACTGTATACATGCCGACCAAGCTTAACCGGATTCCTTAATACCTACATCCGATCGTTGATTATAGAATACGCCCGGGTCGACCCCTCGCCGAAGATTCGCTATGGTTGCAGTTGCATGTTGCGACTATTCTCGCATCGTTCGGCACAACCCCAATTTGCGCGCCGTTCTTTCCTACCTGTCGAATGCAAAAGCTCATATGCATGAGAGTGTACATGCATGCCCGCGCTTGCGCATGTCTTCGAGATCTTGGGAAACTGGGAGAAACGTCTTCTTATGATATTTATGAACTTGGGGTACGAACTGCGGCCCGTAAGCCAGGACGCGGTTGAACGCAATATTCAACTCGTACATGGTTCGCAGGCCAAAAAGACGTCTACAAGGCTAAGCAGTGGATTTACGGGCAAAAAAAAAAAAAAACGAACTGACCTCTCGGACGAAGATGATATCGACTTGAGACATACCGCCGAGCCCCGGGCCTCTGCCTCATCCAAACAAGCCCTAGGCGAGGTTCCACGTAATCCCCCTCAGACGCCGACTCCTCGTCGCTGATGCGCAAATCTAATTCATCTTCCTCGCTGTCCGTCGCACTGTCAACCGGAACCGACTCGAGCGCGAAGAGCCTGTTCCCGATGTTGACCCTCCGACAACCTACCACCGACGGCACACCGGGGAGCGCCGCGCGGCATGCGTTGCGCAGGTTCACACCCCAGCCGGGAATGTACAGCTGCTGCAGGCTGCAGCCTGAGCGCGATACAAGCGCAAGAAGTGTCGCAACGGGGTCTGGTTCCAGGAGCCGTCTTGGGACCTGGAGTCTGCGGAGAACGGGGAAGGTGGCGAGGCTGAACCAGCCGGTCGGCGCGTCGGCGCTTCCGGCGTTTGGGAACACATCTAGCGCCGCCTTTAACGAGCAGTACCAGGGTTTGCAGGTGTAGAAGCACGAGGGGGGTCCGGGCGGCATTGGTTTCGAAGCCGGCGCGGGGGAGGATGGTCACTTTGCAATGGATGAGACTGACCGCGTTGTGTAGGACCGGCATGAAATGGGGTGGGGCGATGCAACGCAGGTGGAGCGTCGTCAGTTGGGCCCAGGGAAGATGAGGAGGGGGGCCGGAGTGGAACCTGTCGATGTCGACAACGACGGTGCGTAGGTTGGGCGCATCGACCGGAGTCCGCCCTTGGTCCCACAAGTGTGCACGCATGCGCAAGCTGCGCAGCATCCCGCATGCGCATTCCTGGAACGGGCGATACCTCATCCCCAGGCCTATCGTCAGATATTCCCAGCGTGCGCATTCAGAGGAGATGGCGGTCATAAAGGGGACGAGGTTTTCGGAGTGGTTTCTGGTCCAGGTCGATCCCTCCAGGCGGATGGAAAGTGGGCACGATTTAGAGAGTCGCAGCCAAGTTTCCAAGCACCGAAGCCTGTTTTGCCTATATTGTGCGGGACTGCCGGCGTCGATATATAGAGATATGGCTCTCCACAGTGTAGGGGTTGCCAGTGCTATCTCTCTCCAGCGGTGGCATATCTGGGCCAGAGTCGTCGGCGCAAGAGGACCGAATGCTGGAGGGGCAGAGAGGATAGACGGGGAGGAAGTGGACGAAGATATGTGCCACGATTTCGTACGGAAGAGTGTGGAACCGGATAGGTGTACTCAGCAAGTCTCTTCTTCAGCAGCTTTCTCTCGTGCCGTGTGGCGCTAAGGGAGTCTAGATCTAGGTTCGACTGGGAGATTTGAGCATCAAGGTGGTCGATTCGAGCCCGGTCGGCTTCACGCTGGGCCATATCTTGTGTTCGTGAGGCCATTACGAGCTTCGCGTGGGATTATGTGCGGGGGAATGAATACCCAAGTGCTACGAATCGGATGAACGAGAAGCAAGTGTTACTAGGTGTTACTCGAAGCAAGAGAACCGCCGTGGCTGTGTCCAGTGCTCTGCTCTTTCCAGTCGCGTCGCGTCCATTCTTTTGTTTCCTTTCCTCGATGGCCAAGAAGGCCAAGGCACGGAAACCTGCTTCTGATGAGAAGGAAAGCGGCGACCAGCCTCGTCTCTCCGCCGGCTATTTTCCTTTCGCTGGGTACACATCTGTCGTGGGCGTACACACGACCCTTCTCGCATTCTCCACCCTCTTTCTCCCGCGCACCGCCGATGTCTTCGAGTTCCTCAAACCCCAGGTCGACCCGACCCAAATCACGTCCAAGGACCGGCCCCAGCACCCCTTCCTTGATGCCCTGACGCTCAGCCCGCTCTCAACGCTGGCGTGGTTCTGTGCTGGCGCGGTCGTCCTGCAAAGCTGGTGGGGCGGCTGGGTCCGCGGCTGGTGGATCGAATTCGCGCTCCAAAGCGTCGGGCTCGAGCGCCGCATCGACAAGGCGCGCGTAGACGAGCGCAAATACACCGCATGTACCGTTCCTCGGTCTGGTAAGCAGCGTTGCTAACAACAATCTAATCTTCACAGAACCTGCGAAATGCCTGGCTCGCGACGGGCGCCGCCTCCGTTTTCTTCCACGCCGTCTTCGTGCTCTTTGGTGCTCCCCTTTTTAGGCACGTCCTTTCCTTCCGCGTCGCGGACGTGTGTGTACTGTACTGACTAAGACTTCTCGCAGCCACGTCTGGGAAACCTACCTCCTCGCCCTTCTGCTCTCGGTCCTGACCGTATTCCCGCCGGCCTACACGATAGGTTCTCCGCGCGACTCCGTCGTGACCTGGCTGACCTGGGTCCGGCTATTTGCTGAATTCTCGTTCGTCTTCCTTCCTTCTTCACGTCTCGTGTATCCATTCTGACACGACCCCACAGCGTCCGCACGCCTGTCGAGCGCGCACTGGTCTACCCCGCCGCCGGCACCCTCGCCGGGGCCTGGCTCGGCGTCGTCCCCATCGCGCTGGACTGGGACCGCCCGTGGCAGGTCAGTCCGCCATCTGGCCTCCCAAACCCGAATTCGCTATGTACTGACTGGTTTTTTTTTGGTACGCAGGCATGGCCCCTGACGCCGGCGCTGGGGGCCGTCGGGGGGTACATCCTGGCCTCCATGGCCGCGCTCACCGGGAGCGCGCTCCGGTTCTTTGCGGACGAGCATATCCGTTCTGTGCACGCGGCGGCGGCGGCAGCGAAAATAAAAACCACCTAGACGACCCTGTACACCACCTTCCTATCCTAATACAGAGGTTGTGCCCAAGCGGCATGCTGCTTTTTTTCCCCTCTTTTTTCTAGAGGCCATTACGACCATGTAGTAGCATTGGGGAGTCAACAACCAGGCATAATTCATAAAAGGGGCATGCTGCTTTTGCACAATGCACAAAAGCGCCACTGGCACAACCTCTCTAATATAATACCAGGTAACGATGGACGGAATCGAGGGTGCGTTGCATCGGGACCACCGCGGTTAATAAATTTCCGTCCTTCCAAACGGAATAATTTCGAAGGCGGAATAATTATAATGTCTGTCTGCCACAATGGACGGAATCGAGTGTGCGTTGCATCGGGACCGCGGTTAATAGATTTCTTTCGTTCCAAGCGGAATAGTTTGCGGAATAATTATAATGTCTGTCTGCCGCCTGTCAATTTCCCTGACTGTGAGACGCAACGCATTTCCAGTTTGCTGCGAATCGCATCGCGCACCCTCAATTCATCCTGTATCTTGGCGGGCGCCTCGATCAACAAACGGCGTCTTCTCAGGTGCAGGAGGGTGCAGGGTAGCTCAGGGTGGATCCGCAGTAAAAACAGAAACAGAAAACAAGTCTACATTCATCCGCCGCCTCCTCGCCCCAAAATAAGCGAGATACAGCTTCTATTCTATTCTAGGAGTACAATCTACTCTAATCAAGTCGGGGAACGGCGCGCAAATCGCCAATGGACTGTGTCACAAAGTCGGGAACAATGCTCGACGCATCGGGCCCTGTGATCTCCGCCTCCGTGGTGATACCTGTGTGTGGAACATTCAGCGTCCATCGACGAGGGATGGGCAGACAGTGTAAAATTACCGGTGAGAACGAGAAGCGTGGCGAGCCCGCCGTTCTGGCCGAATAGGATGTCGGTGTTTAGTCTGTCGCCTATCATTAGTGTGCGTTTGGGATCGAAGTTGACTCTGTGTAGAATATATATATTAGCACTGGGTGAAAGTGCGTCTATGGAGGAAGGCTTACTTGGCTTTAATGCAGTCAAGCATCGTACTAGCGGGTTTCCCGATCGCGACGGGGTCCTTTCCCAACGCGTAGCGCAGCGGCGCGCTGATGGCCCCTGCGCCCGGGAGGAGCCCGCCGCCGGCCGGGTACGTGCTGTCCTCGTTCGTCGCGAGGAAGACACAGCCCGGGTTGCGCGTGAGGTACTGGAACGCCTTCGACAGCTTCGTGTAGTTGATGTTCATGTCCAGCCCGCAGACTACCGCCGCGACGTCCGGATCCAGAGTGAATTTGTCCAAGGAGAACGGCTCGAGGGTGCAATCGGCTGGATCCTGGGGGGAGGAGCAGCAATATCTTTCTCAGTATGGGTTGAGGCACAGGAAGGCGGTATGCTGACCGTTCCGCCGATGAAGCTGACCCCTTCCTCGCGCAGCTCCTCCTCCATGCCCTTCATCCCGATCACATAGACTTTCTTGTCCTTGGGGAGCTTGATCACAGAGGATATGTAGACAGCCGCGGCGTATGCGGATCCGTATATCTCGTCCTGGTGGCGGCGACAGTCAAAATCATAATCTGATTTGGATTGAGTTTGCACAACCCGCACTCACAACGTGCGCCTCGACCCCAAGCTGGTCAAATTTGCCCTTGTAGCTTTTCCGGGACTTGGTGGCGTTGTTCGTCACGAAGAGAACCTTCTTCTCTGCGCCACGATGTCAGGTGGGGATTGAGAGCGAGGCTTGCCAGGAGGGATATAGAGGGATATGCATACTTCGACTCCGGAGGAGATCCAGGACGTCGATTGCGCCGTCGATGAGCCGATCGCCGTGCCAGAGGACGCCGTCGCAGTCGAACATCCAGGTATCATACTTGTCCAGCAAGCTCTCATAGTCAGCGGCGGAGGATAGACGAGCACTCATTGCAGGACACCAAGCGCTATCGGTGCCGGGCGCTGCCGAGATTCGGCACAGCAATTCTGGCCTTTTCCTCTTCCTCCACGGTCTATCTACAAGTGATGGTACCTGGTCGGTAGCATTTACAGTCATCGCCCTCTTTTTTCATCAGCTCGAGGCAAGTCGCTGCAAATAAGAGTCCCACCACGACCCAAAGCTACCGAAACGTCAAGAACGGTCCAGGAGCCCAGGACATCGGATTTTCTGCTGGATTTCTGTTCGTTGGTTGCTATTCACTTGGTTCCCATCTGGATCCCCCCGATATCACCGACAGAATAAGATCCATACCTCTCCGTCGTGAAAACGACTTCGAAACTCTATTAGCTGCAACACTATCACTGTTCGCCGGTGTTCTCACTCAGCTGGTACAAAATTACCCTCTGCGGTATCTCAATGTCCGCTCGTTTTTCAAAATAAAGTCCGTTCCTTGGACCTTGGCCACGGCTGGCTTCACTTGCGATCATCGCGAACGAACTGGTTAATTGTTTCGCATTAAAAATATTCGACTCCTTCAATCAAGCCTCCTTCGTTTTCCCGCTTACACGCGCCTGCCAGCGGCTTCCTCCTCTTCTCAGACCCCGTGCGCGCCCCTAGATCCCGCATCCCCACTCTGTTTGGTGCCCGGACTTGACGGTGGCGTCGTCGTACTCCGCACTTGGTCGAACAGCGCGTCTAGGCTTAGCGTTCTCAATGCCAGTTGCCATGCGACCTCCTCCCTGACGATTTTTTCGATGGCATTCATCTGCAGCTCCATTTTCCCGAGCGCCGGATACACGGTCGCGGCCAGCGTGCTGCGCGCGGCCGCAGACATCAGATCCATGAATCCACTCCCGTCTTCTGGAAACTTCGCGGGGTGCTGTGCTTGTCTGGCCCGCATGGAAGCCTGTGGCGGCCTATCAAGTCGAAGAAGATCAGCCGATCGGGTTTCAGCTTTCCAGCGCGCCACTTCGAGCTGCTCTTTGGATAGACAGACTGCATCGAACCCGGACACGGCGCTTAATTCTGCCAGCTGACAATATCCGTCAATCAGCACAACAGCAATGCAACACTCACATGTCCAAGCAATGTAATTACCTGTCGAAAATCCCGGCCCAGTACTCTGGTGCGGAGTTCGTGAAGTTTGAAGTACTCTATCGTGGCCTGAATAATCTCTATTCCGGGGTGCAGAGCAAGGTCTGGGTATACGGTGTTCCGTTTCCGCTCATGGCAAAGCAGCAACTAGATCCGCCCAAGTGAGCTTGGACGCTCTAATGGCGAACACGGACAAATGCCTTACCGGACCCACGGCGATGGAAATAGCGGTAACGCCTGCGCGCGCGCAGACTGCCGCGTGTACGATGCTCGCAATGAGTATCAGATTGGTGTGGATTCCAGCGGCCTCCAACTCCCTGGCGGCTGCCACCCCATCCTCCGTGGCAGGAATCTATGTCAATACAAATTCAAACTACGTCAGGAGACGACTGGGCGTAAATTCAGAACGAACGCTAATGACGATTTTCTCTTGATTCATGCCACGCGCGCGAAATAGCCTGACCAAGCGTTTGGCACTCCTCACCATCGCCGCAGCATCGTCGTTCTTCCGCGAGTCCACAAATGTGAGCTGCGGGCCTCCACTGCGCTCGTAGATCGCCATGCCCAGCTCCACCACCTATAAACAGCTCAGTCCGCACAATAGCTTAGCATCTCCAATGGAATCACTCACGAAGCGTTCCATCGCACTTTGCAGCATGCGCCGGTCCAGGCAATTTCCGCTGCTGTGCAGATCTTCGTTCAAGCTCCATTAACCCGGACGGAAAATGTCTGCTTACCCTAGACTTTCCTCCACAGCATTTCGGGCTGCGACCCACAGATGATAATACACGTCGCTCCCCTCGGCCTCCAGGCCCGCAAGCACGCTCGCTGGACTAAGGGCTGTCCCGTTCAGGTCGCTCTCCGATAACGCTTGACCAAAATCAATTCAAATGCCCGGTGGCACAGGAAATACCAGCCTAATTGTTACTTACTGGGGAAATCTGCGGTGTCGCCAATGACGGCCGTGTTCGCAGCGGCCAACGCGCGGCGAATAGCGAGGGGCTTGGCCTTGAGTGTTGGCTTGTGTTTCTGGTCCCATTCGCTTCCTTGGGCCGCGTCTTCCTTATTTTCCCTGCGTAGAGACCGCGCCCTCGCCGCGGTGAACCGGACACTATGGGTGGCACCGTCACTGTTGGTCATCTGGGAAGCTCGGGGATACGTCGGTCGAGTAGGCAGGCGTATTCTTAGCTGCAACGCGAAGTTCGGGAAACTTGGTGAACGGGAGAAATTATGATCAGAAAAGAAGAAGGATGGATGGATATCAGGTTGCCAGTGGCATGGAACAAAGAACCTCTTGCGCCACAGGTTCCCATTGTTTGTTGTATTTTGGCCTCTGTTCAAAGGGAACTTGGTTTTGTGGATGTTCGTCTTTTATACACGCGCATGACGCGTTCATACGTATCGGCGATCGAAATCGAGGACTTGCCGGCATAGAGGTCCCGTAGGTCCCGTAAAAATCGCGTAAGATCGGCGACGTTGGATCTCGAGGCGAGACGAACGCTGCCAAACGGCTTCTATCAACAAAGAAACTTCTCATCTAGTACATGGCTCCGGGCTAGTAAGCAAAGTATGTCTGTCCATAAATGAATATTAATTTGCAGTGAGGGGGCAGAAAGCAAGGTGAAAGCAATACGATGAACTTGGACAACGAGGATACAGACATACATATTTAAAACGTAGTTTGGGCTGATCTACCGAAACGTAAAGTACCTACTGACGCGAGTCTAGCGATGTAATGGGGCGCGTTCAGAGGAGTACCCATGCCAATTATCCATAGCATGATCGGGCATCGTTTGCGAGAAGGGCGGGAGGGTATAGTGGCCATGACTCGAGTGCGAAGACGGGTGGTGATTCGACTGGTGATGAGTGGACGGCTGGAAACGCATCAGCGGACAATTCGCACTACACAGGCGGCTCAGACTCACTGAATATTCGTCCTCTGCTTTTACAGACACATATTGACTGCCAGGCTGCGAATAACCAGACAGATTGTGCGGGGGAGCAAGTGTGGGTCTGTGGTTGTGGTTGACTGGAGAGTTGCTGGACGGGTGCATCTGGGCGCCGGGCTAAACGGGGGACAAAGGCGGAGAATGTCACTAGGATCTCTAGTAGGCCTCGTAGGACACGCCTATGAGAGAATAAGACTCGCCGAAAACGGAGGGCTTGACGTCGAGCTCGATCCCGACGGAGTATTTGGTATTTGGAAGGGCGGCCCATTGAGCCCGAACATAGAGCTGGCACCGGAATGACCGGAGCTAGTATGGGTGGAAGGATGCGCCGACACATTATAGTGGTGAGGCAACGATGACTGAGGAATCGTCAAGGGTGGCGGTCGAGACAGGACGTCATTGTGAGACGAGCTCGTGGCAGGACTCTGCAGAGACTGGTTAGACGGTCGAGTGGGCAACGACGGGCATCGCTCACGATGTATGGCTCGTCGTCCATTTTCCGGCGCTTGTAATCCCGATCGCACGGGCGGGAGTCGTTGAACGACGTTAACGAGTTGCGCCGACCAATTTCGAGGGGAAGCGGCCTCCCGCTCGAGTCTGATAGCATGCGGTGCAGGTCATCGTTTTCTTTGAGAAGACGGGCGTTTTCTTGCTCGAGCTCCCGAATTTTGGCGAGCGGCGGGGGAAGAGCAGCAACCTGCTCTGGAGTGAAGCCCAGCGCCGTCTGGAGCTTCGTTACAGTTTGCTCGAGCTGTGGGGACGCGTCAAATGCGTAACGACGACCACCGACAGTGTGCGCACCTGCTCGATGTAAGCTTTTCGTTTTGCGCGATGCCTTGCCTGGGCCTTGGCGTTACGGCTGCGCTCAGGGCGCTCAGAGTGTGCCGTATGACCGCTTACAGACGACATCAGGTGTAACGTAAGTTGAGGAGAGGCAGTGGGATCAAGGAGAGAGTATTGGGAGAAGGCGTATTATAGGGAGTCGAGGAGAGCGGCGACTTTTTGTTGCTTTATGTTGTTGCTTCGATCAGGCGACAAACCCTGTGAAACTGGCAAATACCAAGCGCTCGGTCCATTTGGAACAAATCGTCGTGCGCAACCCAAAGATGGCAGAATCTGGCCGGATTGATCGACGGAAGTTCCAGATTTCATCTAAGCTAGTTTGAGGGCCGACTACCTTTACTTTTGGTCAGAAATCCCAGGGGTAATTTGAGGATAATCCTCAATGTTGCCTCGGCAAAACGGCGGTTGCATCAGCGAATTTGATTCCGTTTTTGATCTCTTCAGATCGCCGTCGAATGTTATGGGCATTTCCAAAAACGTGCACGTTGTTCCTGGACTTCCTAACAATCCCAAAGGGCTAGTGGCGTTCCCCGTTTGACAGACCCCAATTTTTCCTTCCGAGGCTCCATGGCCGTCCAGAGTGCCTTCCTGCGTCGTCCTATAAATTATCACCTGCAGGCTGCCTGGATCGGGTTGCTGAGACCGTTGCATCCACATGTTTCTGAAAAAACCAAATCTGCACCCTGGACCGCTTGACTAACGGTACAATACGGCGGGAGCAGCGCCGCGGAGTATGAATTCACCGCCGGCAAGTAAATGATATCTCCGGAAACGGAGACCGAAACGGAAGCATTTGCGCTGTGTTACGTACAGTCCGCCCCTTTCGGGATCGCAGTTCCAGCCAATTATGCTTTCGAATTCCCTCCAACTTTCCGGTAGAAAAAAAAAACTAGCACTAAATTCTGATTTCGTCCTAGTTGTACTTAATTTCCTCGCATATCGGGGGCGCGGACGGAGGGTGGGACTAGTCCATGTTTTTTTGACAGAATGAACAGCGTCCATTCCCGCCTGGTAACCACTTTGTCTGGCTGATCAATTTATTTCGAGGCCGACAGACAGGAGAGAAGGTGTTCTGAGTGAATGCCCGGCCTTCTGTCTGATATGATTTATTTACCGCGCGGGCGACGTTGGTTCAATCAAACCATTCCAGGCGCCCCCTTGCCTCTTCGGCACGGCGAGCGCATGTTCAGGAAGCATACACGTTTCCGATAGATGCGGTGTCGACGCAAGACACTGCGCTCGACGGGGTGCCTATCGATGGTCAGTATATACTTTTCACTCCATGACGATGGTATTGGCAAACTACCTGCGCTACGGGAGTGGAATCGCCACAGTAAACCCACCAGAGACGTTTTGAGACCGCGGTCAATTTTGTTTGACAGCCAGAGTCGTGCAGCCCCACACATACCCAGGGTCACATCGAAGCATATTCCCAGACCAGACGATGTTTGTTCTACCGCTATCCCCGTACGTACAAAGTACAAGGGCTGTGGCTTGTACCGCTCCTGTGTGCGGAAGCTTCCAAGGATGAATTTAATCAGTTCTCCCCAATACACAGGCTTCGCTGCTGATAAGTGCGCCAGTCGTCTGATCTCCGCAATTCATTCGCCAGACCCTATCTCATGTGAGCGCCATTAAAGGGATGCGAGGGATACGAGGAGAGGAAGGATAAACCACACTGTTCATCAGCAAGGCCTTGGTGACCGACCCAAACGTCAAGATCACAATGACTGGGTCGGGATTTCGCGCGCCCACGGCCCTCGTGTTGTCCATCCTTCTCGTCGGAGATGGACCTGTCCTGTTTTCTTGCGCCGGCTTAGAGCCCAAGGAACGGCCAGGTCAGAAATATCGGGGACTTGAAACAGCAGCTTCAGTGACGACGTCACCTCTGCATTTCGGGGTTCATGGGTCTAGGTTTTGAATTTGGGGTCGCCGCGCGCGCGCCCCCTACCTCGATTTGCCAAGCTGCTTTTGTGTTTTCTTGCATTGAACTCTGACCGCCGTCGGGGCTTCTTTACCCCATTATGGTCCCGACCTTACCCGTCTTCGCGCCGACTCACGCTTTCCCCTTTCCTGGAACGTGTCACTATCTCCCTTCGCGTTGGTGTCCTTGAGAAACTGCACCGACCTATACCAGGGTTGTGGCGGCTTTCTTTCTTGCGTAGCTTCGGCGCCTCGCCATCGGAGTTCCCCGCCATCACTCGCCTCCGCATCGGAGTCCGACGTGGGCGAGCGCGCAGCGCGTCTCGACGCGTTTCTTCAGCACCCCGCCTTCTCGCGGTTAAGTGACATGGCCAGGAACATGTCGATAACCTTCACTGATGACCCGGGGCCTCCAGACCGATGCGTCCGGCTGTGGCATTGATTAGAGTGGGGTTTACACTACTTACTTGCATTCGCGCGTGTAGGTAGCTAGCGCATAATATTAGACGCGCACTTCGATAGCGAGTGTGATTTTTGCGAGCCGGAGAAGCTTGAGCTGGGTTTCGCAGGCGTTCGCTAGCCGTGCAGGACAACTGCCGGCGGCACGTCAACGTGTGGACCTAACCAGCGAATGAGACTCACGGAAATCTTGCATTGCTTCCGACGGCATCTCCAATTGCTAGTTTGGCCAGTTCATTGGCTGATTTACTGGCTGTTGAGAGGATTTCCGGTCGTAAAAATCAGCGTCAGCGCGCTCCAAAGACTCGGCCGATGAAAGATCTGCATTAACGTTCTTTGGTCCTTGACCCGCTGGGATATTCGCTGGGTGGACAAGAGTGGCCGGCCGCCCCTATTATACGGGTCTGTAAGCACCTGCGCTTGACCTGCATTTTGCCCGCCACGAACCTCTCCGATGGTTCTTAGTTCGAGAAGGTGACCTGGCCCCTCTTTCAGGAAGAATGCCGGTAACAGGGTTAGTCTTCAAAAAAAGTAGGGACAGCAAGATAAACGACTAACCGTGCAGCGCTGAAAACGGAGGCGAAGTAATGGGCTTCGACGGCCGAAAACAGCTCCTTCATAAACATCTTGGAAGGACCTGCGCATTCACGAGCGAGATGGGGTCCCCCAGGCTGCGACTGGGAGTGAGCCCGATGAGATGGCTGCTCGTCCGCCGCTCATCGTCGTCCTCCCCGCGTTGCCCGCGTCTTCGCCCGGCGTACGTAAACCGGCGTCCCCGGCCCTAGCAGGCGCGGAGGCGATCAAGTGCAAGGTCAATGGGATTGCGGTTCCCAAAGGCGAAGGCGCTGCGGGGGGTTGTAACATTGAAGATATCTCAGGATTGAAATTATCTTGGGCCACAAGGGCACCGGTGGTTCCCGCGAAACCAGATGGAAAACTCTTCACTAGTCTTGGGTATGCGAGAGGAGATTGAGGGTGAGGTTCAGCGCAATATGCGAGATGAGGGGTCGCACGGTAGCAAGCTCGAGCCAAACGCGGGGATACTGAAGAGTAGCGGGTTACAAAATGGCTGAGTGGACAGAGTGTGGTGCCATGGCAGTTGAGTACATCCAGCACCCTCGTTCAAAGGATCGAGCTCCACCAGCTCTTCATCAAAATCTTCGTTGGCATTGTCGACACAAATCGTAACATGATGCTGGACTTCGGCCCACCAGGCCCAGTACTTGCGGGAAGGCATTCGATACACGTTTCCCAGGGATGCGCGCCGCAATTCACGCCGTGGTTTTCCCGAGTTCAGAGTTGGTTCAGAGTCCTGAATCCTGATCATGATTCATGAGCCCGTTAGAATCTGAAAGTCGACCAGACACTCCGATCTTCGAGTGTTTGCCCAGGATGGTCACCAGAGAGGTATGTGTGACGGTTATTATCGTTCTTTATTCTAGGTTCATGGATCGGCTCGCAGGTGGATTGGAGTAATGACTGGAGAGTTCTGAAGGATGCCTCAGGAACTGCTGGAGCGCTGAAAGCGTGATTGAGAACAATTATGTCAGCAAATCAGATTATGATTTTTTGCCAGGATTTTTAACCACATATAAATACTTGCAAATTTTGTGTGCGGCCGCCGCCCTTGTCGCTGAATGCGGGGATCAGAATAAATATATGTATTGAAGCTGCAGCTGGCGACGCTCTGTCTTATCCTTGGAGAATACATCTCCGAGTCTCGGGGCTGTCTAGATCTAGATACCGTCCATGTGAAAGTGGAGTACCTCTGCGCAATTGTTCAGGAGCTCGCCGCGAAGAGCCGACTTAGTTTAGTGCGATCAAGGCCTCAAGTTTGGCGTAGCCGATTTCCGCGTTTTCCGGTCAGCGGCATATATGGCCTAGAAGGATTCTCGGGCCCAATGCCCGCCAATACGAGGGCGTCAAGCCCGGAGCATTTACCCCGCGAAGGAATTTTCTGATTAGTTGACAAGTATCGCTGGCCGCGGCGTAGCGGAATATTCCTGACATTGACATTCATCCGGGAGCCGCACAAGTCCGAAATTTCAAACAAAAAGGCGATCTCAGGCTCGGCATGTTATCGCACCCTTCTATCCAACGCCTGAAGGGGCAGATCCAGACAATGGTTGTGAATTACTTACACAAGCCATTTTCTCGCACAACTTGAATCTCAGGACGTCGGCCGCGTAGAATTTGTCCCGCGACTTGCCCAGCTCCCCCGGCCTCAGATAAAAAACGAAGCCAAGTAAGAAAACTGTAAGCATGCAGACGCGACGCGTTTGATCCGAGTCGACCCGAGTGACCCGTGTTGTGATGGGTCACAAGGTCTTCTCCCTCCATGCGCTCGGCAACTCGGTCGCCTTTTCGTAATACTAGACCTGTCAGTGCTCTTCAAAGCTCCGATCAGTTACGGTACTTACGGTGGCTCGTCTAGACGCGGGAACACAGGATCCGGCAATCCCAGTTCCCTTTACGCACAAGAGAATCCAGAGTCTCACCAGAAGGACCCATACATTCGCCAATACTTATTCGATCCGTGACTCAATCGGAAGGGATGTCAATGCGTCACCTCGATGTCAACTTCAATCAAGAAATCTACGCTAACGTTCGATGCCAGTCGTTGTTTCATTTTCTTGCTCTGTGTATACCTCCAACTCGAGGGTTTTGTTTCTTCGCTTACTGGGTCTGCTAAGATTTCTTTTCTGGTGAATTGGTTCTCATCCAAAGACACGTCGCGGAATGGATTTTACTTCCAAGGCTTTCCCTCCGGCTAGATTCATGTGTAAGTGGATTCTATTGGCTGAATCGGCGGCGCCGCAATTAAACTGCCTCCGCACCTATTCTTCGATGCGATGAAGATCTCTTACGCATGCAGGCTTGTACCTGCTTTGTTTCTGGTTTGCGGCGACCATTGCACAGACTCGGGCACATATCTCAGCAATTAGAAATCTTGTTATATTGACCTAAATCTACAGTTTCTCCAGCAAACCTGGGCAAGAACACACAGTACCAACGGCAGTGTCCTGGTGTCGTATTTATACGTTTTCCTGGACGATTGGCTCCGGTGACTATCACCGATCAATCCGTGTTAAAGTTCAGCCTTCGGGCCCGCGCCTGATTTTATGTCATCACAATACAGAAAATGGAGGCGCCATTGGCGGCATTGCGGGTAAAGGTTCTGAATTCCAATACCGCATAGGTACTAGACCTCTCTTGTCCGAACGAATGTCCCCCCACCAAGCAAAGTGCCCACTGGTCGGACCATTCGAACTTCTGAACTCTTGGTACTCGGCTAACACTGAGTGCCGAATTGATCTCCACCCATTTTGGGTCTATCTCTCATGTTTAAAGTGACGCATGCTAATGGCGGCAGAGCGTCCGACCCACCACATACATGGACACAACAGCATCCTCTCAGAAGATGGAGGGCTCTGGCCTTGGGCTCCCTACCCTCAAAATCGCCAACGCCAGCTCCGCGAGTCTCGACAAAGCGATTATATATCTGGAAGAACACACTGCCAGCCAATCCGACAGCGCTGCGGTCGACCACGTTCTTCTGGTGCGGAAGATTGATCGGCATATTGTACCCATTGCCCTAGCTGCCTATACACTCCAATTCCTCGATAAATTGTACGTGTTACACCTTCTTTCCTCGCTGTTATCCCCACCCCCCGTTCAGGGACCTCAACGTAAGGATATATATTTCAATTTCCACCCTTTTCATTCCTTCATGTTGTTGATCAGTACGCTGCTGTTATGGGCCTCAATGCAGATCTCAAGCTGGTCGGGAATGACTTCAATAACGCGGCCAGTTGGATGTACATCGCGAACCTCATTGCGGAATTTCCGACGGGTAAGTTGCCAGATCTTCCGGTATATCAGCTTTGCTGAGATGCATACCAGGCTACATTGTACAGAAGGTACGACCGGGAAAGTGGCTAGGCTTCAATATAATACTCTGGGGTCTGGTTACGGCTTGTACCGCCGCGGTG
The DNA here is from genome assembly GCA_029378375.1 of Mycena olivaceomarginata. Lineage (NCBI taxonomy): Eukaryota > Fungi > Basidiomycota > Agaricomycetes > Agaricales > Mycenaceae > Mycena > Mycena olivaceomarginata. Next base: position 99,766 of record JARKIC010000466.1, on the reverse strand, counting down.
ACGAATTATAGTGGGCTAGTCGCGACCCGTGTCATGATCGGTATTTTGGAGGCTGCGACGGCACCGTGTCTAATGCTGATAACCGGTACGGTTCCGCTTTTCCCACCATAATTCGATTGCCTGAAGTATTTGAAGGGATGTGGTACACCAAGTCTGAAGCTATTCTTCGTTTTGCGATTTGGTATTGTGGACTGGGTGTGTAAATAACAGTTCTAATGGTTTGCCAGTTCAATGACTACCAAGTCAACAGGGATAGCCCAAATGCTGGGAAGTCTTGTGTCGTGGGGTACGGCATCCATATCCGGATGCCAGGCATGTTAAATCAAGCCCGTTATAGGTTTCCAGCAGGTGAAGCACGAGGTTTTTTCGGGGTGGCGCATCATGTTCCTTGTTCTCGGATGTGTAACTGCCGCTGCCGGAGTGTGGGCACTGTTTTCAATGCCCGACTCACCTATGGAGGTCTCGTGGCTCACCGAGGCGCAGAAGCGCGCTGCCATCCAACGGGTCGCCATTAATCAGACGGGCATAAAAAACAGTTGAGACCAGTCCCCCGCCTAGTTTGATGAAAGCGGCTGATTTGAATCAGCGCATTTCAAGTGGCAGCACCTCCGAGAACTCGTGGTTGACCTTCAAATATGGCTCCTCGTCTCGCTGATCATTGTCGTACGTGTGCGTTGGATGCTTGGAAAATATATTGACACAGCCGGTCCGATATGGGTTACAGACATCCCTGACCTCGGGCGTAATCTCATTTTATTCAACAACGCTCATCCGTAACTTCGGTTTCTCGCCTGCCCGCAGTGCCCTCTTGAATATCCCTAGCGGCACTGTATCGCTGCTCTCCTGCCTCGCCGCTGCATATTTCGGGCACAAGTACGACAACCGCGCGTTGTGCATGACGGTCTTCTGCCTACTCGCTGCGATGGGGTCGGGCCTAATGTCTTTCCTGCCATCCTCACAACGGGCTGGCCTCTTGGCGGGAGTGTACCTTGTGAACATGGTGCGCGCCATTCTCTCGTCTTTAGAGCCCACAAGTTGAACCGTGTAGGAAACCGTTACGCTGTTCCTTGTTTTCTGTCTTACCACCGCCAACGTCGCTGGACAAACGAAGCGGTGCGCTGCTAGCTTTCGTTTGAGCATATCCTCGCTCTCTTATGTAGTTCACAAAATTCAGCGTTGCAGCTAACGCGCTGATCTCCGGCGCATTTTCCGTCGGAAATATAATTGGCCCACAGCTCTTCAAACCGAAAGATGCGCCACAGTACATACCCGCGAAGATAATCCTGCTCGTCACAGAAATTGCTACGGCCATGTTTGCCGCAGCACTGCGAATATACTATGGGTGGCAAAATAGCAAACGGGATACTGCTGAGAAGATGGAACGCGAGACCGGGGACGTGAAAGAGGTGGTGAATATCGAATGGCTGAACCGTGTGTTTATGATTCATCCTCCCAAGCGTTTTTCTGATTCGGAGACGCAGTAACCGACCGCGAAAATAAAACATTCCGGTACAAATATTGAACGGAAACTCACCACTTGGAGAAAATCCTTTGCGGAACAGATACGAGCATTGTAAAAGGCTAGTCCAGGAACGTAATACGACGGAGATTGTGTATTTGCGTCTTATGTCCAATTATCTTCCAGTGTGTTCAGTTGAATTGATTAAAAGACGGTCTCTGACTTCTCTGCGGCCGTGGTTTTCTAAGTACCTTTAATAATAATTCGAATCACAAGCAGGAGTTTGCAATCGGAGCATGAGAGTGCGCACGCTCGCGACCAAGATCGAGAGTTCATGATGCGTACAAATTCTTCATCATGACACATACAACTGGACAAGGTTGCATATCTGACTTGAACGACACGTATAAGTTCTAGTACGACTCTGGGAGGGATGCAACGTTATCCTTGATCAGATCCACGACCGAGTCATTTCTGGGGTAGATGCGACAAGGGAAAGGCAACGGTCGACTTGCCTGAAAGCGCACTCTGGTTAACACTCGAACAGACAGAAAATAACCTAGAATACTTACCATCCCGGACGTGTATTCTCTCGGTGGTATGATTGGCTTCCCATCGTCCCCCACAGTTGGGGTTATGTTGAAACACGCGAGGACAGTCGCAACATGCAACCATAGTGAATTCTCGGCCAGGAATCGACCCGGACAGATTCTAAAATCCAGAGTCGATGTAAGGTTCAGGTTAAGCTTGGTTGGATTGCGGGATATACCTCCTGCCCCAGCCAAAGGCGATGGTGCTTGGATCTGGAAGCGGAGATTCTTCAACCAGAAAACGTTCGGGTCGGAAGGCAAAAGGATCCGAAAAGAGCGTCTCGTCGTGCGACTGCAACTGGGTTTGTGAAACGGAAATAGACGGGTACAAGCAAACTTACAATACCCCATTGGTTGGCAATTACCGTGGTCCCTTCCGGTATAAGGTATCCGTTATAAACCTAGGTAACAGAGTCATTAAATAACGAACGAAAGAAAGGCATCCAGGAAAAAACGGCCACTCACGTCATCCTGCATAGCACGGTGAGGAACACCTAAAGGAATCACAAGCTCCCATCGAAGCGACTCTTTGACGATAGCGTTAATATACGGCAGCGCTTCTTGGTCAGCGTACGTAGGCAATCTATCTGTACCCACGACTCGATCTAGCTCCTCCTGTGCAATCTGACGAAATAAATGTCGGCAATCTGTCGGGCAGCAATCATTATTCGAACCTTTTGAACGTGAGGTGCGTGTAGCATTGCGAGGATAAAAGTCAACGTGGAGGCAAGGATGGTATCCGCCCCAGCTGTAATCCCAAGCATTGAGCCTTTAGCAGTTTGGCTTGATGTTACACCCAAGACTTACTGGCGTACATCACGGCAGTCGCACATTTAACGATATGCTCCGCCTCTTCGGGATCGTCGCTGGCGATCTCTTTGTGTTCCATGAGATCTTTGAAGAAACTGGGCAGTGCGTTCCCTTCTCGAACTGTTGCAAAGCCCACGCAAACGGTTTGTTCTGGAGCTCTTCAGACAACTCCCGGCCCTTGCGCGCTACCTTCTGGAACGAAGCCCCAGGAAACCACTCGGGGACATATTTCAGGATGGGCAGAAGGTCGACTAGGTAGGCGCCCGGCCGGGCTGCGGATACCATGGCCAGCTGGGCAGCTGATCTATGATTAAGACGCGGGAAGGGCGAGCAGAATATTGGACGGACCTTCAGCGATGCGGACAAACTCGTCGTTCTCGGTGATCGGATAACCCAACTTCAATCGAAGGGTGAGCCAATTTAGAACGAAGCGATGAAAAGTCAAAACATACGCCGATCATCATAATTATAGCTCCTGTTGTTCTACATACGGCATTGTTAGAAAGAATGAAGATTCTCTGCCGTCAGAACCCACATTCTCAGATGATGATCATAGTTGCTGGGATCGTTGAGCAGTTTCTCGAGAAGAAGGGTATTTTCACGCTACAAAGAAAATATCACCATCTTCAACCAACCATAATCATTGGAAGGGCACGCACCGTCTGAACAGGCTGGTAGCCATTCGATTCTCGACGATTGAATCCGTGTTGGAAGGCCTTCCGATGTTTCTTGTACTCGGTACTGTCTGTTGGAACATGAGCGTTACCGTACAATAATGATAAATAAGGTAGAGCAAAACGAACATGGTTGGAGGCCCATATTGAATTTCTTCGCGGAGAAAGCGAGTGAGTAGAATTCTGGCATAGTTATTCAAGCCGCAAGCGCACCCAGTCCATTCTGAAAAATATTATTAGCAACTGGAAGGAAGATGTAGCCAAACGAAGCGTACAAATCATTGACCATGGGCATGGCAGGACGATCACTGTATATAGCGCTCCGGTCGTTCAAGAGATCATTCGCCACCTTATAGGAGTTGATGATGCATATTTTCTGTCCCATAATTTCGACCTTGATAAGCGGTCCTACGCGGGCGTCGATGAATGAAAACAACGAGGCAGCGAGACGGTTCTCACCATGGACTAAACCCCACTCATAGAACGTCTTCCATTCTAATTAGTTGTTAGTAGCATAGCGAGTGGGAGGAACATACACGTACCTTGGGAGCTTGGCATGTCAGCGATGTTCCCGACGAATGGGATGGCGCTTGGCGGGGGCCAGGTGGAAGCGGGGAGACTCTTCGACCGTTTGAAGAATGTCCGCGTGCATAGCGAAACTGCGAGAACGACGAGCAGTACCTCTAAAGGCCAGATTGACAAACTCTGCGGAGCGGAAAGAGGCAGGTGGGGTCATGTTATGATACGTGGTGCGCGGGGGGGACTTCTTGTGCTTGGTGTGCTTATCTGTTGTGCCGTCTGGGGAATAGGACGGCCGACGGGCGGTAAGTGCGTTCTCACTGCATGTCAAGCATGAGAAGCGCGCACATTTGAAGATTGCGAATGGACAATGGGCATCGAGTTGTGGAGGGGCAGGCCAAATGATTTATCGCCAGAACTCGGAACTGGGGGACCGATTGACATGGAAATGTCCCATCGCCAGCGGATTGAACGACCGCTGGGAAACCGCGGAAGCATTGCAGCCAGTGGATCGATCATTCGGACTCTGGAGGGCCAAAGGCAGTAAACAGGTAGAAGCTTTGGGTATCGAGTCATAGTCCGTGGAACACCAGGTTCTCACAAATTAAGAGGGAAGCGTGGGAAGCGCAAGGGAGCGCAAGGGGCGGACTCATTTTGATCTGTGATTCGATCAAACTCCGCACCGGCAATTGGCGGCATGTTGCGTTTCAAGTTGAACTCTAATTACCGTATTGAGCTGAAAAGTCAATATAGCTACCTTTTTGAGGTAGAAGCTACACCGTTTCGAGGCAGAAATCACACCTAAATCCTGATATGCTCACCGCATCAGCCCTGCAGGCCGTGCTGTATTCTGGGCCAGTCGTTTGGTTTGATCTTGAGGTTCTCCGCCTTCAGGGTATAAAGCAACGCCTCTGTCGCTTTTTCCCAGCCCTCCACCTTCCGCTCCTTCATATCTCCTTCCAATGGACGCCGCCCCCAACTACATCTCGGCGTTCGACGCAGGGGCGCTTGAAACACTGCTCCTGCCAGTCTTAATGGCAGGCAGCATCCAGCAGATTCTCGTCGGTGGGGCCGTCGTCTCCGCCCTGCTGTATTTCTTTCGGTTCCACAAGGGCGAGGTGGGGCCTCATCATCGGTGACTTCTATACTTCCTCTCGTCTTCGGAAGATCTCACCCTCGACGACACGCAAGGTCTGATGGCACGCTATCTTGTGGGGGCGCTTCTTCTGCTAAACGGTTTCCAAATGGCCTATGGCATTGTGAGCTGTGTACCCTCAGCCCACTGGCGATGACACTGAGTGACCCTGGACGTTTTGCAGCGACTTCGCCTCCAGTATCGTCAACCACTTCGGTGACGACACCATCGAACGCGGAAACTGGGCCATTTGCTTGGCGCCCGGCGTCGTCGTACGTCCTACCCACGTTTCACGACTTTTCTGACCTGCCGACAGGCCCTTCTCGGCTGCTTCACGCAGCTGTTCCTCCTCGACCGCACCTGGCGCTCGATGAGCACATACAAACCGCGTATCGCCGTCTGTGGTACGCTCATGGCCTGTGTTCTCCTTTCCTTCGGGTCCGGTCTGGCGTACGTTCTGGCCTCCAAATTTCACCTCAATTCTTTTCGCTCATCTCTCGCGTGCACAGCGTCTGCGTATCGTTCTTCCGGTCCCCCTCCTTCGGCGTTCTCGCCAACAGCTCGACCGTAACGTCTGTGTGGGTCGTCTCGACGGCGGTGACAAACCTCGCCATCGCCTCGGTCCTCGTCGTCGCGGCGCTCGCGAAAGGGCGGCCGGCGTCGTTCAAGCCACGTCCCCACGCGGTCGTGACCCCCGGGCTGCATGTTCAACAGGATGGCCGAGCTCGTAGTCGAAACCGGCGGCCTGAGCGCTGTGGTCTCGGCGTTAAACCTCATTCTTGTGCGAACTTTTTTATTCAAATTGTTTTTGAACCACAATTGCTGAACGCGTTTGTTTGTTTAGTACTACGCCGAGGCCGGGACGGCATACCAGTACGTCCTGTCCCGCACTGCGCGTCCAACCAGACTAACCAACCGCCTTGGGACTAGCCTCCTCGCGGAATACGCCATGGGCCCGCTGTACACCATCACCGTCCTGGCGGCGCTCCTCGCGCGCCCGGCGCCCGAGGCGCGATGCCCACCACGCGTCGTCGTTCGCGCTCACCGGGCACATGGAGCGCGGCGGGAGCAAGATGGATCTCGAAGTCAAGGTGCGTTTCGCCGCCGTTTTCTGCCCCGCACCCTCCCGAGGCTTAGTTGTGTTTTTGTGTTGTGGGACAAATAGGTGAACACCGTCGTGGAGACCGACATGCCCGGCGGGGCGGTCACCGAGCCCAGGACCGGCAAACTGATATGGCCCGAGACCACCGTCGTCTGACTGTTGAGCTCAAGCGCGCGCGTATCCTGAATCGATTTTATACCTAGCTGACGATACTAGTACACATTCTCTCTTTCCCTCCCCTTTCCGTCAACTTGAACTGAACTTCTCCCCCCTCTCGTTACAAAGTGCCCCCAAAAACATGCTCCCTGCTCACTACACTTACTATACCTATACCTATACTGTCTTTTCTTGGCCCCGTGTTGTACCGAGTCTGTATGCATGTATGTACATACAGTCTTGTGCATCGTCGATATCTGAACTATGTGCTGCTCTGATCGTTGTTGAGCGGCACCTTGCACCTTCCATCCTGCCGTCCACCTCCCGCCTTCCACTCTAGGTGACCTTCTGTTGGCTGACGGTGCGTGCAATGCGCAGTTATGCGCGGGCGTTTTACTAACGAGGATGGTTCCACGGGTGTGAACGAACACGTATTTCACGGCATTTGAGGATCGTTTATTATTGTCATTGCGCATGTCCTTTCTATCCCGCCTTCCATTCTACCTTGTGTTGGCTGACGGTGCGTGCAATGCGCAGTCATGCGCGGGCATTTTACTAACAAGGACGGTTCCACCCACGGGTGACGAACGAACACACATATTACATGGCATTTGAGGCCTAGGATCGTTTAAATTTATTATTGCCGTTGACCCGCGTCGATGTGGTGGTCCACCCGCCTGGTACGTCCGTCCGTCCCATCCGCCGACAGTCGTTCTCAGTTTTCGTTTTCGATGTCTCACGGCAAGACCAGACCGATTGCTGTAGGTTTGACGCGGCCCACCGTGAATTCAGAAAATCCGGGTGCCCGAGAGATTTCAACGCTGGAGCTCGGACTGCGCGTATGTATGAACAGCCGTCGAGATATCGCAGTCGCAATCGCAGTCGGGGCGCACCGGCTTTATTGCAGGTACATACATTAATATTATTTATTCATTGTCTTGTTGGGTTTGAGCCCAAACCGGTCGATTCTGCCAGCCCCCAGCCCGTCCGCAAGGTCTTGGGAACGCGTCTATGTCTTGATCTTTTCCCCGATGTGGAGATGCGTGCCGTGAATATTAGCGGTGAGTGCGTCTGGTACGTCCGCCGCTTTATCTAGCGTCCGACTCGTCTCGTTTGTTCAACGATTACTTCGTCGGCAAGCAAAAGAGGAATAGTCTTACATCGACACGGGATCCACAGAACGTCGTGCGCGTCCTCGAGCTTGAAAATCCGGCGAAACGAGCCCCTCCTCGTCGGAATATTTCTCCGTTGGCGAGGACCCTTGTTCGGTATTTACTGCAGTATTCGTTTTCCTTTGACGCATATATCCGATTCGTGTGACTGCACCTGGTAGATACTAGCTGCGCGCATCCGAAGCCGAGGCTGAAAGGTTTCCAACAGGTGAGTTATGCTGGCAGGGTTGGACGTTCCCCGTACGAGCGCTGAGATCGGGCAGCAGCACTCCGGAATGGATGGGATGATTCAAGTCGCGCGCACTAGGTTTGTGGGATGTTGGTGTTCTAGACGCGATTTCGCTTGGGGTTTGGAAAGGTGGATATCTGGAGAGCCCGACGCTCGACCCAAGGACCACCGTGTCGGCTGGGGGATTCAAGCAGTCGCTGGGACCAGGTGGCAGGCATGCAAAGCGCAGCCCCGTGTTCCTTTGCCGAGGTGCGTGTCCAGATGTGACTAAGACACATAGCGCTTTGTAGCTTGTCCATTGATACCTTCGTTTGTGTGGTGTCCTAATTTCATAAAACCGCTTTGCCGCCGACTCGTAGTCTTGTCCCGACAAAGTGAGCTCAAACAGGCGGAGATTGAGGCGTGTCGCCCAGGGATGGCTAGCGTCGTGAGCAAAGAGTCGTTGTCAAGTCCTTTGCGTCCAGGCTGGCAGCGACGTTTGAGCGACGATGAACTTAGAGGTTTGTTCGGCAAGTCCCGGCCAGGGACATTAGCGCGTGGCTGTGGGAGTTAGTTTACAGATATTAATTAACGCGGCGGATAATTTTCATTTCTGCGCCTATGAGTCGCCCTCAGGACCCATGCACGACACAAGGGCCACAACGTGCGTCCCACCGCCATTTTCACTTGGGTTTGCTGACTTTTCTCGCTGCACAGCCTCGAGGCGCTCGCAGCGTTCGTCGAGCAGCAACGGGCCATCCTCGCCCGCACACAGGACGCCCTCACCCAGCTTCGCAAACTCAGAACAGATGCGGCCGTAGCCACCGCCGATGTCGCCCTGCTTGCGGACAAGGTGCGCTTCTGTTGCCTTGCCACCCGCCATAATAACCCTATGCACTACAGCTCGACAACCCCGCCTTCCGCCTGAGCGACTCCGCCCCCCTCGCCCTCGCCCGCCCCCAAAACATCGACTGGGCCCTCTTTCGCCGACAAAGGTACGCCCGCCCATCCCACACAGACTCAGTCCTTACCTGGCAACCAGACCCACAGCCCCTCCAGGCCCTCGCGCACGCCGCCCGCACGCGCGCCGCCCCGCGCCCCGCGCCCACCTGCGCCGCGGGCCCGTCCGCCCTCCAGCGCTTCGTCCGCGAGGCGAAGCAGCGCCTGCTCGACCCCGTGCTCGCTGCGTACGGCCGAGGAGGACGCGGGCCCGGGCGAGGACGCGGACGGCGTGCCGAAGCCGCAGCAGCGCATGCCCCCCCGCGGGCCCTCCGGCCTGTTCGCGCGCCGGCGCCCGCCCGCCCCGCCCGCAGCGCCCGCGGCGCGCGCGTCGGTGGACCGCAGCGTCGCGGGGAGCAGGCGGGGGCGGAGCAGCAGCACCACCGCCGTCGACGCCGACAGCGCGTCCACCACCTCGCCGGCCTACTCGCACTCGCACTCGCCTCCCCCGTTTGCGTTCGACCCCCGCCAAAAACAGTCCCACTCCTATGCGCACCACAAGGAAGAGCCACCGGCCGACCCCCTCCCCCTCGCACTCGCCAAACCCGTCCGCGCGCGCCGCATCTCCACCAAGCTCGCGCACCAGAACGACGAGCGGAGCGAGGCCGGTGCGGGTGCGGTGCGGCGCACCCGGGGCTCTGCCGCTGCGGCGCCTATTTCGCCCGCGACTCCTGCGGCTGGACGCGCGCGCGCGGTGTCTGGTGCGTCTGCGGCGTCTGCGGCGTCGGTGTTCGCGTCGCCGGCGGTGGGGACGAGGCGCAGCGCACGGGGGGCGGCGCTTGCTGCGACTGCGGAGGCTGCAGATGTGGGGAAGGAGAAGGAGAAGGAGAAGCCGAAGCCGGGGCCGAAGCTGAGGAGGGTGGTGCTGGTGCTGCCGCCGCGCCCGCCCACGCCCGAGGAGGCCGAATCCGAAGACGAGGGTGGGCGCGAAAGCCAGGACGACGAAGACGACGCCGAGGTTGGCCAAGAGGAGGACGCCTCCCGGGTTGGCCAAGACGAAGAAGAGGAGGAGGACGAGCCTGAAAACGACTGCGAGGAGGAGGAGGACGAGCCGGACCCCGACCCCGACCCCGACCGCGAGCCGACCCCGCCCCCCGTGCTCGGCAAGCGCAAGCGCGACTCGCGCTCTCACTCCTCTTTCACCCCCGCCTCTGCCCGCCGCCTCCGCCTTCACCCCCGCCTCCGCCTCCGCCTCCGCCTCCGCCTCAAACGCCGCCTCAAACGCCCCCGACGCGGACGCGGACGCGGGCCCGGAAGCGCGCAACGCGGCGCGGCGCGCGCGGGACCGCGCGAGCAAGGCGAAGAAGCCGCGGACGGACACGTACAAGGTGCTGTGGAGCGCGGGGGAGCAGAATATGCTGGAGAGGCTGTTGGAGGAGATTCCGGCGAGCGATCCGAGGAGGTGGGTGACATCCTCTTTTCCCTCTACTCCCGAACCGTGCTGACGACGCGACGCGCGCGCAGGTACCTCAAGATCTCGCTCGCGATGGAGGGCCGGCGCACGCCGCGGCAGGTGTCGAGTCGCGTGCAAAAGTATTTGCAGAAGCTGAAGAAGTATGGGATTGAGAAGTAGGGAGGGGTGAGACGATTGGGGGCGCGGAGGGGATACAGACTACTCAAGACTAAAGACTAGAATACTTTTTTGTACAATGGCTGAAGGCGAAGGAATACATTACATTACTTGCTGCTCTGTACTCGAATGAATCAAATGAACCGTACCTAAAAACGGAGATTAGTAGCCATATGGATCCATCACCGCACAGACATACCCGGTTACTGACACGACACGACACGACACGGTCGCCAGCGCACAACTCTCCCTCTCTCTCCTTGCTTTCTTGCTTGAATCTTCTGTGAATCCTGTGGATCAACATTGCAACCTGTCACCTTCCCCGCACCCGGACACAAAATCGAAACCACCCATGTCCAAGCCGTTTGACCCCAACAGCGCGCAGAATCTCATCGAGGTGCGCCCGTCGCCGTGCTATTTAGATGGAATGAATCTGACGACGAGTTGGACGTAGATCGAAAAACAGTGCGTCTCTCACCGCCGTGGTAGGAGTAGGAGTAGGAGTAGGACGCTGACAGCCCGCACGTAGGTTCGCGGTCAAGGCCGTCGAGCAGGCGCAGGTGCGTTGCGTCCCGCGCTCTATGGGTGGGGATTCGTGCTCATGAGTTCGATCCGCGTCCGCCCATCCATCTACTCCCGACCCCGCCCCGCGTGCTATTGCTTGAATCGATCTCTGACGATCTGTGCGCCGTACTTTGACTATGCCCGTGCCCCGGTGATCTACCGACGCACGACGGTCCCGACTTGCGTGCTGCGACGACGACGACGACTATGCCCTGGAATCGCCGCGCACAGACGTACTGGAACCTCATCGAGAAGGTGGACCCGAAGGAGCTGAGGCTCACCAAGTGCGTTTGCGTCTCTCCTCCCAATCCTTCTCCCTCCCCCCCGCCCCCGCTCTGATTGTGGGAGTGGAACGCACGCTAACCCCGCCGCGCGACAGAATCGACGACGAGATCTACGAGGACACGCTCAAGACGTTCCCGGAGCTCGCGGAGAACGGCCACGCGAAGCTCGTCAAGCTCGACGAGGAGGGGATGAAGAACCCGGAGGGCAAGGAGCGGTGGAGGGTGTTTATTGAGTCGTGCGTGTTTTTGTCTCCTCCTCCGCCTCCTCCTTCATTTCGTTTCGTTTCTCCTACGCTGCACCCTCCCTGCGTATCCCTTCCTCCCCCGTTCGTGCACCCGTGCCGCGCCCCTGCCCCCGACCTGCCCTCTCCGTATAGCGTGCGCCGCACTCGCTGACCCACGCGCCCGCAGGTACAAGAAGAAAGTCAAGGACTACAACTTCGGCTCGCTCATCCGGACGGACGCGCGCCAGGAGTATGGCGAGAACAACACCATCTTTGGTGCGTTGCGTGCCTGGTCCTTCCTTTACGTCCCTTTCCCCGCGTCCGCACGATGCGTGCTGTTGCTCCCGCGGCGACCATATGACGCGGCCCCCCTCTCGTTCCTTTCTTTTTGTCGTCTTCTCCCCGTTGCCTCCGGTCGAATACTGACGACGCGGCCCGCAGTGACCCGAATACAGGTACGTGCCCCAGCGGCAGGCTGGCCAGACGGATTGACTGACCGAATGGAATGAACGGCGTGCAGTTCTACGCGATCGAGGTGCGTCGGCGTCTTCCAGTTTTTACTTCCCGCCTTTCCTCCTCGTGTACCTGGCGTATTTTCCTTCTCGCGTACATTTCCTTGTATCCCGAAATGAAGAGGGCGGGCGGGCATCGCTGCTGATAGCCTTCGCCCTCCTTTGCCCTCCTTCGCCCACTCTTTCATTTCATCTTGACACGACACCTAACACTTAACCTTCCCCGCCTCGCCTCTTCGCCTTCCCGCGCTTCGTCATACAATCCTCACACCTACTCTTAATTCTTCTTACCCTACTCTATACACGCCCCTTTCTTTCCTTTAGCCTATGAGCCATATACGCTATCGCTGCCTTCCGATCATGACGATACGTGCACACACGCTAACGCGCCCCGCGGCAGATCGCGCGCAACAGACTCGGGCTCAACGACGCCGCGCACGAGCTCGCGAAGGCGGAGGCGGCGAAGGAGAAGGCGCAGAAGGAGAAGGAGGAGAAGGACGCGGCGAAGGAGAAGAAGGGGAGGAAGTGAGGCGTCCGAACGCGAATGTGAATGTGACGAAATATCCCCCGTGCGGTGGGGTCGGAGGGTACGTACGCATCTGTCGCACCCTTGCCTTGTAGGACGAAGACGAAGCCGGGCTGACGCGCCGTACGCAGGTGTATGAATATTGCAATTGGTTTTATGGGTTATGTATCCGTGCGCGCGTATTCAAAAGAAAGAAAGAAGAATGGAATGGAAATTGGTCTTGTCAGACACGGGAGCGGACCAACAGATGACCGAGATTGCCACCTCCGCCAACGACGCGAATGCACAAGCGTATTCCGTACGCACCGAGACGCCTTGCGGGCGGCCTGTGGCGGCGGACGAACCCAATCCCGATTTGGATCCCGTCCCCCGCGCACTATGGGGCCGCGTAAATGGCTCCAGCTTTCCTTCCAGTCCGTTCCTGTCACCGATTCCGTACGCGCGATGCGAGAATCATGGGCACGCACGGCGCCATCTTTAATATCCCGTTGACGCAGTCCGTCGATATCGTGATTCAAGCGGGATTCTCATTAGTGTCGTCTCGTCAGCGGCGTGCAGGGACTCGGCCCTGGACGGACTCCGTTTGCGCTGCATGCCTGAGTATTCCCCGCCGGCCACGCGTAAAACACCAGGTCCTTCCCTGCAATTCGATGTGGCGTCGGGCTCTGAATCGGTACTTCAATTTGATCTGCCTGCAGCTATTACAGTAAATTTGGCCTCTTCTTTGGACTCTAGGGGAAGTAGGGTCGTTCTTCTATTCAGGTCGCGTTACCCGAATGAGTCGGACCTTGACCGTTCAATCGCGGTTGGTCGTTCTAGATATTATTAGGGTACAGCTGGGTAACAGCCTGGGTTATGTTGTCCGAATGATACTCTACACGCTGCATGCCACTAGCCCTGATTCAGAACGCATTATGAATTCACTGTGTTGCCCAGCGCAACGACAAGCCGCCTGCGCATGAACCATTGGAAGAGAGGGATCGTTATGCAGGACAGCACGACCCAGGCAAACAGTACACCAAAATTCAGTCCCACTGCGGATGAAAACATGAGGACAAGGTCCATTCACAAAATATCAAGACACGCACCGTCGTTCTTCGTGCGGAAGACGATCGAGCGGACCGCACGCAGGATGTTGTAGAACGGAAACGCGTATCCGTAGTGATAGATGTGCGGGAGGACTTGGAGGGGGAATACCGAGACGGAGACATTGGTGATGATCCAGAGAATGAGAAAGAACGAGATAAAGCGGGTGTTGAGCAGAGTGATCATTGCCTCCAGCCCGAGACCGCTGGTTGGGGTTGATTATTTTTTGGTTCAAATGGGCTCAAGTAAAGGAAACACCAACCAAGCGAGCATGCCTATCCAGTTGAGCATCCAGAAGATGACCAGGCCGGCACTACCGAAGTTCCGGTCGAAGGGGAGCTGGAATGCACGGCTGAGGAGGGTGTAGAAAAGCTGCAACTGTCGATGAGTGTATGTTTCAGTATAATGGGACAGTACAAACCGATATGAAAAAGTACACCACGAAAGACGTGACGAGGCGCACACGGATGAGTGAGCCAAGGGTGAGATTATTCTCCAAGCCTGCCACTTCGCGCGCGGAGGCGGCAATCATAACGATGAAGTGCTGCGACAGGTTGAGCATGTACTTGTCTTCTACAAAATAATGTCACTTACGGACAGAGTAAGCAAGTAGATGAGCCCCACTAAAGTCACTGCACTAGCTCTGAAATTTTGGGTTAATAATCGGCAGCAGTACCCAAAATCAGAAAACGTGCACTGGGACATCGAACGGTCGGAGGTTCTCAGTTATATAGTAAATCGGCCGCGCTACAAGCTGCGGGGTCGTCGAGAGTAGCGTCTCCGCAGTGGCGGAAGAAGAAATGCTTTTTAGAAATTGCAGCGTGAACTGATGAGTCATGGCATCGAGCTGTCCAGCGACGATACGACTGTGAGCACGACTGCAAACGCGATTCAGGCTTGACTTCGTTGGATAATAAATATGCCATACTAAATATTTTCATTTCTCGCTTCAGATCCCATAAACGTGATCGCCAACGAGGAATTATACGACGCATCGACGGCGGCCACCGCTGCAGAGAGGTTGGTGCTCGCTCCGGAGTTGACTGTGCCAGATTAATTGGTTGGAAGGCATACAGAATGGAACGAAACTCACTGATCACAGCATACCAGGTCTTTTCCTGTACAATCGCGTTTTGTACTTGGGAAATTCCTTCCGGGAATTGGCTGGCTGAGACAACCTGCCATGCAATGCCGTTTGTTCCAGGATTTATGCCGCTCAGAGCACCTGATATCGATTGGCCGACTGGGCCGCCATCAAAGTCCTGGAATGCATGTCAGCACGAGATAGAGAGCAAAAAACACGACAGACGCAGACTCACCACTATCCATCCGGGAAGGGCGTGGTGCGGCGTCCTCCATAAAGATCCCCAGTATATCGAAAAGACTGCAAAAATGACTACAGCGAGCGCTCCAACACCGCCGAAAAGCGTCTTCAGGTAGATTGCACGAGCAGTAACAGCCTCGGGAGATTTATCCAGAAAATGGCCTGAAAACGGTGCAGAGAAGCCCTGGGAAGAGGAAAGTGAAGCATCCTGAGCTGTTGTCTCAGAAGGTGTCTGCGATGCCGCCCTAGATGGTATTCTGTCGGCGAGTTTCTCCATTGCGAGAGTGAATGAAATGGCAGCCCGCTCAGATGGACAAGGCCTCAAATACCTCCCATGCCAGCTCCTTTCAACGAAGGCCCGCGTATCCGCTAGGGCGCCTCGCGCATCCGCTAGGGCGCCCCGCGCACTTTCGTCTCATCACCTTTGTAGATTCGTCGGTAAAGCGGAAGACTTGCTCGCAATGGAATTGTGACAAATCCTGGTTGGTCAGAGGGTCGGGCTCGGTCTGCGACGGTGCTTGACTCAACTTCGGCTGAGGTAGACTAGGGCCATATTGAATCAATTACAGCGTTTGCGGAAAAGGTTGGCTGCGCCATTTTTCGAGAAAAAAATTAATTAATTGATTGCCGGATCGATATGCTATACATAGGCGAAAAAGTTGCGAAAAAGATCATACCTGTCACTTCTCGTTGCCCTCATTCCACCCTGTTGGCTTCAGACCATGCTCTGCCCTGCCTCAAGAAAGCTTTGCAACCTCACACCACAATTGATACCTCCATGTAAATTCCCTTGCCTGTCAAGGGCTCTCCACCCTCAAAATGGTCCCACTAATCGACAACCCGTTTTCTTCCGATCTACGTTATCTCTTCCGTTATCTAACCCCATAATATTTTTGCCTCGTCATTCATCACCGTTCTTGAACCCGGATCACTGGCCCGATAATACACCATCACGACAGCTTCGCTTCACAGGATCTGTCTCCGGCACATGCACCTGTCCCTCGATTCGGTAAGTACAGGCTTGCATCTTGGCTCCATCCCTCAGCTCCGCCCTACGGTCTCGAAAATGACGCAAAGCTCGGGCTACTTCCCCAATCCGTCAGGGCAAGGGCTGTGCCGCCGCGGGCGGCGCCTCTGGGAGGGCCAAACAGCATGAAATTCAACCTGCTGATCAACCAGAAGTTGACTGAAATGCCGTGGATTTTAGGTTGAATTTCAGCGGCCGTAGGTTAAGATGTAGTCGGTTATAGGTTGACCGAATTAGGATGAACGTTAACCAAAAACCGTCCCTTTCATCCTACGGGTCGTGTCCGCATTTCAGGTGACTTTCAACCTATCCTAGGATAAAACAGCCAGCCTTAAAGTACCCTATACACGGCTGAATACCTGGCACACTTTAACTGAACAATGTCATAATTTATATTGCACAGTGCAGTACGCTACAACCAGCTTGCTACCTATCTCACACAGCCCAGATCGTTCGCCCCGTGCGATGCTATGACACCGGCTATGAGACATGCACAGTGAGCACATATTTGGAATGGGGAGCAGGAATGTAACACACCCGGACCAGAGCGATGTCAGCGAGTGTCGGATTGCGCACGGAATTCGCAGTGGGTATTGAGAGGCGAGCGCTCAGTGTAGCAGGAGCTGCAGGTGCAGCAAGGACTGGAGCGGTCAGGAAGAGGCCATACTCTATCAGTGTGGAAGATACATAGTAAAGATAAAGACACACCTGAGCGCACAGCGGTGCAGTAATAATTGCCTCGTTACACCTCAAACTCCATGTTTCCGGGTCTAACAGACGGGTCCAGGCATTAGCTGATAGCTGGTACCGGGACCAGAACCTAACACAACAGAACTTGTAGGGCTTGGCGTACACTTGATGCATACACTTGATGACTGGCTTTATGGGTGCTCTTGCTCTTGAGGGTCAGGACTTGAGAGTAAGAAAGCCAG
This sequence comes from Mycena olivaceomarginata, assembly GCA_029378375.1. Classification (NCBI taxonomy): domain Eukaryota; kingdom Fungi; phylum Basidiomycota; class Agaricomycetes; order Agaricales; family Mycenaceae; genus Mycena; species Mycena olivaceomarginata. The sequence continues at coordinate 82,893 of JARKIC010000466.1, read as the reverse complement.
AAACTTGAGAATGTGCAGGATTCAGTTGGCACAATTTGAAGGCTTGAGGAGGCACTTGAGCATGAGAACTTGGGTACACTCGAGCCGGCGCTTCGAGCCTTGAGGCCACCCATGGTGCTTCGAGCCTTGAGGCCGTCAAAAGATGCACAGAAGGGCTTGGTTGAGCCTAGACATGGAGGGATAGTGCTGTGAAGGGTTGGGAGGGCGGCAGAACGGGGAATCGCTGCGGGGCGATAGTGGCTGGAGAGAGATGCGGTCAACTGCCATCAGTGGGCCTCACGTGTTGATCAACAAAGTGCACGGGCCACCCACGTGTTGACGCGTGCTGGTGCGCGACCAGGATTTAAACCGTCTACAGTGCACATAGCTGGGTTTATCAGTTGCTGGAGGTCGAAAAACATATCTGGGTACTTGCCAGAATTTATTCAGAGCTCTCAGAGAAGTTCAATCTATCATAGGTTGATCTCGTCATAGGTTGATCAGGTCTCTGGAACTCGTCGACTTATAATCAATCGGGAATAGGTTGAAATGCAAAGGATAAAATGTAACCTAGAAAATAGGTTGAATTCATTCAACCTATGATCAACTTGTTATAGGTTGAAAGTGAATTTTCAACCTAAATCAAGTTGAAATTCATGCTTAGCCAGCTCCATAGTGCGCTTTCTAGTGCAGAATAATCTTCAGAACAGTCCCAGGCACCCCGCTTGTCGTGCAAAGTGAATATATATAGCGCATCGATCCGGGAATCAATTATTTAATTTTTTTTTCGAAAAATGGCGCAGCCAACCTTTTCCGCACACGCTGTAACCAGTTTGCCGTTTAGAAAACAGTTCCACCCGACACAAGGATGCATCTGTCAAAACGGAGGCTGCCTCGGCGTAACTTGGATAAACGAAAAACGCCGCAGAGGTTATTAATTAGCGGGAATTGATGACGGGCGTGAGGCCTCCCCGTTTGTCTTTGATTGGGATTTGTGTCGCTCAAAGAGCAGGGTACAGAATGTTGACCAAGTGGTTTGAGTTCAGAATGAAATCGGTGGCTGGGCGATTCTAAGATTCTGCACATCGGCACATCGGCATCGAATCAAAAAATGAACCACTGTGCCTAAATGCCAAAAATCCGGGCGAGGAGGAGCGAGCAGAGATCATCTTTAGGATCATGTCTCTACACATTGTACCCGACGTAAGCTGAATCGAAGAGCCTATGGAAAACACGGTACCTCTGGTTGATCTTTGGTTCAGTTTCTTTGTTGAACCTCGTGTCGGATGAGGGGAAGGGTTTCAAACTTTCGTGGTTATTTTCTAGGCTACATTTCGATTCAGATATTAACTACCCGACAACATGATTGACCGAAATCGTGCACCAAACAATAGGTCATATCGCCCATGTAGCAGGAGGGTTCCATCCGGTCTGAGCCATCTCTGCCCCCACCGGAGTGGTAACTCGTGTTCGATGGATCCACGGCAGAGAGTAGTTGCTCGCGACTGGCGGCGCCGTTGGAGGTACCGGCCGCGAAACCAATGTTGGTGCGTGCGACATAAGATCCTGCAGCGAACTTGGAGGCCGACTGAGTTCGGTTACAGACGGGTCTGGGGAGGAAGGGTTTTCAGTCACCGGCGCAAGTGTCGTTAAAAGACCCCGCGACGCCATCGATGGACGCCCGCGTCGAAGACGCCGCATAAACCCTTTGGCACTGATGGGGCTGGGCGTGGGTGGCGAGGGCGTAGACGAAGGTGTCGATGGTACGTAAAATTCGGGGGACAAGGGATCTGCAAAGGGAGAGTTCGACGCAGTCGGTCCAGTAGGAGACGGAGTAGGTATGGCCCACGTGTCCGTATCGTAGTGGTCGTTGTTCACATCGTAGGTGGTCACGTTGGGCTCCGTCTCGGCAGTAGAGAGGGGGCGGGTCCGCCGACGCGGACGACAAGGGCGGCAGACGATCAACGGGCTTCCCCCGCGCACGTCTTCTCGCAACAGGCGAATACGCGTCGTTCAGTCCGTCATCTCCCTGTAGTAAAGGCGGCGAAATCCCCAGCAGCCGCGGTTTCTGCGATTGTGATCTTCGTGAGCGCTGCTGACGCCGACACGCCCACGCGAAGAGGACACCCAATAAAAGCGCTATCAAAACCCCAAGCACTACCCCGACGATACCGCCAGTGTTATGTGCGAATCTGAACAAAGGTTAGGTCCGACGGACAGTGCTGCAATAAAATAACCACTCACGTCCTGGAGAGGGATTTAGATGTAGAAAGTGCCGCTGTAGCGCTTGTTCCCATCGCCACCGCCGTACTGTCTTCCGGAAAACCTGGAACAATAGATGGTACGTGCGACGCTGGGAGAGCCGTGGAGTCGCCTCGGAAAACTGTGGAGCCTCCGAAAGTGACGGTCGGGCTGAAAGTCAGCGGGATTGACGCAGACGCTGCTGTTGGTACTACAGACCGAGAGGAATCTGCGATGGTGCTGGGAGGGAGAGTGAGTTTCGTATGACCAAAACAGAAGTTCCAGCGACTCACGGAGATGACTCAGGCGACGCTTCCGCAGGCAAAGATAAACGGGGCGCAGACGACGCATCCGCAGACGACGTATCCGTAGACAAAGATACCGGCGAGTGCTTCGCGGGCGTAGGAAATCCAGGAGGGAATAGTTGGAGCGAGAACGTCGTGAACTCAGCGGAGCTTGTTGCGGCCGACGCGCTTGCCGCCGGGTCTGGGGTTTCCGACGCACCAGAATCGGGCGACGAATACGGCGCCTGGTAAATCCCTCCAGCCAATGACCCAGATCCCGATGCAATTGGGTTCGTCGGTGATACCGCCGAGGATGAGGCGTCCGTCAGCGGAACGTTAACGCCCCCATAAATTGGCACCCTAACGGCTGACGCCGAGGCGGACGCGGAATCGGATTGTGATACCGAGATATTTGCTGGGTGTGTTATTTGTGACGCAGCCGTGGAACTGGGCGTTGTAAACGCGCCGGACAATTGGGATATACTGAAAGGCGCAGGACTCAGTGTAGAAGTCCCGTCTGAGGAGGAAGAAGATTCAGCCGGTATCGAAGGAATGCTCGAGGAAGGAACGAGCTCGTGGATTCCTGCGCCGAGGCAGAAGATTCAGCCGGCGTCGAAGATGTGTTCGAGGAAGAGGTCAAAATTATGGATTCCGCCGCCGACACATCTTCATAACCACTGTGGTAGTCGGAAGCTAAGAAAAAACGCCTTGAGACAGGCCGCGAGACTTACGCGTCGTCCCTTCGCCATTGAGTAAAATGTCGAGGCTGCTTCTCGCGAGGGCCTGAGCGGAGACCAGAGCGCTTGTCCGACCGACGGTTCCTCTCCAAAAAGGCAGATATTGCGCCAGACATGGGAGTCTCTGGGATGGAAATCGACGTCGTCAAAGTTAAGACGGAGGGAGAGCCACGGCTACCACAACCATCCAGAACGCTTCAAGAGTCCGGAGCATGGTCATCCGTGCCCCGCAGAAGATCACGTCGCCAACGTGGAGAGCATGTTCTAACTTGTTCATCAGTCAGATAGCACCGCAATGCCCCTCCGCAAACTGGCGAAGCCGAGTATGGCAACCCATCAGTGCCATCAGCCAACCATGTTCAACTTACACGTGGGACCAGGTCGGCAATCCGTTGAACTTGTGTGTACTTCTCTTTGCCGCGACAGTATTGGGAAAGTAGAGATAGGGTTTTTCGGATCGTGGTGGCGAAAAATCAGTATGTACTGACGACTGAATCGACGCCAGGAACTGCCATCATATAGCAATGCTGGGATTTCTTCTCGCGAACTATCGTCTCTACCAGCCACCGTGACGGATTTCTCGAGCAGCCTCATTCTCGAGCCCTGGATGGCCCTGGATGTACAGATTTGCCTCTGTCGGTTCCGGGATCTCCCGGCTCGTCGGTTCGGTGATTTGGTACGAGGACCAGGAACTCGCTTATATTTCCTGCCCTCTTCCGTGAGTCGAAGAGCGGAAGACGGGCAACAATCAAACTGACCTGGTAGCCAAGTATTTGGAAATGTCGGACCTAAGGAAAAAATGCATTGGATTTACCATTCAACCCTGGGAAGAAGAGAAGTTGCCAGTAGCCTGCTGTCAGAGAACATCTAACTTCCGTTCAAAAGACGAAAAATCGCCGATGTACGAGCGAGCAGAATTTCAAGCCGGTGGTCGAGAATATCAAAAGAAATAAGAGTTGAACATAACCTTGGTGATCGATGCATCAAGTCGGAAGCTCATCATCGCGGTCAGTCGGAAGTGCAAAGCATCCATTATTGACGTTGTAGTCGCAGATGAACATTTTATAACAGATTGTCTGCGCAGGTAACTCCTGATTTAAACATCCTGGCCAGGAATGTTGACCCAGATGAAAGTCGTGTTGTGAACGTTGGGAACAACGACCTCAAGGGTAGTCGTGTCGTATTGAAAGATTTGGGCAGCTGGACTCGGCCGTTGAGAATATTCAACGCTGAAAGTCGGTCTGAGCACTCACTGTAAAGGGACCCATTCTGGAAGAACGGATATTGCAGCACGTATGTGGCGGGGATTTCGTCCATATCATCTATGTTCAGGACCACGGGGCCCTCCCATCTGAATATGCGATTGTTGTGATTAGACAAATAGAAAGCCCTCTTGAGTTAAGATCTCACCCGTCAGATGTGACCTTCGCAGGGATGTCTGCGCCAGTGCGCAGAACCCCCATTCCGAACAAGTTGCTCGCAGGGACGATGGAGTCGTGGTAGTCAAAGGTGATGTTCTGCCCGTTGTGGAAGACCAAGTCGGGGATCATAGTGGCAGAAGCCAGCGACGAGAGCGAAAGGGTCGCGAGGAAGGCCGTAACAGCGCGCTTGAACATATTGTTGAAAAAGAAACGGTCGGTGGGAGTCGTGAGTGAATGAAGTGGAGAAGGACTGAGAAGTGCATCCTTCCTATACTCTTTCCTTCGCCCCCACGGCGGGCAGAAGCATCCGATTCAGTACGTGACATGAGAGGTTAACAGCCCGACGGCTAGAAGCCGAGGCAGGACAAAATTAGCGAAATTGAATTGTAAGATCATACACCCGGGGTCGAAACGCGATGAGTACATTTTCGAAGGCGTGCCAGCAGCCGATAGAATTGAGCTCCGATGTTAGCCAGGTCTCACAGGGTTCCCAAGTACTTACGGGACCAGATTCACATTTTGACAGGTTCTGGACCCACCTGAGCCGGTATGCCGAGGTGCCTCGGCAAACCCAAGCGGCTGTCCCGAGGTTATCCGAGGTACCTCGGCAACGGCTCGGCATATCTGGACTGATGGGGTCCAGGCTAGGTCGGAACCATCAAAATGTAGTGATTACGAAAAGCGTTGAAGTCGATTTTGTCGAGTCGGGAGCGGTAACCCGTTCCGGTACTCGGAAGTGGCGTCCTGGTAGCCTTCAAGTTGGCGTTCGCACTAGAGGAAGAAGATCGGGGCCGGCGGTCCGACTTCTCACGCAAAGTGGGAACCAGTGTTCGCAGATGAAAATTCCGAAAAATGAGTGAGCGAGTAATCCGGGACCGGCGAAGACCCCGTTTCGCTCTCACCTGAGACTCGACGCATTTTTTGTGCAAAATTCCGAAAAATGACAGTGTTGTCCTTAAGAGTTAAGACTTAAATTAAGTTAAGGCTTAATTACCCCTTAATATTAAGACTTAGCTTCATGCTTCGGTGCCGTTAAGCCTTAATTAAGACTTATTGATGGCAATTACGTCATTTTTCTTCGCATCTTCTTCGTCAATGCCACCCACCCGCGGCCCTCTGTGGGAGTTCTTTCACCGAGGAAGAAAGCGTAACACGGCACATTGCAATGCCTACTGCCTGGCTTGTATTGCCCTTTATCGCCCAGACAATGTCCCCATTCCAATCGACCCCCGCACGTGTCGATCGTTGGTAATTCTGCACGTTCCTGGAACAAGGTTCATGCCAAATGGATGGTAGCTGCACAGGATCTCTCGGACGACGAGGATGGCGAAGAACTTCAACGGTTGGCAACCACGATGGGGCCATCAACTACCAAATTTCTTCCTCGTATATTGGCGAAACTCTTTGGTGGTCAATCAAGCGCCCTTTCAAGGCGGCTCCACGTCCTTTCACGAGGGAAACATTGCTCATGGAGCTGTTGGCTGCCGAGCACTCAGACGAAGAGTTAGATGACGGGGAACTGGAAGGGTCTGGCGATGATTATGACGGCTGATTGTGCAGTACCTACTTACGATCTGACACAGAAAAAAATTGAGCACCCCTTAACTTAAGCCTTAATATGCCCTTAATATTAAGGCGTAATTAGGTGTTAAGGCCTTAACAAAAAGATTTACCCTTATTAACACCTTAAGTGACAACACTGAAAAATGAGCGAGCGAGTATTCCGGGACCGGCGAGGCACGGAACACACCCCGTTTCGCTCTCACCCGGGACTCGACGTGCATTTTTTGTGCAATGCAACTAAATGTATTATACTTTGAGTCTTGACGAGCTATTAGTATTTCACCGATTCCACGTCCACAGCCCTTACTGGTAGAACAACGGCTGCCCATCATCGATAGCCAACAATATAGCCGTAGCGCACATAATTCCCGCCAAAGGAACGGTCCACCAGCGGTTCATCTCTACAGCACCGAAAGTCAGACGAATGGTGATGGGATCACTCATATAAGGGCAAAAGTTTTTCGTTGAATGTCAATCAGACCTGGAATCAGTACCGGTCCCAGGAATTTACGGTTGGACTGAAGAGCCGGGTTGTTGCCCAAGAGGGAATAACTTTGAATACAAGACGCTGCCTGGGGAAAACAGAAATGGCTATTAGGGCGTTTCACACATCCCAACTTGAGGCCCGATTTGAGCCCCAACTTGGACCCCAACTCAAGACGAAGTTGGAACCTGAAATTAGGCCGATTTCGAAGTTGGATGTCAAATCGTGCTTAACCCCACGATCTGACATCCAACTTGACCCCAACTTGGCACCCGATTTCGTGCCCCAATTTCGCTTAACGCACCTTGGATACGCGAGAATGCCAACTTGATGCCAACTCAAGTTGATCTCGGACTGATGGGCATTCACACATCAGTCCTCAACTTGAGTCCCGACTTCGACCGCAACTTGGTCAAGTTGGTGCCAAGTTGGGGTCGAAATCGGGGTCAAGTTGGGGCTGAAATCGGAATGCGTGAAACGCCCTATTAGGAATATTTCAATAGCACAACTGACGGATCAAGTTTCAAGAACGAAGTTGAGTTTCCTCTGACTGACCTGGTCCAAAAAAACTTGGAAGGAGGACACGCTGAGCATACGAAATCTAGTTTCGCTTTTTCATGTTCATGTCTTTAGTACAAGCCATTCCGGGACGAACTTTTTGGTCTTCCAGTACGGTGATATATGAGAACTGGTTGACTTGAGACGTGATGTATTTCCTGCTGAGAATCCAGCGAGGAAATCGGAGGTGTACTTGAAACAAATTGTTCAATCTTACTAGTAATTCTTCCGCTCAGCGCAGAGTATGGCAAGACTTGGAATAGAGATAGATAATGCAGAGAATGCAACCAGACCAGAACGAAATGTCGCCTGCTTAATGAACGAGGATGTCAATTACATGCCCGCGCTGAGATTTCTCATAAGGCCAACAACGAACCGTGCCGTGCCGTGAGAAATTAACAAGATTTGTTTAGGTAGAAACATTGATATTTCAGTCATTCGAAACCTGGATGACCACCTTTCCTACGTGTGACCGTCCGTCCATGTAGCGGAACGCATCCGCGGCCTCTTCGAATCTAAACTCCTTTGGATCTATGTACGGCCGCAACTTCACCGAATCGATCCGTTCGTTCATCTGACGAAACCTAGAGAAGACGGTCAGTCTACCGAAAGCGCCTCGATCATGCAAACACACCGATCCGCCCCACCCATGAGGATACCTTGCAAGCACACGTTTTTGACAATCGCAAGCAGAGGCAGAGAATTCAAATCGGCCTGGGCTTTCTTTGTTTGATGCCTCAGTCTCAAGGCAGCATGTGAGAGTGATTTATGGAGCCCACCTCGATGACGCCGACGAGTTGGACCCATCCACCGGAGGCACATGCCTTTACCGACCGAATTAGACTCGACGCACCACCGATCTGGAAGTCGACAACGTATCAGGATCTCTCCCTTCGATCAGGAACACGAGAAAGCCTACATCGATTACAATGTTTGCGCCCTTTCCATCCGTCTGGATAAATAATTGACGTGCTCGTTAAAATAAAGTCCACATGAGGATGCAGCGGAAGAACGACGGACGATCTTCATGACCTCTTCGTCCCAATTTGGGGTGGCAACGTAGTTGATACCGTGGTGGGCACCTAATTTCTCTGCGAGCTTGAGTTTATCGTCGGACGAAGAGGTTACGATGACGGTGGCACCGGCAGCTAGAGCAAACTACAGGACAAATCTGCGACACATCAAAATCGACGGCTTGAACAGGGAGGAGAATGTACATACATGGAGACACCACTCGTCCCTTGGATAAGAACTACGTCTCCGCTTTTGACGGGTACTGGGCCATAAAGAGCCGCATATGCTGTCAGACCCGCACATCTAAGGAAGAAAATTGAGGAGTAGTCAACTGCAAGTTGAACCGAAACGCACGGTAAGGTGGACGCCTCGCGATAGGTCAGATGGTCTGGAAACTTCACAAGCCGTTGCGGCTACGATTCTCGTATTATTTCATGCCACCGTTAGCCGAGCAGGCACGATATAACTCACGTCTGCGTCGAATAACTTGAATTCGGCCAGCACGCCGTCGATTGCTGCACCGAGATCGCCCAAGGGGAACCCAGGCATAGCAAAGTTGGCACATATCCTGTCCCCTACGGAAAAATTGGTGACTTCGCTGCCGACAGCGACGATTTCGCCGGCCATGTCGGACATAGGCACGATTCCGGGCTGCACTCTGCACGCAAAATAAGAAAATAAAATTGCGCAGAAGAAGAGGATTCTCTGGTATTACGCCTTGGGATAGCCTCCTTTAGCCACGGCCAGATCACGGTGCTAGATGCGAAGTCGTGGTCATAATTTGAACGGGATAAGCAGTGGTGTAGACATACTTGGAGAGAAACCGCGTGGACCTTCACGAGGACTTGAGACGGCCCAGGGTCAGGAGTAGGAGTTTCAGTGAGAGTGAAGGAATTGAATCCATGGAACTTGCAGGCGATAAGCACACTGGATGGCCGCCTGCCACGAGTATCGTATCACTCACTTCGTTGAGTCTATATTCGCGCATAGTAATCCAAGTAGTTGTATGAATCCGTAGACGAGGGGAATGTGCAAGTAAATGCGGGATCCGAGTTCAGACAAGCATCCCATCACAATCTGACTCGCCTATATACTGCCGACAGAGGTTTGTCAGAGATTCGGAATCTAGCTTTCCGGGCGTAGTAAGCTGATCATCGTAATCCGCATCTCCGGGTTCCCGTTGTCGTCTGCAGCCACTGAGCCAATATTCCAGTGCGCAGTGTTTCTCCCTTGACGGCCGTACTTGATAAAGTCTGTTGGCCCCGAAACTTCAAGGTTCAAACGCTGACCAGCCTCAACCAAAGAAGTCCCCGAAAGATAGACCGATTTGTACAGATGTTTCTGCAGGGTGGTCTGTTGTGCATCTTTTGTGGGCGGTGTTCCCGGCGTGCATATACGCGAAGCGCTAGCATCAGGTACCACGTGTGCATTTCCGCGATCTGCCAGTGACCAGTGACCACCAGCACCATGTACGAGACTCCAGACCAGACGAACGTTCTAAGCCTGCTGATGGTAAAATACCATAGATGTGGTTGACACAGATCCAGATGCAGTGGTGCAAAGTAAGGGATCCACTGAGGACCAATTCGAGCGCTCTTAGAGGCTCTTAGACTTGGATTCAAGCCGTCCAGCTGGGCCCGTTTGGGACTAGCGCTCTGGCAAATAAGCTGAGCATCCGCCGATCCAAAGGCAGATATCATGAGAATCCGAGCGACAAGCCGCGACTTGCAAGCGCAAGAAAGAAGGAGGCCAGCACAGCCTTACTACTACTCCATCACCCGCAAAAGGAAATCGTCTTTCCTTATGTGGCCTTCCATCGCATATCAGTCTACACAATCCCTCGTTCATATTCCCGAGCTTCTAGCGCCGAGTATTGTTTCATGCCCATATAGCAATTTCATCCGGGAACGAGTTACCGCTGCACCTTGACCTTAACTTGAAAGCTGCACCAATGCGTCAAAGCTAAATAAATTGCACCAAACCAGTTCCACTATGCGTAAATAAGAAATTAAGAGACCTCCAATGATTATTACCGAGTCAGTCGTGTGCAGGTCTGTCATGAAACCCCAAGCCGCTCCCGCCACTCGAGAAGCTGCGCGGACTCGAGGTGCAGGATAGCCGCGCACTCGCCCGCATGCTCCGCCGTTGCATGCGCCGCGAGCTCGTCCCACGAAGTTTCCGCGGCCGCGACGAAGCCTTGTGTTCGCGTCTCTGGTCTGCAGTAAAATCGATATCGTCAGCGAGTGTCCAGTGAAAATTCAATGTGAAGAGAAAGACAGAAAGCGCGAGGCACGAGTGGAGCTTGAAGCTTGAGGTATAGTGGGTGGAAAAGAATAATAACAGATAAATAAGAGGACTTACAAACACTGCCGACACAGCCGACACCACTGCACGCGCGCCCCCGTCGTCGACGCCGCAAACAGCAGGTCGTAGTGCAGCTCTCGCTCCAGTGCGGGGGGTCCTGTCGCTGTCTCCACTATTGTCGATGTCGATGTTGAGCCTGAGGGTGCGCGTGAACCGACAACACCGGAGTAGTCAGAATACTCGGACTTGGGCCGCCAAGACGCGGCCGCGGGTGCGGCTGCAGACGAGGGGTGGTTGGGACTGAGGGACTGCAGCGGCATGCGCGAGGCTGGCGCTGGCGTGGTTGGCGGAGTTGGAGCAGACACCTTGCGGGGGCGTCCGCGAGGACGCGGAGCAGACGGAGACGTAGACGCCAGCTCATCCCCGTCCGCGTCGGCGGTTGTCGGAGCAGGCACCTTACGGGGCCGTCCACGTCCTCGGCGTGAAGCAGACGTAGACGCCAGCTCGCCCTCGGTGCCCACTGGCGCGGTTGTCGGAGCAGGTACCTTACGCAGACGACCGCGTCCTCGTGGGGCGGACGTGGACGCCGGCTGCACCTTGCGCTCCATGCACCCACCCCCACCCACAGAGTCGGTGCCCAGGTCCATACCGGTGTCGGTGTCGGTATCCGGGTCGAAATCGCTGTCCCCGTTTTCGTTCTCATATGTTACACGGCTGCGCTTGCGCGCGCTCCATCGGCCGGGGGAACACGACGGCGGGGGCGAGGGAGCTGGCGAGGGCATACATGGAGAGGACCGAGTAGAAGTAAAAGTGGATGTGGAGGTAGACGGCTGCGGAGGGGCGGGGGAAGAGGACGAGGAAGAGGACGCCGACGACTGCCTCGCGGCCGCGCGGGCGGTGAGATTCGCAATGGGGCCCTTCGCGAGAATGCTCTGCAGAATGCGGTGCTCCTCTTCCACGCGCCGCCGCTCGGCGCTGGCGATACCGCCCGCCTCGTCCTTGAGCCGCGCGATGTCGCCCTCCGCGACGCACGTCCGCTCAGTCAGGGTCTTGTTCTCGTCCAGCAACCCCTTGTTCTCGCACTTTACACGCTTGTTGTCCAGTAGATGGCTCTTGCTCTCTTCCAGAAGCCATGTGTGCTCGCGCTGCAGGCGCTTGATATCCGCCAGATGCGTCTTCTTCTCATCCTGCAGCTTGGCGTTTTCTTTCCACAGACGGATGTTGTCACCGCCCAGCCGCTCGTTGTCACTCACCAGCCGCTCCCTATTCTGAGCCTGCCGCTCCGCAAGCAGCTGCGCGTTTTCCTGCGCGAGGCTGGTCTTTTCTCCGTCAAGGCGCGTGTTCTCGTCCATTAGCCACCGCGTATCCGCATCGAGTCGCACGCGTCGCCGCTGCACGTCGCGCCCCTCCGCCTCGAGGCGCGCCTTCCACTCCGCCACACTCGCCCATTCCGCCTTGAGCTGCCCACGTGCAGCCCCGAGCTCGCGCTTCTCCTTCTTGACGAACGCCTCCGCCGCCGCGAGTCGATCCTTGTTCTGCTGCAAGTCCGCAGCAGCCTGCTGCGCCGACCGCCCGCGCTCGAGATCCAGCGCCTCTTGCGCCGCGGAGAGCTGCGCGTGCCAGGCGGCGAGCTGTCCCCGGTCGGTGTCGTACTGGCGCTGCTTCTCGAGGAGCTCCTGCTGTTGCGCGCAGAGTTCCGCCTTCTCGCGTTTGATCTCGCGTTTGAGGGCGAGCTGCCGCACCATCTGGTCTACCCCAGCCCCGACGTCGACCGCGCAAGCTTCATCTGGTCCCTATGTATGCAGGCTCGTTTGTTGCTGTATGGAGGCCCTGAGGGAACAAGAAGACGTACCGCATCGCTTTCCTCATCGCTCTGGAGCTCGTCCTGCTCCGCGCCGCGGGGCGGTGGCCGCTTGCGCCCGGTAGGGGCGGGCGGAGGCTTGTCTGCCGCAAGTATGCGCCGAAGTCGCGCGTTCTCCTTCTGCACACTCAAAAGCGCATCCCACTGGGTGCTCGGGGGCTGGGAGTTTTGTGGGCCTGCGGTTGGGTCCATGGCTGAGGGAGAGGCTGGGAAAAGGAGAGAAAATGTACACGCCTGGTGAACCTGAGGTCCGACGCCCGCAACGCCGCGTCGAATTACTTACCCGAGTCGCGTCGCGTCGCCAAATCCAGCGTGCCGATCGGCGGTAAGTCGGTGCCGTGCGGCGCGTAGCTGATGGCATCACAAATGTTCAACCGTTGAACCCGAAATCCTACTGCCACAGGCGTAAAATCATCCCCCAAGACTCAGCCTATCCTTGGATCTACGCTGTATAACTCTCAACAATGCCATCTTGCCCGAATAGAGCTGGTTAATAAATTCCCAATCACACTGACTCCATTCCCTCAGGGTTACCGGACCAGGTTGAACGGAGGTACGGATTGTATCACAATGTGACATTTTCGGCCTGTTTCGTCCCCTATAATACCACAAACCGGAGTGATTTCAGTCGATGATAGAATGGCAGTTTGGCGAAAGCACTTCGACTAATGATAGTTAAACAGCACATTATACAGTATTGGACAAGGGATTACACAGTTGTTACGGATATACATAGAACGTGAGATTATAGAAGGCTGGCAGATGCTATGTGGAGCGCGGCGTCCCTATCGAGTAACCCTGATTTGGAAGCCAGGGTTCGAAAAAAAGAAGGAAATTCCGTAAAGAAAGCTGTTGTCCATGCGCTTGGCGTTTTTTTGAATAGAAAGCTTCACCACGGTGCTATGAATCATCTGGCCCGGGTTCCCTCCACCAATAAATAACATCCAATCTCCCCAGACAATGCTGATGCTCCCGGTCAAATTGCTATCCAAGCGCCGAACAGCCGTGACAAGCGCGTCCAAGGTGTGCGTCTGCGACCGCACTCCATGTTTCGTGCTGAGGACTTGGGTAGACTACACAAAATCGTGAATTTCAACGATGATGAAATTTAAACCACGAGAAGAGATCACGCACCGGGAACAACGCAAGCGCCTTATCTAGCGCAGTAGTGAGTTGTGCAACCCGATTCTTCTGCTGATTCGCGAGTACCCAGGAGGTCATACGTCCGCGGCGGGCTTCGGGGACGCTGAGATAGGAGTGGATGTCCTCGAGTGCGCTGCAGAGATTATTAATATGCATCTGGTATATTGCACGCAAATAATACGCACCGCTGCAGAGCTTCGAGGGCTTCCGCATTACGCTGTCGCCTTCCCGTCGATTGACGCGCGTTCCACGATGCAATTCGTCACGGCGTTTGCGTGTGCGGCGAGAGCAAGTGCTACATCGCGGTTGCTTTTCGCTTTTCGCACATTGGCATTTTGGGTTAGAAACACAGAAACTTTAGTGAGCAGGAAAGCCCACCTTCGCCGTATCGCAAATCATGGTTGTAATCCCAATCATCGGCTTCATAAAATTGAGAACAGGAGCGTCGCAGATTACACCGGCTGCATAAGCACTCATCGAGACGAGTTCTAGAATGCACTCGCCGCGCGAGGGTTCCGCCATGGGTGCCTTCCCGAAGTGTGTGAGTTAAGTAATAGAGTGGTCAGCGGTCTGCGCGAAATTTGAGAGTGGCGCATACCGAGGTGTGTACAAGCCCCTTGAGTTCCGTCTTCAAACGGCTGGCGTCTCCTCGGAATTTTTTGGCCGAGATTAGCTTGTTTTTCTTGAGAGTTTGCCCGGGCATCTACTCAATATGCCGCCGAATGTCGTCAAATTTCCTGATATCGGATTAATTTTGCAGTAGTGGCCGTAAAATGGATAAAATGCCGCTCAAAAGACGCCAATGATTCTGAGATTCGAGGATTTAGCGGCACATACGCCATCCCATTTATCAATATTGCCGTCTGGTCCACTAGGCAAAACATGCAAGTTTGTCGGCGGTCCTATTACTGACCTGGCCGCAAGTCAGTTTCGAACATGCTCGCAAATGAGATTGCCTTCACATACCAAAACTCGCTGACAAGCATATCAGCCACATAGTAGCGCATAGCGTACGCAGATGCTCGGCGGTAGTCATAGACTGGGATAATGAGTGGGCCGTGGAGTTCGTCTGAAACCGGGGGCAAAAGGAAGGAGGGGGGACTGGCTAGGAAAGCTTTTGATGGACCGGATTGACGCCAAATGCTGTTTCGTGAACATACTTGGAAAGCTGTTGAGGATTGGCGCCGAGACCGCTCGGCCAACGGGCCGATATTTATCTCAATTCAAAAGAGCTCATTATTGAAGCCATAGAAGCGTTTATTGATAGAACGGTTGCAGACTATTTCCTAGTGGAGTGGTTCATCGGCGGCATGCAACAATTTTTCCAACTTGAACGGTGGGAAACCTGACGTCATCCCAATGCCATGGCCAAGCTGATGGGATCACAAGTTCAACTGATGGTTGAAACAATGCATGAGATGTCACCTCTCCCATAAAATCCTGCCACCACAGGCACAAATTGAGGCGGGTAGTGTGTCGGAGTCCACAACTCTCCGGGTCGAAACTCTCACATAGTCTCTCGTAGACCGACATTACAAACGTTACCTCGCATGTTTTCGCCCGTACAAAGCCACCCCTCGACATTCTAAAGCCCGGCGGTTCCAAGCACGCCTAACTCCTGGGCCGATCATCGAGTGTCTTTCTTGCTGAATGGTTACAATAACCTTACAGCGCCCTGTCTTGCGATTTCTTAGTTTGCCCGAATGTGAATTTTTATTTATACTTGCACAATGTTGATTCACTCACGCGCATAGGCAACATGACCCGACTCGGATGCATATATCTTTCGGCTTAAGAGTGATGACATTCGCACCTCCTTCTCTACTCTATCCATGTGATGTTCTTCTAGCAGCTGGATGATGCAATATGCCTTCGGGTCGGAATAATCCGACTTCTTCATCTCGACACTACTCACACCGCAAATAGCCAGATTTCCAGCAGCCGGAAGTTGCCTTTTTCTACTCTCCTTCTTACTGCCTTTCCGGATATCCCAGATCACGTCCGCCGTAGATTAGCCTGGCACACGATCCTCCGCCATGTAGCTGGAGAGAGCCTGAGTGAATGCCCTACTTTCAGGATGCGCGTGGACTGCCTGGGAAATATTCTTTCCACGGTAGCGACAAGCCATCTCTAACCAATTTTGGAGTCAATGAGATTGTCCGAACCCGGCACGGGTCGCGAAGTTCAATTCAACAGTGCATTCTTCGAGACGTTCGTGCGACTTCTGAATCTCTGGATGAAAAATCCACTTACGCTTTCGCTTATCATTTGCGATTCCTGCGCTCTGTATATCGTTCGGGAGCCCCGTCCTACTGGTTGCCTGTATTCCACTGGAGGAGGTGGGAGTCCGCCGTCCTTCCCATTCTACGGGGAGGACGGGTTCTGTGACCCATACGGCCATCCATGACCGCGTATATTACTGCGCAACTGCAGGATCATGATGCTACTCACACGCGGTACAAAAGAATCGTCTCGGCCTTCCTGCCGGCATTACATTGATTAAGCGGCTGAAGGCTATATCTCGTCGAGCAAGCATCGAAGCACCAGCAACAAGCGGTGCACTTGCCTGATCCCCCACCTGCAACAGCCTCTCAAATTTCGATGTCAAACTCGTTAACTGCACTCGTCTTTCTCACGGCGGTGGCCACAGCGCAGGTACGCTTCCTTCATAAGTATCCCCCAAATCGGCGTACTACTGACTCATTTGCGATCTCAGCCGGTCATGATACGCTCCGTTCCCGTGCCAAAAGTCGGCAACACGAGCATGAGCGTTCCGGCTTTGGTCGCCACCATTGTTGGCTCATTCGTTGGTGCCATCCTGCTCGCGCTCGTCGTCTACTTCTCCTACCGTCGCTTGCGGGCCGGTCCCGCGGTCGCTAAACGCACTCCGCAAGTGGCCGCGATGGCTTTCCCGGCATCCATTCATGCGCAGAGTGGGAACCACCCGCAGGGCGATACCGACGCCAGCGTCCCCCGCGGTTCCACCGACAAGAAATATCAGCGCTGGAGTATGGCCACCACAGAGACGGCACCCCCCGCTTACGACTCGTACGAGAAGTCTTGAGTCGCCTGGGCGGATTTGGGGGGATGAAACGAGATATTAGGACGCTTCTCATGCCTGTAATGCCTGTAATGCAAAATGTGATCTAGGTTTGCGATACAAGCAGTGAGCGGAGAGATATACATAGAGTAGAGAACAGGAACCAATGAATATGGCCATATGTTCCCTTCAGGACTTCCAATGGTAGATCCCCTAACAATCGTAAGTAAGAGAGGAGGCGGCGTTGTGGGTCTGCCTGACAGCATCAGAGTGGGCTGTGTGCGTTTTGTTGTTGAACACTCACAAGGAGAGAATGGCTGGGGAATTAATCAGCATACATCATGCGAGGTGTAAAGTTACAGTCTCCTTCTGTGAGCAGGCAGGTCGTGCCGTGTGGGCGTCCTCCTCCTCCGTTCCAGGCGGCAGTGCGGGGCCGCGCCAGACGAGCGGGTACAAGTAAAGAAATCCGGAGCGATATGTATTATGCCAATATTTAAGCGGGAATACAGGCTCGACGACTCCGCGCATTTCACGCGTCGGGAGTTGATAATGTCAGGGCGTGTGGAAGTAGCTTCCTATAGGTGCAGAATTATGGGCGATATATTGTGCAAAAAATTGCAGTACTTTTGTAGACAACTTACATCTGACTCTCGGAACTTGGGTGATAACTCCCAGTACCGGGTGACATTTTAGTAGTTCGATTGCATCTCGTTGCAGCTTGCATCTTTCTCAACATTGCACTGGCAGTTGTTTGGAGTTGATCTGCCATCAGTTCGAGCCTCGGCACCCTGCGCATGGACGTCGAAATTGAACCTCAACATCCTACAGAGACTCCGGATGGTCACTTTCAGTTTGGAACTCCTGACGTACGTTTACGGCGTATCTTACGGTATTTTCAGGATAGGGTTGCATTCGAAGATATCTTCGGCACCAAGGCCGAGCCGCAACCCTTACAAAATGCACTTCGACCAATGATAAACACGCTACAGCACCTTCTACAGTATTGGAAAAGTATTGGACAGGGGATTACACAGTCGCTACGGACATAGAACGCGAGACGCTACATATCATAGAAGGCTCTCAGAGAACGTCGTTAACCCTAATCCGGAAGACGGGGTTCGAAAAAAAAAAGGAGATTTCGTAAAGAAAGCTGTTGTTCGTGCGCTTGGCGTGTTTTCGAATACTTAGACAGCTTTGCCACACTGCTGTGCATCGTCTGGCCCAGGTTTCCTCCATCAATAACTCCCAATTTCTCCACACAGAATACGCATGCTCACAGTCAAATTGTTATCCAAGCGCCCCAAGCGCGTCTAAAATGTGCGTGTGTGACCGCACTCCATCTTTTTTGCTGAGGACTTGGGTGGACTACACAAAACTGATGTCACACACAGAGAAATTATCAGTGCGATTCAACGCACAGTAAACAACGCAAGGACCTTATCCAGAGCAGTGGCGAGCTGCGCAGACCGATCCTTCTGCTGATTTGCGAGTACCCAAGAGGCCATGTGTCCGCGGCGGGTTTTTAGGGAGGTGAGATAAGAGTGGATGTTCTCGAGTGCGCTGCCTGCAGAATATTAACTATTGCGCGTCTGTTGTATAGCAAAGGGATGAAACGCACAGCTTCAGAGCTTCGAGAGCCTCCGCATTAGGGGCCGTCGCTTCCCTTTCGGTCGACGCGCGTTCCAAGATGCACTTTTTAACGACGTTCGCGTGTGTTGGGAGAGCGAGTGCCACGTCGCGGTTGCTTTTCATACACTGGTGTGTATTTCAATTAGGTTAAAAACACAGAAACTTTGGTGAGCAAGAAGGCCCACCTTCGCCGTATCGCAAATCATGGTTGTAATCCCAATCACGCGTTTCAGAGCATTGAAGACAGGAGCGTCGCAGATTACACCGGCTGCAAGAGCGCTCATTGAGACGAGTTCTAGAATGCACTCGCCGTGCGAGGGTTCCGCCATGGGTGATTTTCCCGAGTTCGTGAGTTAATCGGGAGATAAATCAGCGGTTTGCGCAAAATTTGGGAGTGGCTCATACCAGTACAAGGCCCTTGAGTTCCGTCTTTAGACGGCTGGCGTCTCTTCGGAATTTGCAGGCCGAAATTAGCTTGTTTTTCTTGAGAGTTGGCTGGGACATCTGCTCAATATGCCGCCGAATGTCATCAAATTTCCTGATATCGGATTAAATAATATTGCAGTAGTAGCCGTAAAATGGATAAAATACCGCTCAAAAGATGCCAATAATTCTGAGATTCGAGGATTTAGCGGCACATGCGCCATCCCATTTATCAATATTGCCGTCTGGTCCACTGCAAAACATGAAAACTTGTCGGCGGCCCTATTGCTGACCTGGCCTCAAGTCAGTTTCAAACACGCTCACAAACGAGATCGCCCTCACATACCAAACTCGTTGAGGAGCATATCTCAACCGCAGAGGCTGCGAGTGGCTGATATGTGTTCATATCTAGCGTACGCAGTTGCTCGGCGGTAGTCATAGACTGGGATAATGAGTGGGCCGTGGAGTTCGTCTGAAACCGGGGGCAAAAGGAAGGAGGGGGGTTGGCTAAGAAAGCTTTCGATGGACCGGATTGATGCCAAATGCTGTTTCGTGAACATACTTGGAAAGCTGCCGAGGATTGGCGCCAGAAGTGATTATTGATAGAACGGTTGCAGACTATTTCCTCATTGAGTGGTTCATCGTCGGCATGCACAATTTTTCCAACTTGAACGGTGGGAAACCTGACGTCATCCAAGTGCCATGGCCAAGCTGATGGGATCACAAGTTCAACTGATGGTTGAAACAATGCATGAGATGTCACCTCTCCCATAAAATCCTGCCACCACAGGCACAAATTGAGGCGGGTAGTGTGTCGGAGTCCGCAACTCTCCGGGTCGAAACTCTCACATAGTCTCTCGTAGACTGACACTACAAATGTTACCTCGTATGTTTTCGCCCGTACAGAGTCACCCCTCGATTCTAAAGCCCGGTTCCAAGCACGCCTAACTCCTGGGCCGATCATCGATACTATGTTTTTCTTGCTGAATGGTTACAATAATCTTACAGCGCCCTGTCTTACAATTTCTTAGTTTGCCCGAATGTGAATTTTTCTTCATACTTGCACAACAAATCTTTAAGATCTAAAAATCTCAATTCTTTCCTACGCCATCGGTGTAGCCGTGTAATCATCAACAGCCGAGCCGCGCCAGCCGTAGCTGAACCGCGCCAAAATAAATTGAAGCCCACTGATACTGATATATCAACGGTGAAGTCATGGTGTGCTGATTCTTGAATACCGCGCATAAAACCACGAAGATTGAGGGAGCCATGGATGATGGGGTGGAGAAAGGGAGGACGTGCGAACAACTCATTGTGTCCCTCCTTTTTAACGGGCATTGAGTGGCTGATCGGGATTCGGGCGGAAGTTGCCGGGCTCAGGTGACTGATGAGGTCGTCCATATGAGGTTAAACATATGCATTATTATTTTACGACAAAGACCTGGAACCTAAGTCGGTCCCAGGAATATATGAGCAATAATCTCAGGGCTGGGCTGGGCCTGTACGCCCGGGCTTGGGCCGGGCTATAAGCGGCATGGGTTTGAGTATTCCCTGGTCAAGCCCAAGCCCAGTAGCACGGCTTCAAACCCAAGACCCGGGCTCAAGCCTGGGCCTGAGTTGCTGGCCGAGAAACAGATGCTGGGGACACAAAACAGGCGCTTCGATATATACGAGAATGCTTACTGGTTGCAATTTTCAACTTTCGAACCTTCCCATCATACAAATTGGGTGCTCAAATGTTTGCAGCTGCCGCTTTCAAGTCAGATTTGAACATTTGATATTGATGTTGGTGAGTATGATCAAGGTGTGATGTTTTTTTTGGAAGTAGACACAGGCTTTTCAAACCACCTCTCTGATCAAAATCCGAACTGATAACCTGTATCGGAGGTGGTGCCAAATCCCGGGCTTGAGCCCACGGCCTGGGCTTCAACTTCGTCAAGCTCAAGCCCTGGGACCGCTCAAACCCTGTATCAGGCCGGGCTGGGTGTGACGGGCCTAGGGCTAATCCAGGCCCAATAACTCACTACACTTAAGACAGAGAGCGTCGCCCGCAGCATATTCTCCACAAACAAATCACCATTCCCGTGTGCGCACTCAGTTCACTACACCCCATGAAATTCCCCACCAGCCTTGCCTTCATCACCTCGCTGGTCGCCCTTCTTCCAACAGTGCATGGCGCACCTGGTCATATCGCACTCGCAGACTGGTCCATCACGGGGGTGCCTTCCACGGGACTCACCGACGTCACCTTCCCCCTCACCATCGTGGAGGCGGACCATATCAGCGGCTACTACTTCGCCCAGATGTTCAGCTTTGCTGGCTCTACCAGCCGGAGGGGCTACATCGGCCTCCAGCCCCGGCCCAATCAAGACGGCAACCCGGTGCTCCATGCCACTTTCTCGAACTTCATCACCGGTAGCACGACCAACGACTGCAACTGTCAAGATGGTGCAGACGGCGGGGATGGTACGTCATGCTTCGTGGAATGGAACGGGGTGTACGGGCGCACATATGACCTCGAGGTCAAATACACGGGGTTGAGGACGCAGCGCTGGGTTGGCACCGTGATTGACACCGTCACAAAGGCGCGCGTCCACATCGGGAGCTATACCCTGCCGGCAGACGCGGCTGGGATTCAGGGAAGCGAGTTAAGCTTCGTCGAATGGTATCTGTGGAATGTCGACCCCCCGCTGTCCACTGACCGCTGCGCCCACCTTCCGTACCAAAAGACCATATTTGGGACTCCGCGCACCACTCATGCAGGGTCTGTCGGTGCTCTTTCGGTATTCTACGGTGTTGAAGACTGCGTGGGGATGGTCGCATTGCACTCCGAGAAAGTTGCGACTGGGGTGGAGACCAACTCCGGCTTCCACGGCCAGGCCGGGTTCGTGGAACTCGCCTTGGTGGGAAATGATAATGTGGCTGCGTTGGGAGGATCCAGGTATCCAAGTTATGTCCAGGTCATCAACTAGACAGTTTCTCTGTAACCAGTGTCCTTGTGGTCCCCCGTTAATTGAATCTGTGTTTTCTCTCCCTACACATCCCTACTGCGTAGTGGTGGTGGGATGGCTCGGTTCAAACACAGCTGGTGTCCTATCAGAATTTATAGGTCGAGATTAGCCTATTTCTCTGGCAAGCTCGCCCTGGAATCTGCTCAATATGTCGCCGGAGGTCGTCCAATTTCCTGAAATCGGACCAATCTTATGGCAGTAACGGCTATACAACGGACACATACTGCTCAAACAGTGCCAATGACTGCGAGATTTGAGGATCCAGTGGCAAGCGTATCATCCCATTAATCAATATTGCCTTGTGGCTCACTGCGAAACTCGCGAGACTGTCTGCCGCGGTACCGCCGATCTGGCCGTTGGTCAGCGTTGAACATAGCAATAAAAAATATGAGAACATACCAAATTGGCGGCAGCGCAGATCTCGACCGCAGAGGCTACCAGTGGCTGGTACGTGTTCATGGCTGGTGTTGTTGCGCATATAACGACCGCAGATCGTCGGCGGTGGCCATAGACTGGGGCAAAGGGCGAGGCATCGATTTTGTTGAAACCCGAAGGCAAAATGAAAGAGGGAGATGGGTGAGAAAACTTGAAAGCTGTTGAGCTGGCGCGGATCGACGCCGAATGCTGTTGCTTTCTACGCCTCTGAATGAACAGAAAGGAGTTGAGAATTGGCGCCGAGACCGTAACAGGCCGGTATTAGCAGCCCTAGATGTGTTGAATGTAAATACTCACTGTCCATTCCGATGCTGGGGATCGTTGAGTGGTTCAACGTATCCGAGATAGTCTAGTTGTCAGCCAGAAGTTATTATGTAAACTTTGTGGCTGTGTGATCACATCATTTGAAGCGCGTCAAGGCGCGTCCTCTTCCTCCCGCGTCTGCAGCACGTTCTCGCTTCCCTTGGGCACTCCTATACCCTAATTCATGCCTTAGCATTACCATGAGCCCTAAACCCCCGCTGGCAGGACCCTATTGGACTCACCACTCTCAATTCTATCGTCAAAAAAGTCATCCCGCAGTGGAAGGACGGACTGCGCCCAGTACAGGCAGAACTCGTGGCCCCAATTCTTGATGGCGAGGATGTCTTGTGTTGCACTGCGACAGGCGATGGAAAGTCTGCGGCATTCTCCGTTCCAATCCTTGTCCTTAATGAATATAACGCTAATCCCCAACTTTATCCACGCCATTTACCGACTCGGATCCGCCCCGTGGGACTGGTTATCACGCCGACGAAGGGCCTGGCCAATAATATCGTTCGTACCATCAAATTCTTCATCTTTTCTACATCATTGTTGCTGAGCAGGTTTCCGAGTTGGAGAAACTCGGTGTTGTTGCCTTCTCTTACTGCCGAGAGAGTCTGGCGACCGCGCGTCGGGAGGGCACCAATCTCGCGATACAGATCAAAGAATGCTCCAAATGGCAGATTATATGTGTCGACCCCAAGCATCTTCGCGACAAGGAATGGCGAGTAATTGCCGAGTCGCCCATCTTTCGCGCACATTATCTTTTCACGGTGATTGACGAAGCCCATCTCATCAAACTCTGGGGCGCCGAATTTCGCCTAGCGTTTAAGCTGATCGGCCTCTGGGTCTGCGGTTGCCTCCCACCTAGATCTGTTGTTGCGCTTTCGGCGACACTTGCACCCGGCACCGATACAACAGCCGTTTGTGAAAGCCTAGGTTTCTACTCCAAATCATTCCATCTGATTCGACGCAGTAACGAGCGCCTGAATATTCAGTTCTCCATGCAGTTCTGACTCATGGTCTTGCCAGCTACGACTTTCCAGATCTATTCCCATTCCTATCCAGCGGACGCAAGCTTGTCATCCACTGCGCTACTTTGGACCTTTTTTCCATGTCTATGTCTACATATGGCGCCTGCAGCACCCTACTGCCGACAAGATGTGTCGTGTTCACATGTACACGAGCCTCTGCTCTGCTGAGTACAACCAAGAAACTCTCCGGCTCATCAACGAGGATCCCTATTGTCAAATCATCATCGCCACGGTTGCTCTGGCCAACGGAATCAATGCGCGCTGGATCCAGGACAGCCTTGACTTCGGTTTTAACTCGACGGTGGATCTCCTCTTGCAGGGGTTAGGAAGGGCTGGACGCGCAGAAGACAGCATTGCGCAGGGCGTTACCTTTGTTCAACCGTCTATGATGGCTGCTGCAGCTAAACAGCTTAAAGGTACGATCACCACTCGCTCATGAAACACTTCTCAGGTCTGTTCAGCACCACCATCTTCGGGCGCCGTTCCTGATAAACCAGTACCGAAGACGCGTAAGAAAAGCACCGCTAAGAAGCCCAGGAAGCAATCACCCCCGATGGCGCAGGAGAAGGCGCTCATTCTCACCGAAACGCACTGCTATAACGCATTCCTTAATGGCCACTACTCGAATCCCCCCCACGAAACATCCAAACTCAACTGTACCCAGGCTAAGCGCCCTCTTCCCTGCTCTCTTTGTCTCACTCGCTCGAACCGCACCCTTGTTTTTCCACCACCGCCTTCGTCCGATTTCCTACCAGCTCTGACCCTCCACAAACCGTCTGCTACTACCAAGGTCGCCACTCCTCGTAAGCTCAAGCTAAGTCAAAAAGAGAGGAAGATTGCGACGACCGCACTGGTCATATACAGAGACGAGCTACGCGTGAAGGAGCAGCTACGAGGCAAATTCAGACAGATGCCGCCAACATTATTCCTCCCCACGACCCTCCAAACCATCATCCTCGACAACCTCCTCTCGGTTAAATCTGAAGCCAATCTTGTGCCCTTCCTCGACTCGTGGCGACACCGACAGGACCACACCCATTCCCTCTACCTCGCTATCGACACTATCACGAAAGATATTCGGGATCAACGCGAGATCGAACACCTTGATCGAAATGCGAAGGCTCGGGAGACCCGACGAGCAAAGCGGAAGCGGGCAGAGGAGACGGACGAGGATGAGGAGGATCCACCCGTTTCCTCTCGCAGGAGTAGCAGGCTGCGTAAACGGGCTTTGCTGAACATCTCGGCGACTGATGACGAGGCTGAAGACTCGGACTCTGCTCTCCCCGAGACCCTGCCTCTTCCCTGGGTAACTCCCATCGCACGCACTCGTCCGCGCTCGGGCCGCACCAAGGCAGTTTTACAGCCTGTTACGAACCAGCCGAAAGCACAGCGACGTGCTCCATTGCCCCTAAAGAAGGTTGCCGAAGTTGTGCAAAGCTATTGACCACAATATAAGCCCAGAGTCCGGAGGTAGTTAGTTCATTGTATCGATAGATGGAAATGTATCACGACTTGCACTTGTTTGAGTTAAAAAATTCGCGAGGAAACCAATGCATGCCCTCTATGCATAGATATTCTTTCTGCTTGGTTCGTCGAGTCAATAACTTCAAACGTACAATTCAACTCGGCTTCACAAATATTTCCAAAGCTCAATTCTATCTACTCCAAATCGGATTCAGCTTCTCCATCCGAATGAGCATACACACTTCCTTCAAATTCAACTTCCTCCTCATCTTTGCCCTCCTCATCTCCCTGCTCACCATCCCCCTCCAAGTCTTTGTCCTCCTCATCGTCTCCATATTCGAGGAATCCGGTATCCTGGTCAACATAAGTAGTTTTAAACGAACCACTTGACAATTTGCAGTGGCTGAGGTCTTCAGGCTCGTGAGGCTCGGCAAAGCTGAGGTTCAAGTCGGGAGGGTGATTGCTCGTGGTGCTTCTGTTGCTAGCGCTGGACTGCGACCTAGATGACACAGAATCTCGGCCACTTGGCGGCGGTGAATCAGAACGTGCAGGAGAGCTAGATCCCTGTGGGAGAGGTGAGCTCGAGCCTCGGGCTGACTCTGAATCTGAGTCTGAATCATCGTGCAAAGAAGCTGGTTCCGCTAACAGGGATGTGTTCGGAAGATCGCGAGAGCGGTTGAACTCCTCGAGGAAATCACCCAAGCACAGAGAACGATCCAACCACTCCTCCAACTTCCCTCCTTCAAGTCGCCGGCAGCTACGGGCAAACTGATTTACAGCGGCGTGTCCCATGCTGCGCCCAGAGCGGAATAAATGGACCTCCTGCTCCTTGAACATGGTGAGGAGGAGATGGAGTTTGTTACGAAGATGAGGGGAAGTGTGGGTTTTGCTACGTCGTTTGAGGCTGAAAGCGGTGGTAATTTCTTCTTTGATTCGAAGAAAGTGATGGATGTTCGGAGAAAGAGTCTCCCGATAATACTTGTCATCAAATTCGCCGCCGTGCATCCTGGCCATGTCCTTGAGCCAACGATTGTAATGTTCCTGATGGAGATCTCCAGGCAAGTATTTGCCGAGTTCCCCTTCGACATTGACGAGCCAATTGTTGAGGATGGTGTTTTGCAAGTCCTTGGAAGCTTCGTAACACAGAAAACACTAGACTTCGAGGAGGTAAGCCATATAGTTTTGATGAGAGGACCCAGCGAATTTGAAGATCCATATCTAGGCGGACGGAATTCAACCAAAAAATTTAGTGGTGAGATTCGACAGATCCTGACCTTCAATATCTCCCATATGCGACTGATATCCCCCTCTGGAACTGCGTGCGCCATCTCGATCCACCATCCCATATCCATCATGAAAATTTGCGAGTTCCGCAACACTCGATCCCCGGTGAATCCCGCATGCTCCTCGTGATGTTTGGGGCCTTCCTCTGCCTCCTTTGCGACTCCAGGCTCCTCCGGCACAGCCGTGGGCTCCTGTATCTCCACCAAATCCGGCAGATCGTCGAGTTCAGCATCGGGCGGCGGCTCAAGAACAGCCGATGAGCGCGCGAGCCCAGTCCACGGTGTCCCCTGAGGAACCTGGTTATTGTACTTGTTGCTTGTTGCTTCAGAGGCGGACAGGGAGTGCTGTGTTGCAGCTTGGGATACGTATCGATCGGTGAGGAGAGCCGAATTTCGAGAAGAACATCGAGAGTCGGGACTTTGTTCATTTTTGAAAGGTTCAGAAAATATGGAAGCAGATCTTCCGTATTGAAAAAAACCTGCCAACAAGGGCTGAGCAAACCGAAAGGCCTATTTGCGAACTAGTAACTTACCGCCAGCAATCAAGGACGTGCGCTGTCCAAATCAAGGTGAAGTTTCGCATTGTCGGATAATAGTCACAAGATTTGATGTTCGACGGCCTTTTGAATCCAGCGGCATTCGAAGATTTGGAAAGGGATGAAGGATCGCTGGACGTAGCAAGCCCGTAATGATTCGCGGCGATGGAGTTGAGGTCGGTGGCGCCGGTGTGCCAAATTTCTGGTGTCATGATCTTGTTTTTGAACTTCCCGAGAGGGGCGCAATACTTATTGAGTCGCAATAGGTTCGCATACAATGCACCGTCTCCACGGATCCAGGTCAAAAGCCCTGTATCGGCGTCGGGATCCATCCCGAGCTGTGTCTCGAAATCACGGACAGCGCGCTCCATTCCCTGCGTCTCCGTCTCGTGTTCCGAGTTTGTTCCCAATGGCTGGAAAAAATTGGCGGGGCGGTCAGCGCGCATGCGATGCTTTGCAATGGGATCAGAGCGGAACATGTTGTTGATGCGAGGAAGGAGGGATTTGAGCTCAGGGACAAACTCAACAAGAACTCGAACCCAATGGAGATTGGTGACTCGCTCGATATGTTCCCAGTCGAGGTCGTCGAAAAGAGAGGCAAAGGTGAGCCCCTTGCGCTGCTTGAGCGCGATGCGGGCATAGTAATCGGCTGCATCGAATGCGCCAGGCGCGCAGTCCTGAAGGCCGACCCAGGTAGCTGCTGTGCCGACTTTAAGTTGGCTTTGCCGCCCAATGCCCTGCTCGTAGACATCAACATATTCCTGGACGTTGTCCAAGATGATGCATCCGGTCGTCTTGTGCTGTTCAGTTGCCGCCTGAATTTTTCCACGGAGCTCCGTGATGCTTGATGTGGCGATGGATGTAAGCGAAGCTCTCCTGCTGGTGTCGCTAACGCTACTACCGAGCCGACAATATATCCGCTTCACGTTGATGTGGGACTTACAGGTGAGGTGCCAAACACCAAAGATGATGGCGAAATCACCGTTTGCGTAACAGTTGCGAGCGACTATGAAGGATGCGATAGCGGAGACTTGTATCTAGTAGTAAACCGTTTAGACAAACGAACGAAATAAATAACCGTTACTTACCATAGGGTATGGCCGTTTAGCCCGAACTACGAACACGCCTTTGACCCGAGGAGCCGACATGTACTTCGTAAGAAACATGGGCACGCGCTGACGCTTCATGTATTTTTATGCACGGAGGCGATGCTGAAGCGACTCATATCTTCCCGTGTGATGACTTTGCCCTTTCCACGGCCGTTGGTCTGGGCTTGGAGCTGGACATGGTCGTCCGGATCATCCGGATCGTCGCGAGTTCCATCCCAAATCTG
Source organism: Mycena olivaceomarginata (assembly GCA_029378375.1). Lineage (NCBI taxonomy): Eukaryota > Fungi > Basidiomycota > Agaricomycetes > Agaricales > Mycenaceae > Mycena > Mycena olivaceomarginata. The sequence goes on along the minus strand of JARKIC010000466.1, from coordinate 54,813 downwards.
TTTCCGTGCCTCAGCCGCAGTCAATCGAAGAGCCCAAGTGGAGATGAAAGGACGGGTGTGGTGAATATCTTTTGGAGGTTCCGCATCAGAGAACATGTCGTTTTGCTCAGCTGAGTGAAGGGAGTTGATGGAGGGGAAAGAGTTGCGATGCTTGTATATGAGGGGGAGGATGTGCGACATTCGGATAGTGGTACTCCCGCGCAGAAATTTGGCGACAGCAATAGCATGCGACTCTCCGCGCGGATCAGTTTCTCCGTGGACTCGATTAAAGAACATGAAAGCCAGAAATTCGCCCAATGACTCGAAAGGACCGAGGCCACCCAGCAGCTTGTCCACGAACTCGAATTTTTCACTGGTTATCTGCTCGGCAGACTGATGAGGCTGTCGCAAGCGTTGCTGTTGGTGAGAAAAAGGTTCCAATTCCGGCCTCGCAGGCGGTAAACGCGGAAGAAGTTGCTCGACGACGTCAGCGGCGAGCCGATAGTTGGCTGCATTAGCAGGAGGAGGTTGAATGCTGGGAAGAGGCATGACTTTCTGGCAAGTCCATTGCCGCCGTGGAGGCTTCACAGGTGGCTGGGAGCTGTTTGCTGGATCTGAATCGTCTCCAGTGGGTTCCATACGCGTCAGATGGGAGTCTCTAGGCTGGAAGCACGGTCTGAGCGAAGAAAACACGTCCTAGATGAAGAGAAGAGAAGTCCCGTCAATGAACACAGCCACAATGTTTACCTAATAACTTCTGGCCCGATCGGACCCCCGCGGTTAGTAACAGACTCTATATAACGAGGTACGAGTTGGAACATATAGAGTATCTGTCTACGAGAGACTATATCCAAGACGCGTCGTCAAATGGAGCGTGCAGGTAGGTCGGTAATGCCGTGCGGCGCCGAGCTGATGGGATCACAGATGTTCAACCACTGGTTGAACTTGAAATGTGAAGATGCAGTCAGGAAAGTCCTACTGCCACAGGCGTAAAATCATCCCTAAGACTCGGTATTCCCTGTCCTTGGATCATCTACGCAGTGTATAGCTCTCAAGAATGTCATCTTTTCGCTGGTTAACAAATTTCCAATCACGCTGACCGCACCATTCCCTCAGGGTCATCGGACCTGGTTGAACGGAGGTACGGATTGCATGACAATGTGACATTTTCGGCCTGTTTCGTCACCTATAATACCACAAATCGGATTAATTTCGGTCGACGATAAAATCACTGCATTCAGACCCCCCCATAGGCACAGGTCTGCCGGATCCCAGTAGGCATATGTGTAGGCAGACCAGGCCGACCTTTGCCGATCCATCTGCCGAGGTTGGTCTACGTGTTCCGGCCGGAATAGGCGGACCTACCTCGGCCAGGGTCGGCGACGATCGGCACACCACCATCGGCCCGGATCGGTCAACGTGGGCAGGCCTCACGTAGGCAGACACGCTAGACCAACATAGACCAACATAGACCTGGATAGGCGCATCTCGGCAGAGATCTGCGAACATAGGCACATGTGTGCCTATGGGGGTCTGAATGCAGTGAATGTCAGTTTGGCGAACTCGCGGTTCAAATGCCCTTCGACCAATGATAAACACATTACAGCACCTTCTACAGTATTGGACAAGTATTCTACAGGGGATTACACAGTCGTTACGGACATAGAACGCGAGATGCTACCTATCATAGAAGGCGTCAGAGTGCCTCATAACCCAATCCGGAAGACGGGGTTCGAAAAAAAAAGTAAATTCCGTAAAGAAAGCTGTTGTTCATTCGCCTGGCGTGTTTTCGAATAGACAGCTTTGCCACAATGCTGTGCATCGTCTGGCCCAGGTTTCCTCCATCGATAACTCCCAGTTTCTCCACAAAGAATACGCATGCTCACAGTCAAATTGTTATCCAAGCGCCCCACAGTCGTGACAAGCGCGTCCAAGGTGTGCGTGTGCGACCGCACTCCATATTTTGTGCTGAGGACTTGAGTGGACTACACAAAACCGATGTCAAACACAGAGAAATTATCAGTGCGATTACGCACAGTAAACAACGCAAGCGCCTTATCCAACGCAGTGGCGAGCTGCGCAAACCGATCCTTCTGCTGATTTGCGAGTACCCAAGAGGTCATACGTCCGTGGCGGGTGCTGAGGATGGTGAGATAAGAGTGGATGTCTTCAAGTACGCTGCAGAACATTGATACGCGTCTGGTATATTTCACAGAAATAAGCGCACAGATTCAGGGCTTCGAGGGCTTCCGCATTATGGGCTGTCGCCTCCCCGTCAGTTGAGGCGCGCTCTACGATGCACTTCGTAACGGCACTCGCGTGCGCGGCTAGAGCGAGTGCCACCTCGCGGTTGCCTTTTACACGCTTGTACAGTACTGTGGATCAGAAACACAGAAGCTTCGCGAGGGAAGAACAAAAACCCACCTTCTCCATATCGCAAATCATCGTTGTAATCTCAATCACAGGCTTCATGACATTGAGGACAGGAGCGTCGCAGATCACACCGGCTGCACGAGCGCTCATCGAGACGAGTTCTAGAATGCACTCGCCGCGCGACGGTTCCAGCACGCCTGATTTGCCCGAGCTCCTGAGCTAATTGGTAGATAAATCAGCGGTCTGAGCGGTCTGCACCAAATTTGGGAGTGGCTCGTACCGAGGCGTGTACAAGACCCTTGAGTTCCGTCTTTAGACGGCTGGCGTCTCTTCGGAATTTGTAGGCCGAGATTAGCTTGTTTTTCTTGAGAGTTGACTGGGACATCTGCTCAATGTGCCGCCGAATGTCGTCCAATTTCCTGATATCGGATTAATTTTGCAGTAGTAGCCGTAAAATGGATAAAATACCGCTCAAAAGACGCCAATGATTCTGAGATTCGAGGATTTGGCGGCACATGCGTCATCCCATTTATCAATATTGCCGTCTGGTCCACTGCAAAACATGCAAGTTTGTCGGCGGTCCTATTGCTGACCTGGCCGCAAGTCAGTTTCGAACATGCTCACAAATGAGATTGCCTTCACATACCAAACTCGCTGAGGAGCATATCTCAACCGCAGAGGCTGCGAGTGGCTGATATGTGTTCATATCTGGCGTAGTGGCGCATAGCGTACGCAGATGCTCGGCGGTAGTCATAGACTGAGATAATGAGTCGGCCCATGGAGTTCGTTTGAAAGTGGGGGGCAAAAGGAAAGAGGGAGGTTGCCTTGGAAAGCTGTCGAAAGACCGGATTGGGGCCAAATGCTGTTTCGTGAACATACTTAGAAAGCTGTTGAAGATTGGCGCCGAGACCGCTCGGCCAACGGGCCGGTATTTATCTCAATTTAAAGAGCTCACTATTGAAGCCATAGAACGGTTACAGACTATTTCTCGTTCAGTGGTTCATTGTCGCCATGCCCAATTTCTTCAACTTGAACGGTGGGAAACCTGACGTCATTCTGATGCCACGCATTCACATGACGCTCGGCTATTTTCGCTCTTCTCCCGTTCTTCTCTCATGCTGCCTTGGACCTGCAACCATCTACGCCGCCAATGCTTCCTGTTTTCTCGCGTCGTGGCAATACCCAGACCCGGATATACCCCATCCCTGCGATATTCGACGCGTCCAGAGTCGACCGACAACACAGACGTCCACCATTCCGAATTCCTTGCCGGTGCGGGCTCGGGAAGCCCTTGGAAAGAAAGCCAGGGCCAGTCTCTGGACGGTGCCGCGGCCGATGAACCCGACAAGCTGACCACCGGGAAAGGCGCGTTGGCGTCGATGGGTGATTTAGGGTACACACTAATTTGTATCGGCACAGGCAAGCTCTCCCCGACAGCCTCGCACTTATTCAAGTTGATCCTGCCCTTGGGAATGCTGAAGCTGAACCAAGACAAACGCACCGTGTCGAAGGGTAAGGCGACAACGCGGAAACACACTTCCCCGCCGACGGTGATATTGCTCCACCCGTCGCAGCCCTTATCGCATGTTAGCCGACTCATCCTCGCGTCTGTGGCGCCCGCCACACCGACCATATCCTTCCGCAGTGCGTCCGCCTCGGGCCAGCCGTTCCAGTGGTCTGACTCCACTGACGTCGGCGACTTCGTCCGCGACGCCGCGCGCCATGCGAAGTTCTCCATCTGCATTGCCTACGACAACTCAGATACAAATAACTCAGGGGGATCGGAAGTGACGCTCGACGTGGAAGTCCCCACCGTCGCGGACCGCACGCGTTTCCTGTGCCGCCGGCTCGACACCATCAACACACAACTCGCGGGGATGGAGGCGCTCAAGCGCGACTGCGATAAAGAGGCGCACCGCGGCGCGCGGAGGATGGCTACTGCGGGGTTCGGCATGCTCGCGATCTACTGGGGCACCGTCACACGGCTGACGTTCTGGGACTACGGCTGGTGCGTTGTTGCTTCTGTTCGCTCGGTCCATGATGCGTGTAATGTATGTGATGTTGAACTTTGGTAGGGAGGTGATGGAGCCCATCACGTATCTGTCGGGGCTTTCAACGGTCATGGCGGGGTATCTGTGGTGCGTGAATCAAACTCCTTGTGTTATCTTTCCGGTACCTGCAACTAATTCTTTTTTTTTTGAGGTTCCTCTACCAAGGCCGGGAAGTCTCCTACTCTGCCATCCTCGATCGCTCGATCTCCGCGCGCCGCCAGACGCTGTACGAGGCAAGGAAGTTCGATATTGAGCATTGGATGGATTTGGTTAGCGAGAGGAAAAAGCTGCGGGCGGAGATACGGAGGGTGGAGGAAGATTATGAGCCGTCTGGGAGGGAGGAGGAGGAGGAGGAGGGAAGGGTGGGAGAGGAGGACCAGGTGGACGAGGAGGGAGAGCCAAGACCGGACGAGCGGCGAGACGAAGATGTCGTTGCGAAAGGGCGGAAAGAGAAGTGAGTAGAATATTTAGATTGGGGTCTGGAATAGATGGACTTGCGTTCCAAATATTGGTTTAGCAGAAGGACATGAATGCAAAAGGGGAAAGGAACGGAAGCAAATTCCCATCATTTCATGTTGATTCATTAAAAACATTTACGATGTGAAACCTTTGTGAAACGCGTTGTTGAGTGAGTTAATACCATCAAGAGAAGCATTCAAGAGAGTATCGAGAGAGTATACCTACCTGGGCAAAAACGGGCTCTTGACGAACGACCCACGGCATTGTTGAACATCGTCGGGTACCGCGGCGGGAACGTGCGAACAGAAAAAAAAATTATCCCCGACGCCCAACACAATTCGCGTATTAAGCGCGCGTTGTCCTCTTCGTAAACTTGATCCTGGCAGTGAAGGGCCGCCATCAGCCATTTCCCAAACGCCTCTTTTACCTATTTTTTTCGTGTGGACGCGTCGAGCCCAAGTAATTGTTTAACGAACTCGGGAGTAGCATCAGGAAAACCAAATCATGTAGCTATGATGGCCGCCGCTAGAGAGCCTACGCAGTGGGAGAAACGGATGTAGCTATGGAATTACTACATATCACTCCAATAGCCTAGTCTCGTACACAGACCCTCCTGACATCCCAATTTGGGAGCCCTGTCATGACAGGGCTCCCAAATTGGGATGTCAGGAGGGTCTGTGTACGAGACTATCCATAGCCGCTCATACAGCCGTTTCAAAAATAGTATACGGGTTTTGATGCTGTGCTCATTCGTTTTTGCTGACATTTGTTTGCGACTGCATCTCCGGCCTCTTCTCGAAAACAACTCTTGGGCTCTCAAAACTTTGGCTTGCACTTCCTTAGGTCTTGCCCACTATTTATTCAAAATAACCGCCGAAAACAAACCAACAGTCAACGAGAGAGAGGCACAACACGATTTTTCAGACGTGGAGCTGGGGTTAACCGAGCTTAACCGAGCTTAGCCGACGACGCGGCCCGCAAACACTGAGCGGTAAGCACAAATGAAGGAGCACCACTCCATCAAAACCCGTATACTATTTTGAAACGGCTGTAGCAGCCCATAGCGTTGCTAGGCGTTGCTATGGCTCGCTATGGACGCGGTTTTCCTGAGGTACCCGCACATTCAAAAACGTTCAATGTCGATCCTCGTCCCGCAGCCGCTTACACCGTTAGCGCGATCATCGGCAGCCTAGGCTTGCGTAGCCAAGAGTGAAATTATTACTTTGCTCTTGCCACATCCCCTGCGCGTTCCGCTATTTGCTGGATATGGACTCTCACTACAGCGCCGTCGGTTATGAGCGGGAGGACCAGGGGAAGACTCCTTTATCGCCCGTTCGTTATCCTAGAAATCCACCACCACCACCTGTGCCCATGGCCAGAGCAGGAATCGGTCTTTTCGTGCCACTAGCCATTGTCGGGGGAACCTTGCTGGCTGCCGCCATAGCCCTCGCGCACCACTTTTTCGACGCGCATCTCGACGGCCATTCGACGTCGGGGAGATGGACGCAAACGACGACCGGGCATGTGGAAATTTTCCTCGCCTCAGCGTACAAAGTTCTCTTCACATTTTCTGCCGGAGTCAGTCTGTGCCAGCTGGTATGCGACGCGACTTTCAGCTAGCGACTGAGATGACTTACGAGTTCTCTGTATAGACCTGGTACACCCTGCGCCGTAACCCCGTTACCTGTTCGTCCCCCATTCCGTTTTCGCGTTGAACAGTCAATTAACCCTGCTTTCTCTGCGAACAGTGGCAGACATCGATGTACTCTTCAGCGCGCCTGCGATGCTCCCGCGCCCGAGTCTAATCCTGAAGACGCCCGGCCTTATGGCAATGAGTTTGGCAATGCTGGGGTCCCCAGTGATCACCATTTTCGCACCGTCATTGAAGACCCAGCAAGCGTCCACGGTCATCCGCTCTCTCACTGTCCCTACGCTCAACACCACGACCGATGCGGTCCAGAACGATGTCTATCTCGCGTAGGTGCGCCCTCCCGGTCTGATGCATTTGCCGCTGATACATAGTTGTGCATTTTAGCGCCTCTACTTCTTATGGAACCATTACGGAGACTTGGGACAAGGCAGCACTCTCCTCGCTGCTCTCCGCAACTCCTTTGGGGTGGACGATGCCTGACGGCTGCTCGCCCGAGTGCTCTTACAACTTTACCTACGCTGCACCCGCCCTCCGCTGCACCGACTTGCAGCCGGATCAGATCGACGACGGCGTCAATGAGATATACCGATTCGTGAACCGCACCTTCCAGAGTCCACCCGCTGCCTATCTCTTGGCATACGACGCGACTTCGGTTGGCGCCGGCTACCAGAGCTCGCCGCTGAACTTCACGGTGGATAACACGGCCACGAATGTGAGATCAGTACACCTGGACGCTCGCATACGTTCCGTTCCTCGCGTCGAACGCGGCCGATGGCGCGCTCATCAACGCGGCGGGGTCCTCGTGTGTGTTCTACAACGCCACGCACGTCGCACACACGCATTATTTCAACGGCACGCAGGAGAGCAGCGTACAGGTGACGGAGTTTCACCAGCCGCTCAATACGACGTACGGGGCGCAGAGGGGCTTTGCGGGGACTTTGTTTGAGAATTCCACGCAGTCCGGCTTGTTTTCGCCTGGTGTGGGGGGCCAAGTCCATTTGCTCGCTATCGCGGATGCTATTTCCACCCATCTGAACGGGGAATTGCTTATTGACGGGCATTTCAGCACACTGACAAGCACGACCCTCCTGACGGAAACCAGTATCTTTGAGCCGTACAATATCGAGACGTTGGCTCAGGTCCACAGTGCGAACCCCGGTATGAACACCACCGCGGGTGTCGCAAATATATCGCAGGGTGGGATTTCTGAGCGATCGTCATTTGTTTCACAACTGACGGTGGATGATTTTAGCCTTGCAGGATCTCGTTGCGAATGTGACCCTGGGTAAGTAAATAATATTTTAGAATCCACTGCTATGCTTACGCGGTGTCGCAGGTTTCGTCAATCTTGCGGCAGGGAACATCACCGTGGACGCTCTCGTCGGATCCAAAGATCTCGTCTACGTCTACAATCGCAAAACTCTCATCGCGACTTACGCCGCCACCTTCGTGGTCCTCGTTCTCATCAGCGCCGTCGGCGTCTTCTGCATCATCCAGAACGGCGAGTCCAGCACGAACTCCTTCTCGCGTCTCCTTTTGGCGTCGCGCAATCCGGATCTGGACGTGGTCGCAGATGCAATGGTGGGGAAGCAGGACCATGGGCTCGGCGTGCCGGCGAGCCGTGTGCAGTTGAGGTTTGGGGACGAGGCGCACCCGGAGCGGGGGAATCCGATTTTTGGACTCGCTCGTCGACCGACGTTCCAAGATGGAGACGAAAAAGACGTCTGAGCGACGACGGTATAGTCGCCATCTACCCGAGGCCAGGACGGGACTACGCGATGTCGCGGTCGGGAAGTTGCGATATTGCATATCTACTGTATTCAACCTGGTTATTCAACCTGGTTATTTCCGCCTGGTTATTTCCGGCGTATTTCCGGCGTACCATTCATTGCATTGCTGTACGGTTTTACATAGAATCAAATACTGTTTAGAAGTTACCTAATCCACCAGCAATTGAAGTTCAAAGTACCTGGTCAGTACATTCTTTCATGCCGAGTCAAACCGCCGCTGGCGCTCCAGTCCCAATTCGGATTCTCGACCGTTGAGCAGAAACATGATCACCTGAGTCTTTCTGGTTCTGACTCGGTCGAAGTCGAGGACTATTTGGTTTGCTACCAGGTTGAGATATGGCCCCTCGTTTTTTTTCTCTTGGCGCGCCTTGGCCCTTGGGACTTAATTGCGGGCAGCCAAGCCGTCGGGGCTATTTGGAAGACCTTGTGCAGCTCTGTGTACAGTGATCAAATTCAGTTGTATTATCGCTCGACCCAGCTGGAGGCTTGCTCACCTTCCCACCAAACCTTCAGAAGCGCAGGCTCCTGTGGTGCCGATCCGGAACGCCCAGCACCGGGGGTGTCGGGTGTGTCGTTCCGCACCCCGACTCGGCGGGATGGGGCTCGGGGTTTGCGATTCTGCACCCCACGCACGAACGAACATCGGGCACCCGAGACTCGATTATTAGACAGGATACGCTGTTGTCTTCCGGGATCAGAATGTTGGAAATGCGACAGAAAATTCAGGGAAAACAACAAGAAGCAGATGAAGAGCGCGCTCCCAACCTAGTCCCCCGAAGCAGGCTTGCGAAGCACGAATATTGGATGAAGGGGACTTCCTTCGGTTTGCTGGACACTTCACTGGCCAAGACAAAGAAGCGGAGGTTGCATACGAAAGCTGGTCTCTTTCACTGACTTCCCACTCGCAACCTCTTTCTGAATGTGAAAGGGTAAGGAGAGGTTGAGAGCGGTCGGCGATCTCGGCTGAACATGACGTCACTGTTAAACATGACGTACTGATGCGCTCGCTCCAACCACCGCCCCAATGACGACACGGCGGAACAGGGCGCCAATTCTGGTATAAAACGACAGCCGCGACGAACAGAAATCACCTGTTACGCCCACAAATTGATGTAAAGTAACGTGCACTTAAGATGGCAGGTGCACGTTAAGATACGCAAATTTCGGTGATCTGCTGTGCACACCTTAAATACAGTGAAAACCTTCCCGTATCTACTCTCTTATCTACAAGATCTCCCGAACATACCTTTGATCTGCTCATCACGGCCGACATCTGCCATCAATAACGGCGCGCCATCAAATATTAAGACCGCGCGCGGCGCCATCGACAGCCATCAATTGTTTCGACAGCACCGCCGCCTTCAGCACAAGCCACAAAAAAATGCACGGAAATTCATAGGAAAATTAAGGGACCTTCCACTCTGTACTTAGAACAATATAAACCACTTGAATTGAACAAAAAATACGAAATATATCGCCCATGCACCCAAGAATAACCTACCCCACTGCCTTACATCGTGCACGATACGTACAATGTTCTCGAATGCCTCAGGAAACGTGTCTATTTCCCCTATTTTTGTTCTAGGGTGCATGAGCGTCAACAGCGTCCGACCTTTCAACATCAGAATGGGAGCAGACACACGCACCTGGGGCAGTTGTCGCCGCCGCAGTGGGCACTTGCGAAGAAGTGGCCATCCGGATGGTCGAACAAATCAACGAGCTCGTCCCACATGCATGTGCATGCACACCCTGAACAATTGTCGAGGCCGCACTTGCTGCACTGCATTGTGTATGGGGGACAGACCTTGCATAACGGAATGACGGACGGCGGGATGCGGTGTCATTGTACCTGTCATCCGAGATGGAGGAGGTGTCGTCCTCGTCTTGCTGCTCCTCACCTCGTAAAGCGATGTGGCGGCAATGGGGCGCTGTCTTTAGCGGTTTGTGCTGGGTCTGCGTGACGAGGATCTTGTGCCAAGTGGGTCGGCCTCCTGTTTCCTACATCTACAGAAAGTCAGCATTCACAATAATGAGCCACAGAAATTGAAATGAAAGACGGTGCACCTTCCATGCCGTGTAAGACTGGCCGCAGCGCGCTTCCTCGCATCCTTTCTGTGAACAACTTGATCAGCCTGTACTGTACTATTTCGATCAATTCGAACCAGCCTGTGACCTGTGACCGCGGGATACGAAATTTAGATTTCGTACTTCGGTCGGGGCGAGCGTGACACTTTTTTTTTTTCGTAAATCGAGGCAAGCCTCACATATGCCAGAGGGAGAGGGAAGGGGGAAGAACCCGATCAGCGGTTTACTTCATCTCACGTCAGTTGGTGCGAACGCCGCGGCGTCACTGGTTGACTGCACATGTGCGGAGGCGAAAAATCGGTTTTTTGAGCCCTTTTCCAGCATTTCTGTGACTTGTTTGAGGGTTTCGTACATGCCCCCGGTGACCTGTGACATGTACGAAAAAATTCGTAAATTTTGGGCCCTGTGACGCGTGACATACGAATTGATCGAAATAGTACAGTATTAGAGAATGCAAATAAAATAAATGCAGCCAACACACCGGTCGTGATATCGCTCGGATGCCTCTGCCGCCTTCTCGCGGTACTTTTAACTGGAAACTCAAATGGTACCTGCATGTAATAGAACACTTACTGCTGCATGCGCGGTCATGCAGATTCACACAGCTTCTCTGTATTCCTGCAACAAAAGTGTCAATGCTGGTGAAGTGGAAAGGATTTATTTCCCGGTGTAGCACCACAGATTGTATGTTTGGTCTCGGTGTTCAAAGATCTTGGCGCCAGCGACCGATGTTGCCGGACAGAAGTGGGGATGTGGTGGTAAGAGGAGAGAGATAGTACAGATCACAATCAAAGTTTGGGATGGATCGGAGCTGAGATATCAGTTCGCGACTCTCATTCCGACACACAAAAAATCATACCGTTTGCTACAGGTCTACTACTGCCTTCAAAATTTTCATGTGGACTCCTGAACGCTTCTGTTAAGCCATATTAATTGACGATCTTCCAGCTAATGCACACATATCCTGATTTTAATTTTTCTGGGTCAAAAAATCAAAACTGCGTGAAACAAGGTCAGGTTGCATATCCCAAAGTTTGAGAGCAGGTGATTGAGGGGAAGTGGTTGAACGAAGCAGCACAATCAGTTCACGACTTGACATCAGTTCGCGATCGCTTCAGTGCTTCACAATAAGTCCTCACACTGCCTGGAAGACAAATAAGACCGTACATATTCATACAGAGCTCGCGAGGAGCATGGCATAGAACATGCTGGCATGACTGGGCGACGTCCCTTCCTCATTGTTGTTTTGTTCTCTGCTCCCTCTACTACCCATTCCCCATCCTTCACTACCCACCTCTCACCCGCTCCTCCCCTGGCTTGTTCCCTCCCCAGTTGCTCCGCTGCTCCACTCGGATGCGAACAAGACCTACGCCCTCCCTCCTGACGGTGATAATACTCACATAGTGTACTTAGCACCGACTCCATATGTTGCATTGCGCACTGCAAATACAATACCATCACCTCACATCTCATTCATTTCGGTGTTTCGCATCGATAATTTCTCACTGAGAGTTTCTCAGTCAAATCGGCGATTCAATGGAGAGGTTGTATTGTGCGTCGTGTAGTGTACAACCTTCGGGCTTGCGGAGCCGCGTTCGTCGATGGGGCTGATGGTTGACCATCAAAGGTGGTGCAGGAGGCCTGCCTGCAGCCATCCCGTAGCCAGAGCCCAGCTCGTCGCCTTCGAGAGCAGGATCGTGTGCCATTAACGAGGAGACTACGGGGCCAACCATCATGAGTGAGAGTCTGATGGTGGAAGGGACTAGCGCCTGGCATAGCCATCTTTGTGTGGATGCGGGCTAACGACGGGCGCAACGGTACTTTCAAGACCATGGTCGATGGCGTGGTGTGGTCTTGATACTTGATGGCGCCGTTATTGATGGCAGATGTCGGCCGGCGGGCTAACATCGCGAGGGGCGCCACCGTGACGGCGATGCCAAGTTGATGGCGTGCCGTTATTGATGGAGATGTCGGCCGTGATGAGAGAGCTTGGAGATAAGAGAGTAGATATGGGACAGATTTCACTGTATTTAAGGTGTGCACGGCAGATCACCGAAATTTGCGTATCTTACCCTGCACCTGCGATCTTTAGTGCACGTTAATTTACATCAGTTTGTGGGCGTAACAGGTGACAGAAATCCAACATCCAACTCACAAACCAATACTCACCCATCTATCACCCATCTATCACATTAAATCATGTCTTCACCCGATAAAACCACCGGCCAGTTCCACAGCACCAAAGGCACCGCCGTCGAGACGATTGGCAACGTCACCGGTCTCCAGTCATGGCAAGCAGTCTGGCAAGGTTCGTTCTTCTCGGCTCTTTCTTTTGAACATTTCTCATTGACTTGAAATCCAGGAAGAGCACGCTGCCGGTGAAGCAGAGTACAAAGCCGCCCAGGCGAAGGGTTACGCAGAGGGCACCGGCGACCGCATTGCGGGGAAGAAGGACGCCGTCGTCGGCGCTATTACTGGAGATAAGACCCAGCAGACGGAGGGCAATCTGAAACACGACAAGGGGCAGGCGCAGCAGGAGATTAACAAGTAGCCTCGCATTATTTTATTGCCCGAAGCATCCACACATTGTAGTTGATAGCATATTGTATAACTGAACAAAGAATCATCATTCATCTGACATCTTATGACCGGCAACTTGAGATTGTTTGTCAAGAATTAAGTCAACGGGAAATATTTACAGCCGTAGTCCTCCCAATTTATCCGACGCTTGAGTGTCCTCCACTCCGACTGCTTTGCGCGTTGTCCCGGTGTGGACTGTCACTAGAGTCTGGCGGGGACTTGCTTCGAGAACCGGAAGCCGCTAGGTGGCTTAGCCTCCCGCCAGCTTCTCACTCGAGCGAGCCTACACACTTCAAACTCTGTTTGCCTCTTTAGATTTTAACAAGTGGGCCGCCGCTTGAAAATATACTCAATAGGTCCTCCAGCAAGTCCAAGTCTACGGCTCGAAAACCCGCAGTTCCAGTCCATTCGACAATATCTGCTGGACGAAATGTAACTAAGACCTCGAATGTAACATTGATCCGCTGAAGTGATGGCGCAGATCGCGCCCTGGGGAAAAATTACTTGGCGCCATCAATGTAGCGATGCTCATATCGTCGACTCGGAGTTATTTGAATTGAGCTTCGTCCGGATTCCCACTCGGGGCCCAAATCTCGACGGAGAGAGGTTTCAATATTATTTGCAAATTACACAGTATCGCGAAGGCCAAGGCATTTCATGATGACTGGCCAATGCCAATGGGACATGATGTGCACCCTTGTGCCACCTTCAAGAATACCCATGCGGTGATTGGAGTTTCTTCCGCCCCCCGAGCATTCATTCTTCGTAATCTCGGAGTTGTTTCCTTCGTAAGAGAGGGTGTGCAGTTTCATCTTCTTCCGATAGCTTCTGGGAGAATTGCACTCGAGAATTGTTCACGGAACCGGGAATTGCATGTGCTGGGGCGGGGATGAAACAAATGTTGGCGATAAGGGATGAATTAGGACCAAAGAATGCATGAATAATATTTAGACATCAAACGAGAACGTTGAAACACGCGTGGAAATGCGGCTGGTTTGTTGGGACAGAAATACATTCTGCTGACCGTGAACGAACGGCCAACCAGTCGACAACGCACTACCACCCGCGGAAACGTTCCAAACGCGTGAAGAACGGTCTTCTGTCTAATAACGACCGTCACAGTTCACAGCATGTTAAACGTTACCTTCGGTGTTCAGTTTCCAAGTGTTCATTCCGGCAATCATAGGAAAGTTACCATACTGTAAATGGCATCCCGGCAAATGCCGGAGCAAAATTTTGGCGATTTTTCGGGCTATTTGGGCCAAGAAGCTTGGATGTTACCGTTACCAGTACTTCGAGTGTTCAGTTCTGAGGGTCCCGTTACATGTTACCTGAACAGTTGGTCAAAATGCTATACATAGTACTCGGTACTGACAAAAGTGACCGTTACTTGGCGTGCTGCGTCATAACCCGCGATTCAATTCTAACTACCTCTTACCACCAGATACCTACAGATATTAGCCAAAGACTACACAACTTGTTCTGGCAGAATTAACCCAGTATTGCTCCCCAGAGACGGAAAAGATCAGCAACCCATGTTTAAATTATGACATTTTATCCTACAGTTGAAAGAAACTTCACATAAAAAATAATTGGAGCCTGAATTCAAATTGGGGTATCCTGGAATAGATAAACAGACATCTTTGGTGGATTTTGTAACAATCAGGTTCCTGTTCATCTAACAGATTCTTGCCGCAAATTGCATTGCAGCATTGTCTGCAGAATTGAAAGATTAATTGTTGAATGAGCGATTTCAATGGTAAATCGCCATGTAGAGCACCATGGATGGATGAAATAATGACTGAGCAGTGCTCCAGTCATCTTTCAAGCAAGGTTGAGCTGTCAAGTTTCAATTTTGTCAGCTTAAATGGAGAGCAGCTTGCACACAATCCATGCAGGCATGACTCACTGCAGAAATGCCTTGTATATGGACATCCATTCACTTTCCTCGAGTTCCGAGTCATGGGCTATGTTCAACATATCTTCAGTAATAGCCCTAACAACAGAAAACTCTATCTATGCCCACAGACTGAGCTATACACCTCAATTTTGGACACCTGTAGCAAAAATCAAGTGGACTCAAAACAATCGATCCACAGAGGGTATATAGATGATTTTTGATGCCAAATTGGATATGAAGGGCGAGAATATATCCAGATAAACATTCCTAGGTGGTTAGACCCAGAATATTGCACGATTTTCTGCTGTAGTAAGCGAATTATCGGTCACTTTTGTCAGTACCGAGTAAGTAGGATTGAATGTAGTCTCTTATAAACAGACACTATAACTCGAACCTCGTACCTCGGTTGTTATAAATGTAATGCGAGAAGAGCAGCCGTAATTCAATGTCATGTTTAATAGGGACGTCATTTTGTCTCAACTCGGAGGTAATTAATATTGAAAATTTCTGAGATGCCCGAATCGGCAGCCGAACAAAACAACTTTAGCCACTCAGCGAAATGGAACTCAAAGTTCGTGATTTCACGTCATTGCAGCTGCTCTTCTCGCATTACATTCAATCCTATCTTATACGCACCGTTCCCAGCCTTCTGGATAACCAGCCTTGGACAGGTGCAACACTGAGAATGATGGACAACCTATAACATGCTAGCTTGCGAGCACAAGTTGTTATAGTGTCTGTCTACGAGAGATTAAGATTTCTTCCAGTCCTCTGCACCATGTGTTGTCAAATCTTAACATTGAGCATGAAGGCCATGACAATCTTGGACCGCTTCGTCGGAAACTCAAGAGGTATATCCTTCAATTGCGCAATGGCAAAGATTCTGAACAAGAACAGCGTGAAAAGCATGAACAGGTGGTCCAACACAGGGAACCGCTGGTCCATAGGGATTGGGACCATACTGTATACGGTATGGCCTGTATTTATACGGCCATAAAATGTGGTCTCAAGGGCCTTACGGTACGGTTACGGGACAGCTCTGGACCAAGCCGTATCACGGGGGTCAAGAGCAATGTCAGCACAAGGTGTGTGGGATTCAAAATCCTGGATCATACCCTTCTTTACCTCTTATGTATATCTTTAGCCTCCATTACCCCCTACTGGCCTGCGAGGCAAGATAAAGAACAAGCTGTACTGTACTGTAAAATTAAGGGGCCTCTCGAGAGCTGCCTCAACTTCCAGAAGAAGTAAAAATAGAAGTAGAAGAGAGTAGACAGCTATAAAACAAGGCCCATCGCTTTATGGTCGAAGTTGAGGTTCAAGTTGGGGCCATGTCGGAAAAATAAAAATCGTCTTATAAGACCTTGACGTCATAATGTGTCATAAGAGCCTTGTAAGACAATCATAAGTAAACAAGTGCTCTTGCAAGACACAAATCGTCTTGCGAGGCCTTATCGGCGTTCGCTAATCTGGCTTCTACGGACTCAGCGAAATGGCGCCGACCTTCCTCTACCCCCTCTGGCTCCTCTCGACGCTGAACGACACTATTTCGAAGCTGTGTCACCCAGTCCGCTGAACCGACCTTGCCGCATGATATCCACGAACACGCAGCAATCCAGAGGGGACTCAAACCACATGGAATTGGTGTCTGAATCGCCACAGGCAAGCGCGCGCGTTGACACAGGGTAACTCCCGTGCATTGCGCCTTCTCAGTCCCCACAGCTCTATCGCGT
The DNA here is from genome assembly GCA_029378375.1 of Mycena olivaceomarginata. Taxonomy (NCBI): domain Eukaryota; kingdom Fungi; phylum Basidiomycota; class Agaricomycetes; order Agaricales; family Mycenaceae; genus Mycena; species Mycena olivaceomarginata. Next base: position 38,212 of record JARKIC010000466.1, on the reverse strand, counting down.
CTGCGCCGCCTGCCGCACGTACATGTTACCCGGGCACGCCCCAATACATCGAGGCCGATTATTCCCCAGCCGGCCTATAGAACCGAATGGATTTCTTCACCTGCTCTGACAGGCCTCTGGTATTCCTCGACTGGATCCGTCTTCTCTGCGTCTGAAGTACATAAAATTTGGATGCATGGGCTGCCTCGACGCGTCTGCCCGCACCCCTACGTATATGTCGGCCAGCGCCGCAGCCGCGTGTCGCGCCACGCAATTACATTCCCCGGACCCCTCTGTGGTGTGTTTCCTCAAATTCTTTTGACGTGCTGCTAAACTAATTAAATCGTAAAAATTAAGCTACTCGTGACGCCGCCTCCCAACAGCCAGCACAGGGACGGATATCTGTGTGCGCACTCTCGTTAATGAGGTGGGAAACACTCGGTCGCGAGCTGCATGCTTGCTCGACTGCGTCTGCGTTTCGTACCTACCTGAGGGTTTGTGAGTAGCTCCATCGATCAGCTATTTCGTGTTAACCAACGCGCGTTGCAGGCTATTCCTTTCTCTGCCCCTTCACCTTCATCCTTGGGTCTGTGCAGCTCGAAATGCAGGAATCCCGCACCACACACACCGCTTCTCGTGTCTGTCTTCCACATGTACGGCTTGCACATGTACGGTCTGTATGCATTCCAGCTACGTGCTGCTGCCCAGGCGAAAATCTTACCGTCCTCGTGCTCGATCACAGCGTACTCCGGCATCAACACCTCGGCCACGTCGACAACGACACCCACTGGGTTGTCTTCATCAACACCGCTGGGCAATATCGCGCCTGCGCGCTAGGTTCGCTCTGGAGCGTGCAATAGGAGTACGAGTACGCGTGTTTTCATCTCGTGGTGCGTGCAATGTCGGCGTGGTGCCACATTGCGGTACATCAATGCGGGGATGGGGGGTGGGATGTGGGCGTTAGGAGGGAAGGGAAAGTGGGGGATGGGTGTGGATCGCACGCGCAGCGGGATGCGACCCACGGAGAGGGCGAGAGGACGCGTTGACGGATGGGGCGCGTGCGGGTTTTGCAGTGCAGGGTGCGGAACGTGGAAGTGGGACGCGGGCGGACCCACCGGAGATGCGTCCCATCTCGCGCCGGCGCTGGTGGATGATGCTGCGTGCGATCTCTTCCACCTCTCATCGGTTCTCGTACGTATCCTCTTTCCGTCTGTTCCCACTATCGCTGACTCCCCCTCTTTTGCCCGCAAGGCAGTCGTTCCCTCCTACTCCCTCTCTTTCCTCCACTCCAAGCACGATCGCGTGCGCGTCCGCCGATGTGGATGCAGTGCGCACTCGTAATCCACCACCCTCCGCGCCTTCGGGTATGCTGTCTTTGGCACCTTAACCTCATCAGCACGCTCCTTGGCTCGCGCATCATGCGTGCATAGACGTACTCCGCACCCTCCCCCACCTCGACCCGATCGACACGCACCTGCTCGTCGTGCATGTCACCCTCGCAAGGTCTCAACCATCTCACCCTCACCCTCCTCTGCCCCATCTTCGGCACGTATCCCACCTTTGCCTCGACTCGATCGACATGCTCGCGCTCGACAACTCCACCTGCGATGAGCTTTCTCCCGCATCGTGCCGTCTGCGGGGTCGACCTCGGGATGTTGTGGGCTTTGGATCGTATGCATATGCAGAGCACCTTGGCGCGGGGGCAGAAGCGATCGAGGGTGGGGGCGAGAGAAGAGGGAAAATGAAGCGATAACGTCGCGATTTAGCCAATGCGGGGAGTGGGGCGTATGAGATTCTAACGGATGTCGGGTGTATCTAACGAGCGCGCTGAGGCCGCCGTGTCCCGCATCCTGCCCTCCCATTCTGCGCAGATCCCCGACACTACTTGTTACTCGTCTCCCGCTCACCACGGACCCGGAGCGCAGGGAGCGCACGTACAGCCACGCCTCCCCCGTCTGCGGATTGACTCGTCCTCAGGCTCGGCCACGAGCATCAGGATTGGGTGGTGCGCTGCGCGGGCCGTGTCCTTGTCCTCGAGGTGGAAGGAGGTGGGGTGAGAAGGGGTTCCGCTCTTTCTGGCGCCATCTGCGCCCCTGCCGGACTTCTTCTCCGGGTAGCTCCCGCGCACTGCACCTTCCCTCCACCTCAGCACTGTGTTTGGTCCCCGCAGCTCTATCGCATCTGGGGGCGGGGGCACTGGCTGCGTATCTCGGCGCGATCCCTTTGGCGCGCATAATCCCATCTCCACCCCGCCCACCATCTCGGCTCGCTGGAAGAAATAAGATACTCATGGGTTTTTTCTTCTTTTCTTCCTCCCCTCCCCCTCCCTCCTCCACTCCCCTTCAGCTCGACATGTGTCCGCATTGCATAAATTCATTTTCATGCCATCTGTCCTCCCGTATGTATCCCTTCCAAATAATGTACCCATGCCACACTGTCACCCACCACCCCCCCATGCTCACACAGGACACAGTTGCCTTCCGCTCGGGATCCCCGACCGGCGCCCAGCAGAGGAAACGGGAGAAGACACGGTTCGCACCTGCCCCCGTGTGCGATGGAGGAAGTGGGAGCGCGAGCGGGGCGTCTGTGGGAAGCATGAGTGCGCTTCCTCCCTCCGCTGGGATTCAAGCATTGACACACATAGAGGTTGTGGAAGCATTTGCGCTGAAGTCGACGACCGTAGTAGATGCGTATGTGCCAGACGAGTTGCTTGAGGATGCGAAGGAGGCGGGGAAGTCGGAGCCTAAGAAGGAGAAAGAAGAGAAGGAAAGGGAGCGAAAGGAGGAGCGGGGCAAGGAGCCAGAGGAGGGAAAGGCAGGAAGAACATATTCCGGAGATTGTCAGCCGTGGGTTTTTCTTGCTGTTACCCCGCATCTCGCAGCAACTAAGTGTGCGTGTTCTCGCAGGTCCGAAGTGCGTACCGCTGCCACCACAACAACAGATCTTCAAAGATGAGCAGTCGTCGTGGTACGGCGGGCAGACGCATGGGCATGGGTTCGCTCAGTTGTCCATGCGACCCGTATCGGCTCGGTTTCCCCCGAATGGAGACCACCCTCCACTTGTGCCCAGGACGCGCTTCCCCCGGACCGGCTCCCCTCCGGCCCTCGCCGCTCGTCAAATCACGGCAGGAATGCCATGCAAGTTGACACCGATATGCCCTCTCCACACGACACCCCGCCTTCACAACCCAATTCCACGGCGCCAACGCCCACGCCTGCTTCAAACGACCTGCCAAGTCAAGGCCCCTGTGGCGCCGATTTGCGCTGGATCGGGAATACACACAGACTGCGAGGTAGCAGCGGGGGACGCCTTCTGCAGACGGCGGCAGTGTGCTGAGGGGCCCGAGGGCGATGGGCACGACACCGACCGGGGGGTCTTCCGGGTATGGCCCTGCGAGTGCGGGGGCGGGCGCGGCGGGCAGCGGTTTTGAGGCCAGCGGTGGGTAAGGACGAGGGCGGGGACGCGATAGTTGCCGCTGCCGCATTTGGACGGCCACGGAGATAGAGCACACTCACGAGAGGAAGGGTTTCATGGACGAGTGCGTTGAAATCTCTTCATTTGGGCTGCTTGCTGATAAGTTTCCTGCAGAGAGGAGGCACCACACACATTTCAGGATCTAACAATGTGGCCATCGGCAACCGTCAGCCGTCAGCCTCGTCGATCGATGAAGGCCGATATCCTTGCCTGCCCCGCCCGTGGTGTTTGAACATGGATTTCTGGATAGCGGGTTCTGCAGGAGAGGGGAGAGGGCCGGGGTCGGGGACGAGGATGAGGAGGACCCGACTTGGGTGGTTTGGTATGATTGCGTATCTCTTGGTAGTGAACCGCTGCTGACTATGACTATGCAGATGCACTACCGAGACAGCTATCGACCCGACAATGGACCTGATACTGAGGCAGGTCGTTATGGATCCCCCCCGGTGCGTTTTTACCTTGTGTGTATCTCATGTCCTAACAGGCCGTATTGTCAGCCAGACCGAAATGTATCTCCTTTGTATTCCTGTTCAAAGGATCATTACGAAGAAACAGTATTTACTTTTATGCGCTCGTTGTGAGGGCCTTGCTGATATCTTCCATCAGCCTCGGTTTGAGCGAGAACCAGCACCGCATCGACGTCACCCAGACAGCGAAAGCCATCGCCAGCCCCACCCTCTGCTGTCGAGCCTTCGCAAACGGCACCATCCACATGGGAATACAACGATTTGCGGAACAATTGGTCGGAACGATACTCTAGGCGGGCTGACGATGGTCCAGCAGATGGAGCCAAGCCTCAACGCGATCGGTATCCGCCTGCCGGTGAATCGACTCATCGCAGTGACGGTACATCCGGTCGCCTGTCCAGCGGCGCCCGGACCAATTGGTCGACACCGACACCGCCGACGCGCCATCGGGGTCTTCTCACCATTGTGCACTGGAGGATCTATCGGAACACAGACAGCGGCCACCTGGCCTACACAGAACTGTCTCGTTGCTAGAGCGGATAGCTATTGACCAGGATGCTGCCGATGGATTGACGAGCCGCCATCGAGTCCAAATGCCGAGCAGATGCGGAGATCATTGGGCCAAAGCGGGCCGTGGATACCACAAACCTAATGTCATGAATCACCCGGGTTCTACTTTTTCGCGCGCGACGCGTCCGTATGGATACAGACGCGTCTTAGCGGCACGGGGCTCTCATGACGCCACCACGTGACCTTCTCACGGTTGAAACCCGGCCTCGGATTCTAAAGCCGCAGACTCAGGGAGTCTGCGCCACGGAATACAGAAGACGTTAGGGACTAGGAACCCGTACAGACGGATTCTAGTCCCCGGACGCACCAAGGGGCTGACACAGGAGGGTACACGGAGTACAGGAGTGGTTGCAAACCCGATCGGGGTTTGAACCACTGGAGACGATGACACTTAGGACTAGGAAACCCGAACGTCGGGTCTCCTAGGTCCACCGACGCCACGGAAACCAACACAGAGGAGTCCAGGAGCATCAGCATTAATGCTCCTTAACGCTACGTTGCAGGAACTGATCGCGATTGACCGCGATCGCTTTAATTTATTAGAAGCCTATATAAGCACGGTAGAATCTCCATGTACAGTAGATTCTACCTCGTCTAATCTCAGGCTTCTACCTTGGCTTGACATAGGCATTGTCTCCACCCTGCCCCGCTTCCCTCGCACCGTACTACGGGTTGTATCCACACCTCGGGTTTTGTACCTGAGTGGATATCACACCCTATTCGACTCGTTCCGGGTTCCGCCTCACATCCCGACCTATGACATACGGCCTCCTAGGGAGGACGCCGTACGACTGGTCCTACTGCTCAGGGAACACACGAGCTACTAGCGTCTATCGGGTTTCTCCTGGTTGGGGTTCTCGCCGGGTTACTCGCTGTTTAGCCGACCCAGAGGCCGTTGCTGACACCTAACTCACTTGCCACATATATATCTGGGTGAATAGCCCAGTTGGTTAAGGTGTAAGAGTTTTGGAAATTAGTGCAAAGGTCGCCGGTTCGATCCCCAAGGAAAACAGTTATTGTAGCTAGTAGCGAAAGTAAGTAAAGTCAGTACCAAGTAACTATAGTAAGAATAAGAAAGTAAGTAAAAGTGTGACCATGTAGTACAGTCAGTAAGAAAAATAAGCTTCGTCAGTAAAATGTGAACAACTACTGAGAGCGGTAATAACAACCAGTAAGACTATAAGAAAGTAAGTCACGTCAGTAAGAACGAAAGAGATATCCGGTGACATTTTTTTTCATTATCAGGCTGCCTACCCTTGTGATGCCTTACAATGAAAATGATCACTTATAAGACAGCCTGATCTCATAAGATGCCCAGGATCTCATGAGTTGCCGTGATCTTATAAATATCATTTCTCTTATGATGTCATTATAAGATCACGTTGTCTTACGGCCTCACAAGGCCTTACGTGGCCTTATGTTGAGATTTCGATTTTTCCGACACAGGGGCTCAAGTTGGGCCCAGATCTTCATATGTGAAACACCCTATTGATACACCTCTCCATTATTTACCACTAGTATCAACGCTCACAACCTGACCGCCTTCAGTGGTCACATACAAAATTTTCTTGTTTACACCGCGCCCGAATGCCGCAGATGTCGGTTCCATGAACACAGCGGAGCTCCCTTCCGGGTCCCCCGCGGCGTTCTCCTGCGCCCACGTCCCATTTGTGAGGGGATATAACAAGGTCAACGCCCCTGGATGCGCCGCCACCCACGCACGGCCGTCTGCGTCGAAAGTAAAGTCGTCGTATCGGTGCGGCAGGCCTGGGGGCTCAACGGTGCTCAGTACCAGCACCGCACCCGCCTTACTTACGCCCTTGCTTTGCACAGCGATCGGGATGCGTGCAAACGTGCCTTGCTGCGAGTTGGTGAAGTAGAGCGCGCTGCCGTGGATGTGCAGCCCGTTGATCCCGAGCGCGGGCGCAGGCGCGCCAGGCGCCATAGCGGCGTCCTGGATGGCGATGCGCACTGCACCCGTGCTCATCGTGATCTCGTAAACCGCACCCAGGCCGGAGTCTGCGGCAAGGACAAGGTCAGGATGGCCCGGGACGCTGGAGAGCCCATTGATGAGTGTGCTTTGCGGGATTCCCGCAATGCGAGTCGCAATGGGGGTCTTCAGGCGGAAATCGACACGCCAGATGGCGATACTGCCGGGATTCACGCGGTGGGTCTGAAGGATGCTTTGTGCGTTCGCGGTGACCACTGCGTAGACGTCCGGTTGGTATTCGATGATGCCGAAAAGAGCGGAAGCATTGGGGAAGCTGTAAACCTCGTCGAAAGTGGTGTTCGCAGAACTGGGATCGAGCATGTGCAAGGCGGGTGATAGTGCAGAGGTGAGGAGGAGTTTCGAGCATGGCCGGACGGCGATGTTTTCGAGGAACAGTCCCGTTGGAGACTGGTAAACGAAGTGTAGTGGGGAACGTAGCGATGACCGTCGCCACGATGGAGAGAATAAACCCTACTTGGATCATATTGTGTGTTCGGGGGTTGAGGCCGTCTATTAAGACTGTTGCTTTATAACAGCCGCCCTGTCGTATATGGCGTGAGACACACGGAATGGTGCCTGTGCGCTTGTATGAACTATGGCGAAATTGACGTAAATTTCTCACATTCCCGCTATGTATATAGTGAGTTTTTTCCGGCTGTTTGGAACCTGCCGTCATTCATATACATGATCCTCCTTTATGTTCGTTCCAGTATGACAGGGTTCTACTCGCTTGACACGAAGTCATAGGTCGATTGGTCTAATTACGGCGTAGGATAGCCGAGCTCTTCCGGCCGCGAGTCAAGCCAACGTTGCTATATTCTGTGGCCCACAACTGGAGCACCATTCCGAGGATTTAAACTGGGAACCTGGAAAATATGTTAAAGACTTATAGCATTCAAGAGGTCATTTTTGAATTGAAAATGATAGTATACGTCCACAACTCAAGGAAGCAAAGTCTTGGAGTAATCAAGCAGATTTATTCAGGAACGGGGTAAATAAATTGTAGATCAATTCATCCCATAAGAAGGGAAAGCACCTTTGAACATTCTTGGATTTGCCTCAGAGCACTACTCTTGCTCATGCCGTGGTCCCAACAGCAGCTTTCAAACTCCGGTGCAACAGAGGGTAAAGGGAGTGCGGTGCATGCATAAATCACCCTCGGCTTAGCGTATTACAGGAAGAGAAACCTCCAGAAACTCAAAAGGGTATGATTTATAGCTCATCTATTTATATCCCAGGTAGAAATAGCAGAGGAATGTGTTAGCGCAAATTCCGTTCGCAATCGAGAGAAAGCAAGCACTAGAAATCCAAAAATCACATCTGTTATTTATAACGTCATGAACCGCCTCACGCTACCTGTTTTATACATTTTACTGTCCATTCTGCCTTTCTACCTTGCTCCAGCCCACTCCAACCCAGCTCCGCACTCTCCACATCCGCAGTTCCGCAGTCGCGCACCGCGCTTGTAACCCAAACACCGGACCCGAATAACGAACTCTAACAGAATGGTACACTTCTATATAATTCCGGCCCGAGGAATGCTTGAAAAAAATACTGTTCATGGTAGCGGGCTTTGCCGCTCATCGGCCCTACCCGCTTTATAGGACCTAGGATGCAGCCGTTGACATGGTCCAGAGCCATGGCATTGTCTGATCGGAGATAAAAAATACAAGCAAGGACCCTGTTACGGCCATACAGATTTCGACGCGGTGGTTCGACCTAACGGCCAGCTGGTTGTCACTGGATTCCGTGGTTCGCACGGGAGCCCTAGATTGTCGTGGCTGCATGAGCCATCACTTCGCGAATTCCGCCAGAGCTTCGAGTCCCGATCGCTAGTTCCCATCCAGTGGCTCGCATTTTCTCTAGTATGCGTTCGGTTCACGCAGAATTTTGAATCTTTGGAAAGCCTTCCCACGAGCGAACGGCTTTTAGGTTTAGCATGTTTCACCAACAACAATCTGTCCGCGCAGCGTTGGCTTCCCGGCTTTGACTTCCAAGGCTCACATGTAGTGCAAAAGTGAGTGCGCTATGTCGCCTTCCATGTCTTACTTACTGAAACAGAGGCATCCCAAATGTATTCGAGTGGACCTTGGACTCGAACGTCGATTCTATTTATGTTGATTGGAATATATTGCGGATGCCGTACAAGACATCTTCCTCCTTCTTGTATTGCGCATACGCTCCCTATTTCAACGATAAGGATTGGATTGATGTCTGTACGGCAATGCTCATTCTCTTGCAATACCTTAACAGTCGAATGACGAGAGCCTAGGGGCTTCTCAGTCACTATCTCAAGAAAACATACGCTCGCCCCCTAGAAATTGCGTTTATATGCAAAGCCTCCCGAGGTCGACATGCAGAAAGGGACTCTCACTTGGCAGCCGCTCCAGCGAATGCAGGATGATGGCACTTTCGTCGATTTGGAAGAGCGAGACTTCACATTTCAGTATGAGGCAGTCTACAGCTGCCGTCACTGGGATCCGCGAGGTCTCGAGGCGCTCATAGACCTTCACCAGAGGTACGAGGTGGCTCCGTCTGCTCAAGGGCGGGATATTGCTCGGAAAATCGGACCCAAAGTTCCGATCGCAGGATTCCTTGCAAATGAGGTGACATGGGCGGATTTTTTGCATTTAAACTGCACAACGCCGGAAGGACATATCGTTGGGGACGATGTGTTCTTTCAAGGCCTGCAGGATTTGCGGGACATAGTTGTTCATCCAAATCCCCTGCACCCTCAAATTGAGGAGGTGGAGTGATGTGGGTCTCATCTAATACTTAGACGTACAGATATATATCATGCGTAGTAAAAATTTACAGCGAGCCCTCTGTTTATCTTTCGATAGCTGTACACAAGAAGTGAGATTCAAGGCAACCCAGAGAACGGTAGACCCGACGGTGCTGAAGCTTTGTCGGCCGAGGTCCTACTGCGCAGTTGAGAATAAATTGATGGAAATGTAGTTCGCTCGGGTCCCCGAGCCGCCGCCCGCGACTCACCGAAAATCCAACTGCCGGCGATCTCGGCTGAACATGACGTTACTGTTAAACATGACGTTGAATTGTGCTCGGTGATCCGCTCTCCAACCGCCCCAATCATGACGTCACGGCGGAACAGGGCGCCGATTCTAGTATAAAACGACATCCGCGACGCACAGAAATCCAACATCCAACCCACAAACCAACCAACCCATTTTTACCACCCATCTACCACATTCAACCATGTCTTCACCCGATAAGACCACCGGCCAGTTCCACAGTACCAAAGGCACCGCCGTCGAGACGATTGGCAACGTCACCGGTCTCCAGTCATGGCAGCAGTCTGGCAAGGTTCGTTCTTCTCGGCTCCTTCTTTTGAACATTTCTCATTGACTTGAAATTCAGGAAGAGCACGCTGCCGGTGAAGCAGAGTACAAAGCCGCACAGGCGAAGGGTTACGCGGAAGGCACCGGCGACCGGATTGCGGGGAAGAAGGACGCCGTCGTCGGCGCTATTACTGGAGATAAGACCCAGCAGACGGAGGGCAATCTGAAACACGACAAGGGGCAGGCGCAGCAGGAGATTAACAAGTAGCCTCGCATTATTTTATCGGCCGAAGCATCCACCCATTGTAGTTGATAGCATATTGTATAACTGAACAAAGAATCATCATTCATCTGACATCCTATGAACAGCAACTTGAGATTGTTTTTCAAAAGTCAATCCAACGCAACGAGGTGTATTCGCAGCCGCAGTCCTCAAAATTATTTGAGACTTGAGCGCTCTCTTGCGCCTCGTCCCGGTGCGCACTATCACTTCTTCGAGTCAGGCGAGGACTTGCTTTGAGAAGAGGAAGCTCACTAGGTGGTTTAGCCCCCGCCAACTCCCTACTCGAGAGAACCTTCTGCGGCTCGGCAGACCACATTCCGGTCCATCCGACAAGATCTGCTCTTGAACATGTAATGTAGCGGTGTCAGCTTGCTATAATCGACTCGGAGTTACATATATTGAACTTTGCCAAGATGCCCGCTAGAATGTCATCGTACAATTTCCTCTGTGTGATTGAACTGAGAGGTTAAATCCTGTTCAGCACAAACTACTTTGAGAAATGACACTGGGGGAAAATTTACTTGGCGCCATCAATGTAGCGATGCTCATATCGTCGACTCGGAGTTAATTGAATAACTTTGCCGGGATTCCCACTTGGGCCCAGATCTCGACGGAGAGACGTTTCAAATATTATTTAACCTATAAACTACGCTCATATCGGTGTGAAAAATGCGGAAGGCCAAGGCATTTTGTGATGACTGGCCAATGGTTGCTGGGACATGATGTGCACCCCCTTGGGCGGTAAATTTAAGAGTATACAGTGATCTAATAGATTTCTTCCGAACATTCCATGTCATCCTTCGCAATCTCGGAGTTGAAACTTTGCTTCCTTCGCAGCTCTTGAAGACCCTGCAGTCGGTTCCAGCTCTATGGGTGTCAAAAAAATGCGAGGCTTAATATTCAACTAAACTGGTCTAAATTAAATAGCGATCCACGAAATAATTGCTCCCGACCTGAGGTCCATCAGCATCATGATGCTTTAAACAGCTTTGAACCTTTAGAAGCTATGTGCGCAGGGGGAGATGCGCGTTTCATCTTCTTACGATAGCTTCCGAATAAATTCAAGCTGTCCTCACGGAACCGCGGCACGGGAGGATTGGACTGAGGATGGTTCACGGAACCGGGAATTGCACGGGCTAAGGCGGACAGATGAAACAAATGTTGGCGATAAGATAAGATTGTAGCCCGTTCTGGGTGAAATCACAAGCGCCATCAGTTACGCCATCAGAGTCTGTTGCTCGCTGTCTGTGACTGTCTCCTCGTTGTCACTGGCGGTCTCCAGCCATGTTTCGGCAGCTCCTCACTCCTCTGCGCCTCCGCTTTGACTCGTCCCCGCGCTCGGCGGTCACCCACAATGCCGCAACACCCTCCGTTGCCGACGACGAGATCGACCCGGAAGATTTTGCTCGCGATGTCCTCATAGAGATCATGAGAGTGTCTGTCGACAAGCTCAAGCTTGCGGAGGGAACCCATGCGCGGATGGAGGTGTGTGCGCTGCTTATCAGTATTTAGACTGGTCTGAAAGAAGGGGATAGGTGCTGGTCGAGATACAGCGCATCATGATGCAGGACACGGTCGGGGCGACGAAGGATGTGTTTCGGGAGATGGACGGATTTGTGGGGCTCATGAGTGCGCTTTCGACTGCCCACGAGCGAAACGGAACAGAGGAGTCGGTGTCGGTGGCCATCGAATGCAGCCGGCTTGCATTCATGATCACCTCCGACGCTATTACGGACCACCCGGAGAACGCAGAGTACTTCAAGGTGTGTCGCAAGAACTTGTTCTCATGCAAAAAAATAACGGTCCTAGAAACGCGTCGGATACGACGCGCTCGCCACCGCCATCCAGGCGCTGGTGGCCGACCCGCAGACCGTCGATTATACCATGGGCCTCCTCCTCTCCTTCGCCTTCCGCAACTTTTCCCTCGCCGGTGCCTTCAAATCAATTCGGAACGCCGCTCCGCCCGAGCTCGACACGACCGTCCGCGAGGTCGTCTCCCGCCTCGGCGGCATCAAGCGCCCCGGCGCGATGGCCCTTCTCACCCGCCTCACGCCGCACCTTATCGGTGACGAACCTGCGATGCGGTACGGCGTCTTCAAGCTCTACGAAGCCCTCGCCAACACGACGCACCGAAACCACGTCGTGTTCAGCTCCTTCGGCCTCGCGGAGCCCTTACTCAAGCGGTTTTGCACGCCGGGTGTGCCTGAGCCCGAACGCAACGTGCTACAGAAGCTCCTGAGGCGGCTACTTGACATGGGCGCGACGCCCGCGGTGGCGCGATACCTATTTCAGACGGTCGTCAGGGAGGACGAGACGCTCGACGCGGAGCTGCTGGAGGTGATCCGGTACGCGATGAAGTCGCGCTGGCTGGAGCATATTTCGATGGAGAGCCCTGCGTCGCTTACGTTGACGGAGGAAAATGTTAAGGGCTTGGTGCGTCTTTCCCCGCTCGCCTCCTATTCCCAGTCCCATGTCATACGCTATATTTGCCACGCCCGCTGACTGACACGATCCGCAGCCTATTTTGGGTTTCACGTTTATGGTGCGTCCCGATTCCCGTGTTGATTCTCATCTTTTGAACCGGCGCGACTAGATGTGGTTGTGGATAAAGGAACTACCGGCTTCGACGCACCCGATTTTCACGGCGCGCATCGGTGCGCGGACGATGATAACGTTCAGCCTGCGCGGGGACGGCAAGCTCGAGCTCGGGACGAGTTCGAATCGCGAGGTGGGGGTGTTTCGGAAGAGTAATGTTTATAAGATGCGGTGGACGCACATCACCCTCGTGCACTACCCGCATCGGGCGTCGAATCCTACTATTCGTGAGCATCTCATTCCATTCCATTTCACCGCTACAAACGATGTGCGGAAGAAGCGGGATTTTGGGTCGTTTTTGGAGTTGTGGCTGAATAACTGATGGGTTTGGTTGATTGATTTTAGGGCTGTACATCGACGGGGTGCTGAACGACGGGTTAAACTGGAACTACCCGAAGTTCGAGTCCCAGCCACAGGCGGTGAAGTATGTCCTCGGCGACGACTCGAAGAAGACGCGGATGAGCTGGTGCATCGCGTCTGCGCACCTGATGGCGTTTCCGTTTGGTGCGCCTTTCCTTCCCTTTCTCTTTAAAATTAAATTCAACTCCAACCACCAGGTGACGACCTCCCGCGCTTTATCCATCACCTTGGGCCGCGGTACTCTGGCAACTTCCAGGACCCGCTCCTCACCAAGTTCCTCACCTACGAGGCTTCCACCTCGCTCAACATGTACCTCTCCACCGTCGTCGCCAAGTCGAACACACCCGCCGGCCAGACGCCCCTCCTGAAGGTCGTCAAGGACGGGCTCGGCATCGCCGAGAACTCGATCGTCTTCTCGGTGTCGCCTTTAAATTGCGCTGCCACTGATACGGAGAGCGGAGTGGTGCCGGCGAACGGCTCGAAGCGGGTGTTTGCAACGCAGGGAGATGTGTTCATTGTGAAGGCGGCGTGTTTGGACTTGTCGTTGTGGAAGATTGGCGGCGCGGCGGTGCCGCTGCGGTTGCTCCAGGTCGCGAACGTACGTTGCCAATAACTAGCTGTGCTGTATCAATTGTTCGGCGTGCTGATTTTGGTTTCGACAGACGCCGCACGAAGTGTCGCGCGCGCTCGGCGTGCTGATGGACGGTCTGCGGAATAGTTGGCAGAACTCAGAGGACATGGAGCGGCTGCGCGGGTACGAGATCCTCGCGAGCGTCCTACGGCCGAAGGCACAGATGGTCAACATGACTGGGTTCGAGACGATCTTCGAGTTCCTTGGATTCAACTTCCGGTCACCTGAGTTCGTTTTGGTTCTATTTTGTCTGCATCCGTGTCGCGCTAACAGTCCTTCGCAGACACTCCACAGTAGTGAACGCCGTCGCTTACCGCGCCATCGCACTGGACTTTGAGCTGTGGGCGCGTACACGGCAGGAGGTACAGCGTGTGCACCTCGAGCACTTCACGACGCTCCTGATTGCGAGCCGGTACAAGAAGTTCAACGTCAAGCAGCGCTTCGCGAAAGTGGGGCTTGTGCGCAAGCTGCTCTTTGCACTGCAGACGAACTGGTACCAGCCCGAGGTCATCCCGTACGTCGTCGAAGCGCTCAAGGCCGCCGCGCTCGCGAATTTTTCCAAAGAGGAGGCGATCAAGCCGCTCGTGTCGTATCTTGCGGCGAACCTGCATGAGCAGCCGCCCGCGGAAAACGCGAACGCGAGCTCGCCGCAGAGTATGCTCTCCCCGCATCGACTACAAGGACCCGCGCGACAAGGCGGAGCAGGTGCTCGAGATGCTCATCTCGCTCCTGTCAATACCCGACCTGTACAACAAATTCGCCGCGGTGCTCCCGCTGACGCGGATATGCATCCTGCTGCTCGGCGATCGGCCGACGCCCGTCATTGCGAACCAGATTCTGATCCTGATTGGGATCAGCAGCAATATGTCGCCGGCGTTTGCACGCAAGTTTGAGCTGATTAGCGGGTGGAGCGTGCTCAAGACAGTACTGCCGTCGTGCTGGGACCCGAGTGTCAACGAGGCGGCGCTGGATATTCTGCTCGGGCGGGTCGGCGGCGACCCCAAGAGTCCCCAGGCGAACGGCGCGGAGGCGATAAATATCGTGTGCCCTCACATCGTGCCGACAATCTTTTGTGCCCTCCAAGCCGGGTTGGCCCACATTGCGCGGAATTGCGACGTCGAGGAGGGTAGGTTCAAATGTTGAGTTTCGCTTTGCTCGTGTTTGCTGATGGCGTTGATCAGACCCGAACTCGTCCTGGGCCGTCGAGTCGACGATGGAGGTTCTGATTGAGGAGCTGATGGAGCTGCATGCGTCAAGTAACGGGTTCCGCGAGATCTTCAAGTCACAGCAGACGACGCAGTTGTTCGTCAACAGTTACAAGTCTTTCGTGCTGCGGGTCACCAGCGCTACGCAAATCAACCAACGGACGATTCGGATTTTGGAGAAGCTCACGCATTTCGGGCTTGGCTTGGCTCTCGACAATGCAGTCGCTGGTGCACAAAAGCGCGAGGTAAGACTCCTGTACCGTTTCCGTAGTTCATGTCTCTGACGATATGTTCAGATTTTAGATATCCTGCAGAGTGCGGAGGAGGTGCTAGCTCCATCGGCCGAAAAGACTGAGATCGACCCATCGCTCGTCGTTGATTCGCGAACGGTTCGACAGAGAATTGCATCTGCCAGATTCAGTATCCAGGTCGGTGAACGGACGGTGGTCAAGACCATGACGCGGATGAATGAGTGGCGGTTGACCATCCAATCGTCGGAACGCAAGCGTCTGCGCAAAAATATCTTGGATCTGTGGGTTCTCACACTCGCATCTCGTTCGAAACTAATATTCTCCTCCTCCAGCCGAGAAAATAGACGTCAGGTGTCGCGCTTGACCGAAATGGTCCAATCTTTTGACGTCAGAGCGTGGCTTGTGGCCCAATCCCGAAATCCGTACTTGGCGGTTAGACGAAACGGAAGGACCGCATCGCGTCCGGTGAGCATTCACTCGCATATGTTTCGACTTGGCACTCACGATGAAATCAGAGCAAAATTAGAGCCCATGAACGATAAATCTCTTGCCATCAGGGTCGACACTAGTGACCAGAGCATCCGTAATGTCGAGGCACCTGAAGCCGATTCCCAGTCGATCGTCCAAGTCGAGGTAGGTGCCTTCGTGTCCATGAAATAAATACATATTGACGAATATTCAGGTTCCTCCATGGGCGGAATCCTATGAAATCTCCGCGACGGATATGGACGGTTAGGAGAATACACTCGGGCATAACTGTATGCTAATTAATTTTACAGATCGGCAACTGGTGGAAGAGATTACTGATGATAAACACCGTCGAGTGCGCCACGAGTTGGAGCCCGGAGACGTTTATCGAGGCGGTCACGACCGTTGCACGGATAGCTGGAGTTGATTCGTCTCGTGCGTCATCACAAACGAAAGTTGCATATTCACTGACCCTTTTCTGCAGCTGGTCTTATCATCATAGGTCGAACACATCTTTATATGTTGGATGGCCTCGTTGAGAATGATGATGGCGAAATTATCGACGCTCATGAAGCTCCACGACGATTGTTTTTCGTCCCAGGAAGCATCGTTGAACTGGATGGTCCTCAAAAGGCACAACGTTGGTTCGTTCGGTCTTTTACTTCCGCCAGTCTCTTGATTTAAACAAAACATTTAGGTCGCACGATCAAGTGGCCCACTTCAGCGACAAGACTTTCCTCTTCCGCGATGTGGCGCAAGTATTATTTTCTTTGACATGGGGCGGCCATCTAACGATTAGTTCTAGTCTTGAAATTTATTTCAAGGACAGCCGGTCCTTGCTGATCGTTTTCCTCGACAAAGACCGTCGGCGAGATATTGACCAACGGCTTCTCAACATCATTAGCCGCTTTTCACCACCTGATGCAATCGCTGCGACCCCGGGACGGACTACCAGTCGAATACGGACGCCCAGATTCGGAAAGGTCTTCCAAAAATCCGATGAACTGTCCAGCGCGCAACGTCGATGGCAAGCTCGAGAAATCAGTAACGTATGGTTCTTTTCGCTTGCATTGACGAAGAAATTAACCTCCTTATAGTTCACGTACCTCAGTATCCTCAATCATATTTCCGGGCGGACTCCAAGTGATGCTACCCAGTATCCTATTTTCCGTACGTCGACAACTGAATGTTTGCAAGATTGATATGCTCACGCGCTCTTAGCTTGGGTGCTTAAGGACTACACCTCACCGGCCTTGGATCTCAGCAATCCCGATTCATATCGAGAGTCAGTTCATTGATCCTAAACCCACTCGGCGTTCGCTGATTATGACTTAGCCTGACAAAACCCATGGGTGCATTAACCGAAGCTCGCCGTGAGGCAGCTGAAATGCGATATACCAACTTGGAGAGCGTAGGCGAGAAACCCTTCCATTACGGGACTCACTTCAGCTCCTCCATGATCGTTTGCCATTTTTTGATTCGAATGGCTCCTTTCACGAACATGTTCAAGACACTTCAGGGTGGGGATTGGGACCTGCCCGACCGGCTTTTTGTGTACGCCAGAGTGGCCGCGCCCTAATGTCCCGGCTAACATTTCTCCAGCGATATCCCCCGTGCTTACGAATCAGCTGCTACCGATGTCCGTGGAGACGTTCGGGAACTGATCCCAGAGTTCTTCACTTGCCCAGAGTACGCTCTTCCAAACTTTCGCCAGTTGATTTCCGACATGAGCTTCCAGATTCCTCGAAAATTCCGCCAATATCGACTTCGGTATTCAGCAAAATACCGGGGAGAAGATCCACGACGTTAAACTACCACTTTGGGCCAAAAAAGACCCACTCTTGTTCATCATTTTGAATCGAAAAGTAAGCCCCGTTCTCGTATGGTTTTGAATACAGCTAATTTCTTTGATAGGCACTGGAAAGCGCTCATGTCAGCGAGCAGCTGCCAGCGTGGATCGATCTTATCTGGGGTTGCAAGCAAAGAGATCCCAAGTCGTTAAACGCATTCCATCCATTATCGTACGAGGGGTCTATTGGTAAGCCCTTTCCGCTTCGATTGACATACATTCATCAAATTCGATTAGACCTTGATGCTATTACGGATGAGCTGGAGAGGGAAGCGACGGTTGGAATAATTCACAACTGTGCGTTCGCACTGCGACAATGCGTCCTTCTATTGATATCATATCTCTACAGTTGGTCAAACACCTCGAAAGCTCTTCACAACCGCCCATCCTTCGCAGTACGACCACGGTATCCAGACTCTTCCGATCGGGACACCTAATGGTATAGAGGAGGACCCGCACTTGCTGGTCCAGGGTGGTCGGTCCTTTGGTGGTAAAGTTTTTCCCTTACCGTCACCCAGTGCGTCTTGCTCACTTCCTCCGAGATCTGGGTCCAACGCTTGCTGTTCGTGAGCTTGTTATGGACATGATCGGCGAGAGGATGATTCCTTGTCCGGAGGGAGTTCTGGTCGTTCCATGGCGCCCACACGAACGTCTTGAATGGGGAACTACTCGTGCTGCCGCCGGCCAACTGCGTTATGTGGTAGACCAAAAGGTGAACGGGTTCAATCCCGTGCTTACAGCTGCTGATCTACGCTCTAGGCTGTTCACGTAATCGAGGAAGCCTTTTGCGTCTGTGCAGCATTCGCAGATTCGGGAAACCTTGTTACCGGTTGCAGCGACTACACCGTTCGGTTGTGGAGGATCACGCGGGGATCACAAAATTCGAATGCTGTTCGTCTCGGGCTTTCACATATCATGCGGATCCATACAGACGACGTTGTATCTGTGACCGCTTCCCGAGCGTGGTCTGTCGTATTGAGCGGTTCCAAAGACGGTAGCGCGGCACTGTGGGACCTAAATCGCGGTATTTACATTCGATCAATCTGGCATGGCGATGGCGGGGATGTTTCCGCAGTTCGTCTTGTTGCGGTCAATGAGAGCACGGTGAGTACAGGCACATTTATTATGTTTGATCATCTCTCATCCTACAATGAAGGGATATATTGCGACATGCTCCCGCGCCAAATTATGTCTCCACACCATCAACGGGCGACCGATGGCGATTTTAGACCTCTCTAACCCTTCGCCGACAGAAGGTATCCCACCACTAATAACGTCGCTGGCATTCCATGAACGAGAATATTCCCATCTCGGTGTCCTTGCCACGGGCGGATCGGATGGGTCGATAACATTACGGACATGGACTACTGATGGCACACCGGAAGGTGAAGCTGCGGTGTGGGAGTTCCTCACGATACGAACGATGAAGGTTCGTTCGGTAGTTGACCGCCCTCCAGCGGTCAGCGCACTAAAATTCTACGGGTATGTAATCTCACGACCTTTTCCTTCCTGCTTCTAAACTTGCCGATTCAGAGAGGAACTCTATCATGGAGAAGAATCCGGCAAGTCCTTCTTATGGACATTGCCGGAGTGATTCTGTATTTGGGTTGCAGCTGGGCTTTGCGATTGTTGTATCTATAGTCACTTTTACCTTATTTTATTCTATTTCGCCGACTAGGATGACCGATCTTGGACCGACTTGCGCTTGTACTATGGCTGACGAAACAGCAAGGCTCTAATCTATTTGAAGGACAAGCAGCAGTCGTAATTTCATAAAGAAGGTGCGAACCAAAGGTGAAAAATCCGTTTGCGTGATTTGCAAGGGCGGATCGAGATCTGTTGAGAAAAAATTACGTTTTGGGAGACTGGGGATGAATCGAGAATTAAGCCTGAATCTTAGCTGGTTTTCCTTCCCATGGTGAAAGAGCGGCGTTCACGACCGGGCTTCCCACGGTCTTTCTGCAAAAACGCCCACTGCGGCAATACGACGATGTTCGGGCGGTTCTCCATTATATCTAAACCCATCGCAGATGCTGCTCAACCTGGACGGGTAGCGGCTGAGCCCAATCCAACGTTCATGCCGTTCTCCACCAAGTCTGAGTCCATCGCAGAGTCTGTTCCACCTGGGCCGAACGAGCCCTTGAAATCCGTGCAGACCATGTTGACAGGCGACGCCCCTTTCTTCAACGACTGGGAGACCTCTGCGGTTGACCAGCGGCAGGAAAAGATCTACATGTATGGCGGAATCCGCCCTTACGATGATAAAAATATGCCAAGCAGCGACTTTCACTGCCTGGACCTCAAAACCAACCAATGGTTGGATTTAACTGTGGGTGACGAGAAAGACGCTCTCTGTTTGCTAAAGCTCATATTTGTTTTCAGGATTCGCTTAAATTCCGTCCCCGAAACTACGTTTACAACCCTTTTGCCAAAAAGGCTGAGCACGACATCTTGCAGTGCCGTCAGTTGCCAAGCTTGACAGAGGCTGCTTCTGCTCTTGTCTCCGTCGGCGGAGGTACATATTTTCTGTTGTTCGGAGGGCACAACACCAAGAACACGACGTCTGACCTCATTGCCGTCGACCTCGACCTACTAGTTTGGTGGGTCGTGAAAGTGCAAGGTACTCCGCTGCTTCCGCGAATGTCTGCATCAATGGTCGCAGTTGAAAACCGCCTCTTTGTCTTCGGTGGGCGAGAGACGTTTATTGACGAAACACCTGGCATTCCTACGTATTCCGTTGCGGAGTATAACCCTCACACCCAGTGGACTTGGACAGTCTCGGATGCGCCTCTCCCTCCAGACCTTCGTCTGTTGGGTTATGGCATACAAAGCACGCCCGTGTTCAAGGGCCAAAAGATCTTGTTGACGCAAGGCAGCACAGATGAGAAGGTGAGCGCGCTAACCAGCCGTCTGAAAGCAAGCCCCACCGACACTCCCTCAGCCTATAGACATGTCTCGCGCGTCGACCATCTTCTTTCATACGGAAAACCACACATTCCAAGATGCACGCACCACCATGGGCCATTTTCCGCAGGCAATGTCTTGGTACCGGCTGGCCTCGTTGGTTCCTCCCTCCAAACATGCGGCACCCAAGCGTCCCCGGGGCCGCCCTCGTAACAATCCCAATCCTCTGCCACAAA
This sequence comes from Mycena olivaceomarginata, assembly GCA_029378375.1. Taxonomy (NCBI): domain Eukaryota; kingdom Fungi; phylum Basidiomycota; class Agaricomycetes; order Agaricales; family Mycenaceae; genus Mycena; species Mycena olivaceomarginata. Next base: position 17,651 of record JARKIC010000466.1, on the reverse strand, counting down.
TTCCCGCAGCCGTCCGCGCTCTGTGGGCGCATGACTTCCCAGACTCAGTCGTGATAGTGGCGTGGGTGCAGCACACCGTCGGCAGCGAAGATCTGGTCCCAGAAGCATGGCAGTACATCCTTCCCCCTGGGGAGCGCATACGCTGCCTCAATCTCCGTGAGAAGCTTTGGGACTTGAATCTCGACCTGCAGACGTTCGTTGCGGTAGGCAGCCGCTTGCTTCTGCTTGGAAGTCGTGAAGGCCGTGGACCTCCGGATGCAGAGGACACCGAGAGGGTGGGAGACAAGCCGTTGCCACGGTGGGACGTCGTCGTCGAAATATCCTCTGAATACCTGAAAGCCTGAAAAATAGTGTTGACCATTTTTTTGCTCGTTGTTATTCGTATCTCATCCACTTTTCACAAACCTCATATCCTTCACAACACGATGTTTCCTTGTCAGAATGCAGGGAGTTGAGTCGAGGGCGAGTAGGATTGGAGTAAGAGGTTCTAGCTGAGTCCATTGGGAAGAATTGTATTGGGCTCATGGAGAGCCATGCGACGAGCTCGTGGTATCACAACCGACAGAATGGCAATCAGAAGATTGAGTCCGTCCATGGTGGCACGATGGGGTTGGGAGTTGCTTGGGAGTAGACCAAATTGCATGTTATCTACGGGATCATGCATCTAGAGAGCCTCGTCGTTCCTGAGATTTGTAATCCTACCTACCGGAAACACGTGAAGCTTACGCGCCCACGTGAATTCCCAAACGGGCGGATTGTGGCCACCAGACGAAGCGAGGCCAAAGCGCACCCATTGTCGTCCCTAACTAGGAATATGCCGATAAAATATTCATTGCTTTCTTTGGCCCTGCCACTCTCTCTTTCCTGTATCATGCCATCTCTTGAGACCTCTGGCTGGGGAGACGTCGAATGAGCTTGCGCCGCAATTGGTACATCAGGAAAACCGTAGCCGAGCCGTAGTTGGCCATAGTTGGCCATAGTGCCCATAGCAACCATAGAAGCCCATAGCGCTCGCATAGCGCTGCCTAGCACTGTAGTAGCACTGTATAGTGTTCACTATATGCTATAGACAACTATGGAAAGCTAGGCAACTAGCCGCATAACACACTGCATCATTCAAGTTCTCCGTTACCCATTCTCTGTCCCGCTATCTCCCTCCCGGTCAGCACGGAGGCGAGCACAAGAAGTAGGAGGGCGCCGGTGTTAGTGCTTTTACTTATATAATCTATGAATTGTTTCGGTCGGTCGGGCTGCTGGTATGTACTTGGCGCTTTTCTATCTCATCGCGTATTTCTACATTTAGTTTTATTATCTTCTTGTCCCGTTATTTCTGCGGCTTTGGAATTCAAATTACTATTACATGGCCCTACACACAAACCGCACCCAAATACGGCTGTGGTCGACGACAAAAGACAAAAGACCAAGGCGTCGGCTTGATCCAATGATCGGTGCTCAAAGTCCGCTCACATGTGCTTCACTGCCACAATGGTTGTTCTTTCCTCTTGCCACCATCTTCTCGTCTCCCACCTTCCCGACAGCGCGCTGCTTGTGGCGGGGACAGAAGATACCCAGATCCAAGTAGGTGACAATTTTTCATCTCCTTCCTGCGCTGTACTCAAAGTGGTGCCTAGATGTCTGCACTATCGTCCTCTTGTTAGGTGCACCATCACGATCCCACATCCCCTGCAATCCATCCTCCTCACCCAGTGGCAATCTTGTCCAGTGGTGTGGCATCCATATGTCCATAGTTGGCACCACCCTGGGGCCAGGGTAAGGTGGGCGCCGCCACGGCAGTGCTCGCCGCACGGCGGGTAAAGTGCTAGTGCTGCAGGTACAGGTGGACACAACGGGCACGCGCATAGTGGGGCAGCAGATGGCAGGCGCATGTGCATGGCTCATACGCGCTGGCATGCGCGCGCTGCCTGCGCTCATGGGCTATGAACTTTGTTTGCGATGCAGGCAGTCGCAGTGAAAGGGAGGGCTGCGACGTGCGACAATGTCGAGGTATGTACTAAAGCTTTGCTATGGCTCTGACTGACCAACTCCTCCAGTGCCCCAAAGTCGATGCAAAGAATACTTTCTGCAAGTGTGGTGGCTGCTCTACGACACTGTACTGCTCCAAGGAGTGCCAGACACTCGCATGGAAGCAAGGTGGGTACAAGACCATGTGCAAGATGAAGCAGTCCGAGCGCTTCGGTACGTCCCTCCCTGCCCATTCCCTCCTTCCTCCATGCTCACTGATCCCAGAGGGCAAATCCCAAGCCATCTCTAAATCTGATGCGGTGTTCTTCCACCATCTCCCCATCTGCGATGTGCAGCACCACCTCCTGCTTCTCCGGCACCTCGGGTGCTCGCCGTACCCCGCACTGCGCTCCTGCAAGCTCCTCATCCACATTGACTACACCGCCGTCCTGCCTGCGTACTCCGTCGTCCCCCTCGCCGAGATGCAACGCCGTGAAGAGCGATGTGCACACCCTCGTCCACCGCTTAAGGGGCCCTGTCGACAATGTGTACAGCATCGTGTTCCTGCACATGTGGGCTGTGGTGAGAACCAGTAGTACTTTGTGAGCTCATATGGTAGTTATATTGCTAATATACATTGATTGTTCCTTCTTCTGTTGTTATTGGTTATTGAGAGCAGGCAAGAATTGTTTTCTTGCTCAATACACCGGGACCGTACAAGCTGCATAGCGTATAAATGCTAGTTGCCAAGTACAGATAATTCACACATTTACGCTGTAGCAGCGGGTCATGCGCCTAAGACATGCCAACGGGCTTCATATCCAGCTAATAGATTGAGTCATGGATGCCTGTGCCAAATTTTGTGCCAGGAGGTGCAGTAACGGCTGAATACTACCCAAAACAGTAGATCAACTTGTGTCACGAGGACAAAGTTGCCACATCATCACCCACAGACGTGCCACACTCTATAACTATCCTCCACTGTATGCTACGTGACCTATGCCGGCACTACAGGTCTCCAAACTTACCCAGGAAGAGCGCATCACGCTTGCAATGATTGATGTTCAGAGCGGGAAATCTTCGGGACGCGCTGCGGCAAGGTCGCACTCGGTGCCGCACAGTACTCTTAATGACCGCCTCAATGGTGTTAAAACACGTTCGGATGCCCAATCGGACCAGTTTCTTCTCACCCAAGCCCAAGAGAAGGTCCTCATTGATTGGTGCCATTTTCTGCATGTCACCGCGCATCCACTGAACCGGCAGACCCTTTACCCGAAAGTCAAAGCACTATGCGGACAGACCCTGGGTCAAAATTGGCTGGACAGGTTCCTAGAGCGACACAAACTTGACCTGCACACGGGGAAAACCACTGGTTTAGACCCTAAACGAGCACGGGCTTTCAACTACGCAACAATTCAAGACTATTTCCAAAAGTTAAAAGCTATCATCGATGAGAAGAAAATTCCATGGCACAATATCTATAATATGGATGAGAAGGGTATCCAGTTGGGGGGGCGGGCGGAAGAATCGGGGTGTGAAATACATTCTGTCCTGTTACACGCGCTCGCGTTATCGTACAGCTGACTCGAACCTCGAACTCGTCACTGTGATTGAATGTGTATCTGCAGCTGGGGAGAGGCTTCCTCCAGGGTTTGTGTTGCAAGGGAAGCGGCTGATGCAGCGCTGGTTCACCAAAGCTACCAGAGGCGCTGGCTGGTAATTATTCAATTTGTGTTTCGATGTTGGAGTACCTCACTGACACATATGACCAATACAGCATTAGTGTGTCTGAGAACGGGTGGACGGACGACCATCTGTGCCGAGACTGGTTTGTCAAAGTCTTTGTTCCCCACACCAAGGAGCGTGATGTCCACAATGAGGGTATTCTTACCATTTGGGATTGCCATCATTCACACGAAACTTTGCCCCTCATTGAACTCGCCCTCCAGGAGAACATTACGTTATTCAGCCTCCCGTCTCACACTATGCATCATACACAGCCCTTGGACATGGGTATATTCGGGCCTGCGGAGCGATACTGGGGCGAGAAATGTGATGAGATGGCAGACATTGGACTGGAGGTGACAAAGGACAATGTTATAGCCGTGTATCTCGAGGTTTGGGAGAAGGCCTTCACAAAAGCTAACATCCTCAGTGCTTTCCGAAAAACGGGTATACATCCACTGAACCCAAATGTATTCACGGAGGAAGATTACACGCCAAGCTGGGCTACATCTAACCAAACCCATCTTCCCAACACCTATCCCCGTTCCACTTCACTGGATGTTGCACCTGAGGCACCCATTCCGTCCCTGCATATTCTGCAGAGGGTTGTACCCGAAGAACAACATCGCACCCGATCCGTATCACGCCAGCCGGGGTACATGTCACGCACGGCGCTCCTCGCAACAGTAACCACGCTGGAAGTGCAGCTGGCGGCAGCATGGGCTGAAGCCGAAGCAGTGAATGCCCATGCAGTTCTGATGGCATGAGAGAACCTGAAAGTCAAGAATCTGCTCAATGCAAAGACGGGGAAGAAGAAGGAAGGTCACACACACCTCCAGGGCGCTGCACAATGCCTCACAGCAGGGGAGGAGCTGGAACAGAAGCGGAAGGAGGCCCAGGAGAAGGAACAGAAGGAGGCGGTGGCAGAAGCGAAACGGCAGGGGAAAAAAGCGAATCAGGAGCAAAGGAGACTTGAGAAAGAAGAATGTGCCAAACAGGTACAGGAACACCGTGCTCTCCATGAGCTGAATCAGATGGTCAACGAGGACACTCGAAAAAAGAGGCAGGAGGCTGGGGGGCGTGGTCGGGGCCGTGGTCGAGGCCATGGATGGGGCAGAGGGGGAGCAGGTGTCAGCAGACCGAGCAGAAAACAAAAGGAGAATGTACCCACCAATTCCGACAATGAAGACGCATCTGACACTGCAGAAAGCAGCTCCACAAGTTCCTCCAGTGACGAGTTTGATACCGAGAGCGACGGCGAGGTCCCCGAGGTGGTAAGACACAGTGGTCGTGCACACCCAGACTGTCCATGGGCAGCCAGACTTGCAGCGATTGACGAGAGCCCCTGAGGGAAGAGGGTGTCGGAACACCGGGTTTTAGAGATGCAGTATGCACAATAGATACAGTAGAAGTTGTATGTCCAGTTTCAAAGGTAACAGAAAAGAATTGGGCCCGGAGTACGTGATGGATGAGCTGGCACATGAAATGCTGTGCAACATTATGTTACCTACCACTTGGACAACCGGACTCTTGATCAAAAATGGCCTTGTTCAATGAGTTCTGGGTCGTTTGACTCAATTTTTTTTTTCACCCCACACATCATCCATATTCCTGATGATCTATGTATTCAGATTCATGTCTGCATCTCTGTATATGGAGATCAGTATGACTTTTCCTTAAGTGTCCGGGTGCTAGGGGAAGGATAGTAGACCCATTAGCGCAGCATTATGCACAGACCTGCAAAGCCGGTCAGCACCACCGGATTTCATTGGCCGAAGTGCCTCTGTTCAGCAATTTTCACTGAACACGATGCCGATGTTCACTGAGATTCATCAGGCCGGTGGCCCTTCAATGAAAGTCACTGAACACAACTGCTACATTCAGTGGTGTACTGAAATTCTCAACCGACAATCATATTTGAACTGATCTGAGCAGCAAATTCAATTTGCTGAACATGATCAAAATTCCCGCTGAAACCCACCGCACACCAGTGAAGAGCCGTAGAAGTACAATGAATCTCAGCGACTTTTTCTGGTGTATTCAGCGAGATCCGGTGTATTTCCCAAGGGAGTGCACTGAATTTCACCATGAATGTCGAAGATTTCAGTGTATTTTCCCCAGAAATTCACTGAATTTCACCGTGAATATCGAAGATTTCAGTGTATTTTCCCCGGAAATTCACTGAATTTCACTGTGAATGTCAAAGATTTCAGTGTATTTCCTCGGGAAAGTCACTGAATCTCACCGTAATTGTCACAAATTACAGTAGAAATTCATCGGTTTTTCGATGATGTCCACCATCTTTCATTGAAATCCACTGAAAGTACAATGGTCTTCAGTGAGATTCATAGCGGTGTTCAGTGAAATTCACAGTAATTGTATCAAAAACAAATGAAGGGAAATAAGTCAGTCTGTACTTTCAACCATGTCCCAGAACTCCTCATCCAACCCTTCATTTTTTTTCTCTGCCCTTTTGTCAACCAGCTCTTTGTAGAGCATCATCAGGACATGGACAGAAAAATCATAATTCACATCAGACATTTGTTGCAGTTGAGCTTCATATCCGTTCAACTACCCATTCAGCTGTTCAGCTGTTTCAGTGTTGAATGCTCGAGTGGTGTGTGTACGTCCATTATCATCCACCTTGACCGAAATCAAGTCAGGTTGAGACCCGTTGGCAGGGGCGGGGTTGCACCAGATTCGGCATAAAACATCGGAGGCCTGATGGCCAATGTAATGCCATGTGTCAACAATGAGTTTGGGGCCATGAACCCAAGGGCTGTTTGGGTTTTGGGTAACAATATGGCGCAGAAGATTGCAGGCATCATCATAAGCCAAGAAGCTGGGTCTGGAATTGGGGTTGGATTCCCATATCTTGTCAATGATTTTGAGAACCTGTGAAGAGCTCTCCGATCGGTAACACTTGCCCCATCCAATGGGCAGCCACAAGACCACTGCACTGTCTGCAAGCAGTATGTTGTCTTAGCACGGAATGTGTGCAAAACATTGTCGCCAGCTACACCACTGAGTTCTGGAAGTTCAGAATGAAGAGCAGGACCTGGTTGCAAATCCAGTTGCTTCACCTGTGGCCTGACAGCGTATGACATGTTGAACACCAGGAAAAGAGAGGCGACCAAAAGTGGTTGAGGTATTTCCGGTGCCATTCTCTGTGTGATTCATTGTTGCATGTGACTGTACCTTTAGACACGGGATGGCCACACGCAACTATCCCGCAAACAGATCTCATCTTGTGATGATCCTTGCAGAAACAACCATTTTTATAGTCCATCAAGGGCCCGTTGCAGGTACTAACAGCACAGATCTGGCCTTACAGTCAGAGACTAGAGTTTCAGGTTAGATGAAGACCCACCCAATGAGTGATGGTCTTTCCGTCCATAACTGCGAGCCGGGTATATCCACATGCAGAGCCTGGAACTCTTTCCTGTTGCTTTGGAAGTGTACGGAGTTCAGGTGGTAAGTCTTCTTCTGATGTGATACTGGGTGCATTCTCCTTAGAAAAGAAATGAGTAAATAGTTGATGAAAAATGAGCTAGAAAACTTACTTGAACTAGTTCAGGCGCATCAATAACCCCAGTGGTGTTCTCATTTAAAACTGCACCCTCTGCAAGAAGGTCTGCAGTGTACCGCTTAAGATGAGTGCACTGTGTGCAACCGTGCTCTATAGACCCAGGAACAACTCCGCCATCTTTTCCGATAGTCTCCTGGACACACTCGACCAAAGTGTGGGCATCTGAATGCGCTGGAACTGTGAAGTCCTCCTCGAGATTATGGGCTGTGATGAGTCGCCGAGCAAAGTGCTCAAAGTACAGGCGCTGAGACTGGCGGGTAGTGATTCAGGGTTTTCTGCCAATAGTGCCACTGAGCCACTCTGCAAAATTTGCCCAGCCCGAATGGAAACGAAGGATAGCATTTTCTTGAGCCAGCGCTACTCGCCGGTCCATCCAGATACCGTGTTTGGAGACCCACAAATAGGTCGCATCATACTCCAATCTCTGTACACAACCAGAGGAACTCTGGTTTTGTGATATGTTATGCGGTCTGGGTAATATTCTGCTGTGCACTTGGTACAGTATGCCATATAGAGCTCTGTATTGACCCAGCGAAAGCAGTCATCCAGCAACAGGATCTGCTGAGGATCACAATGACAGCGGAAGGTGGGAGGATGTCCGTCGTTAGGGCAGAAAATGCAATCAAGTCTGGTGGTGCACAAAATGGTGTGGGCTTCTGGAAAGAGTTGGTTGGAGGGGTCATCAATCCCAGCAAGTGATACAGATGCTCCAAATCCCCGCAGAGTTTACGGACCAACCCTGGCCCAAGATCATCCGCTTCGGGTGGGAAATGAGGGTGTTCATGTTTGCTATTAAATGCTCCATCCAAATTGCGAAAATGCTGCGAAGCCAGGCCGTTTCTCGGGGCTGACGGGGTTCTCGACGCTGGTTCAGATGGAGTTTAAATAGAGGATATGTTGCCACCAAGACAGTGAGGATGTTATATCCGTGTCGGAAAAGGCCGGAAGGACGGAAGGCCGGAAGAACGGAAAGGCCGGAAGTGATACAACGAAGGTGAGCGGGTACACCAACTAAGTTGGCTCAGAGACGGAGGGGACGGAATCAGACCACGGAGCTATGCGGAGGCAAAGCACGTTAATTTTCAACTAAAGATACAGTAGAACATAATACGTATTTATACTAAATACGGAGATAAGTCTAATGCAGAAAGAAATATGTAAAAGACAATAAGTATAGCGAAAGACAATAAGAACAATAAGAGAGAAGCATAGTTGCATAAGTCATATGTTTGATTTGGAGAACACTCAGAAGACCTTCATTGCGGAAACCCCAAAGGTTGTGCGTCAACGGAACTAGCCGGATGCAACAGGAAAGGTAGATAGGACGCAACGGCTGTAAAGTAGGCCGCAACCGGAATGGCCAGAAAGGAACCGGAACGAATCGGAAAGTGCATGGTCGTAACAGAGGATGTAGAAAGCTCGTTGCAGAGAGAATTCCCAGAGAAAATACAGTTAAAGAACCACCATGAAGTGGCCGAGAGATGGTTCAGGACAAACAAGATATTTCCTTTTTCGGATCATCTGCGTTGAGTTGATAAGTTTGAGTACACAGTCCTAATTGAGGGTCTGGTGGGAATAAAGCTGGCTTGCTAGCTAAATTTGAGCCATAGATTTTGAAAGTCATGCCAAATATATTCTACAGAAGGATACGAAGCACAAGTGGACCCACCCGCCTGAAAGCACCTACACTCAGCTTCTATGCACAACAAGCAGGAGGCTTGGCATGTTCCCTCTGTCCCAACCTCGTGTCCCAGCACAACTTTTCAATGTTTTTACGGTAGAGTGGCTTTTAATGTCCCTCACACACACCTGACACCGACATTCCCGGCAGCGGGATGGGTGGGAAAACATTATATACATTAGAGGGGTTTCTAAAGTAGCCGGCCGGTCTTGAGTTAGGGCAAAAAGACTGAGAAATGAGTGAATACTCACGCTTTTTGTCCCAAGGCCAGATATGGCAGGAGGTCCGCACTTGGACGTCGACGCCAACACACCCGTGGACAGGATGGGTAGGAAAATATTTTACAGCAATAGCGAGACCTCTAACACTGCCCACACACTTCGAGTTGAGGTAAAAAGATAAGAAATGAATGAAATACTGGCTCATTTTGTCGGAGGCCCAGTTTAACAGCATGTGGGCGGTGTTACATGTTTCAGACGGGACTCATAGATGCATAATTTTTTTGAGGATGCCCTGAAGACACTGGGGTGGCTATCGTGCAAACAGAAGGAGAAATGGAAGCCCGAAGTGGTTGTGGGCGTCAGTGGTAGCAGAAGGAAAGCAGTGATTTCCTTTTCTGGTCGTCAACAAACCTTTCTTCTCACCACACCCAAGTCATGTCGCGCATTCTTGTCAACATAACACTGTGGGAGATAGGGTTCACCAGGGGTAGAGGTAGAGGTACAAATGGACCAACCTCTACCTTTACCTCTGAAACCCCTTACCTTTTGAGATGTATACCTCTACCTTACCTCTACCACTTCGGAGGTTTACCCTTGATACCCTTAACTGTACCTCTGGATGGAGATTCCAAATTATTCTATGCTCAGTAGTGTCTAACAAGCACATCCAGGGTCTAAACATGTAACTGGGGTGGTCATTGAAGGGTTTGGACCTGTACCAAGTTTGTTAGAACACTTTAAGAGGTTCGGTTCGACTTACTTCCAAGTCAGGTGATCAGTTGACCAAGTGAACTATCAGTTTGAGATGCTCCTAAAGTGAGAAATTATTTCCATAGCTTTGAAATGCTCTGGGACTGGCTGAGGCCTCCTGAAAATCTTGCAAAATGGGTGCCAAATGGTACTCACTGGCAGAATTTCTGTACCTTTCAATACCTCTGTACCTTCCAAGGTTGGGACAGGTTTGGCCCAAAGGTATGAATCGGCCAACCTTTACCTCTACCCCTACCTGTACCTTCCTCTCCATACCTCTGGAGGTATACCCTTACCCCTGGTGAACCTTGTGGGAGATGTGAATCGACGTGTCAAGTTTTGGGCAAGGCTTTGCCAAAATCTCACCATTCTTATAAAGTGTCTGTACATCCTCAACACATGTTAGCTCATCTCAGTCTGATTTAACCACTTATCTACCAGAAACACCACGAGAACACAGGGTTCTCCAGTCCAGTCCCTCGATGTTTGGCCAGCCAGGGCCATGGCCAAATCTTCTCTTCAATGTAACAACCGTGCGAGTCGGTGACCGTACGCGTCAAGAATTCACAGACTCCGTGAATTCTTGGTGTGTGAAAACTCTGGCTTCGACTTTCGCTACCCACAATTGGAGGGACGCTGTAGGTTAGTTGGTGACAAGTTAACTGGACAGAGGTGTGTGCTGTTCACTTCTTCCATGCTAAAAAGCATCTCAATGACGTGTCTTTCCACCCACTTCTTTGTCCTCAGAACTTCTCGTGAATCAGTAGCCACTGCATTTTAATCAGATCATGGCACTGTGACATATATTTCAGTAAAGACCGACATAATGGTGGGATTGATAAGAGTAAAGACAGTGAGATAATGAGAACAAGCACAAGTAATCACAATCCAGAACCTGAAGAGTTATCGGTGTCGAGTTCCTCAGAGTCCATGGCCTTCCCTTGGCCTTCTTGCGGCGGGAAGGCTGCCCCCCGCCCTCCTGTGCCTTCTGGCCTCACGGATTTCCTGGAGCTGGCGCTCCGCGGCCCTCTCTTCCTCTGAATCTGGGGTTCGGCAATGTTTATGGCCACGGAGCCTGTCCTTCGAGCCACTCTGGTGTTTGCGCTCCTTTGCACTTTTCTCCCTTGCTGCCTCCTTCAATGCAGCCTTTTCCACCGCCTCCTCCTCCAACCTCTCCTTCTTGGCATCAGTCAGATGAGTCTTCCATTTGGTGCTTGTCATTGCATCAAACCGGGCCTTGACTGTGGGGTCAAGTGAGGTGTCTCCATTGACCCACATCTGGTGTGATAAGGACTGCGGTGTTGGTATCGAAAGATATATGATTTGAATTTGACTATGTTCATCCTCTAGAAGGGAAGGTATAGTTGAACGATAGAGCAGAAGGTCGTGCGCGAATCGGCCTTGTATGAGCGGTGGGTGTATGTGGTGTGTGTGTGTGAGAATGGTTATTCATGGAGACCGTTCGTCTCCTAGGTGTGGACGTGTGTGGCGGACCTGCTGTCAGTGAAAACGGTAGAGAAGATGTAAACCCCTAGACCTGGTTCCCCGTACAAGTGTACTGGAACCCTAAATGTGTTGCCCTGTCTGCTTTCCTTTGTGCGCTCTTCCCCTTAGAACCAGTGCTGGAGATGCGATGTGTGTCGCACAGACGATGACACCGATGTTGTTCGGTCGATGGCAAGACCGGTCGGTCTCGTTGGCTATGGATGGTGATTTGTATGTGATGGCTTCTCTCTGGGCCTGTTTTCTACAGAGCGAAGCTCGTGAGAATGGTGATCCTAATCGAGGAAGCCTGGGATTGTGACACCGGGTCCGGTGAGGAGGGACCCTGCTGATGGAGGTGTGAGAGGTGAGACACCGAGGAACGAGCAAATGTAAGAGGTGTGGCCTGCCTCTGGCAGTGGGCGAGGAGGAGGGTGCACAAGAGGTACGAGGTCGGGGAAAAACTGGGAGTACCCCTTTAGATTGAGCTGAGAACGGTACAGAAAGTGGGGGAAACACCCCGAAAGCTACTTCTGCAGGCCGGAAGGTACTGACTACTCCTACTAAATGTGCTCCCTTTTATACCTCCTTGACGACTTCCCATGTTTCCAGAGGTGGCATGCGGGTCATAGGTGTTTCCAGGGGGCAGGGGACGTCATGAGGTGTTTTCGGGATGCATATATGGCAGGAGAATGGGCACCTCTGCTGAGGAGACCGATTGTCTCTGGGTGCGCGCGAGGCACAGTGAGGCCAAACAACCTGGAATACGTCTGGAGCTTCAGGCACGGCCTGGTGGTTGCGTCAGCGGGTGCTCGAGTGCTCAGGAGGGGGAGAGACGGATGGTCTCCCCTCGGCTAGTTGATGTGTTGTGTGAAGTGGGGGACGGGCTGTGTCGGGATATCCTCTGCCTCGTCCGATGGGTCAGCATCAGGCATGCGGTAGGGTCTGTCCAGCGCGAGGGATTGTCCGGGAACGGAAAGGAGGAGAGGTTGTTCACGTGCCACGGGAGGGGACCGGTTGTATCCTATTGCTGGACGCCGAGTAGTGACGAACACAATCTGTGTGGTAGGGAGACCGCCATTTGCTGGAGGTGCGTATGCAGAGGATCGCGTCGTGGGAAGGCGTTGAGAGTCCCGGATCTTGGGGTATGGGTTGCATCCGTGTGACGATGGTGCAAGAGCGAGCTCGAATGGCGGGGGAGACGATGCGGATGTGGGGAGAGTGTTGGTCTTGCTCGGAAGCTGCTTCCAGTAACGTAGAAAACCCGTTTAGGGTGATCCGTCGTGTATGTCCGAGCTCGTCCCGTCAGTCGTGCAGATGGGTTCGCAGGGGCCATGAGGGGACGAGCGGTGCGCAGCACGCTCGGAGACCTCACACCGGGCAGTGGGCGCGTAGAAGAGGTCAGGGGACGTAAAGAGCTGCTTGTCTGCTGTAACTGTGCCCCCGACTATCTTCCAACGCCACCGTGATATCCATCTTTGTGAAAGGAGGGCGGTTGGTGTACTGCTGGTTAGGCGGTATTTAGGTGGTCCTCGACTTCTTTTCAAAAGGATACATGACTAAATGGATGTGATACATGGCCAGAAGATTCTGCTCACCTGCAGGAACGCGGTAAGGTTTTCCAGTTTTGCAATTCTCGTTGCAGTATTCAATTGCAGCATTCCAATCCCTCCAGCGCTGAAGGCGACCACCAATGGTTTCGCCGTTGTAATCACCCTTGGGGGTCACCAACCAGCACTTTGAGGAAGGCCAGGAAATGTTGTCATTGTTGTTGTCCAGCTGCGTGCCATCCTCATCTGAGTCCCCCAGTGGAATGTGCTTCTTTCCCCCTGTTTTCTTCTTGGTCCGAGCCTTGGCAAGGGCAAGGGGCTTGATTTTGCTCAGGGCCCCTAGAACAAATAATGTGTCAATGGTTTCGAAATAAGGCGGGGAATATAAAATTGAGTACCAAATCAATGCCGGGGGGTTTTCCTTGCCTCCAGAGAACTTGGAAGAGCAGTGTTTCGGACTGGGAGTGACGCTCAAGCTTGCACATGTTCGCCTGCGAAAGCTCCAAGAACTCTGGGAATTTACCAGCCTTGAAATCGGCAACTGTCTCAAGACTGATGGTGCCCATGTCTTCCGTCTCAATGCTCAATTTACTGTAATGATCCGCTGATGCAATGTTAGATTTTATTTTCAAGTCTAAAAAGGTGTACCTTTGTCAGGGCTCACTTGGGCCAGGATGAGATCTTTCAAAGAAGTCACAATGGTTCCATCTTCCGCCTTAAAGAGAGTGATGGTTTTTCTCAGGGTAGGAGGAATGTAAACAGTGCTACCCAATCCCTGAAATTCTACAGCGACTATGGAAAACTTCAGTGAGCAAGATATTGGAAGAAAGATGAACTACGCACTCGCAAAACCAGCCTCCTCTCGTCCTTCTGCACCAAGGTGTGGGAAGAAGGTGATCTGCCGCGGCGGCCCCTATTTTGCTCGAAGGTTTGTTGGGTGTATCTTTTTCATCTTCCTCAGAGGACATTTCTGTGAGACTAGAATCAACTAGAAATGATACATTAAGCTTAAAGGAACATAGTAAATATCTGAGTTCACACCGTTTTCCTTCTGTTCGTTGGCTTGATCATTTCGGAATCTGCGGCTTTGGGGTCGACATTTTGAGGTGCTTGAACTGTGGAACAGGGTTGGACTTCACATCTTGCTTAAGCAGCTTTCCATGAGCACTTTAAGAAGAGGTTAGTCTGTGATTGCGACAAAAAATTGAGAGACAGACCCCGAGGGAGCAACATCCTGCTTTTGAGCTGCAGCATCAACATCCTGCTTATCCTTGTCTGCACTAGTCTTGGAAGGTGCTCCACCCTTATAGCAGGGCGGAATCAATTAAAGCGGGGTCTGTGGAGATCTCTATAGCCTTGGAGACATCGGTTTTGAGTTTGTCGCCAGTAATCTTTCCTGGGTTCTCAGGAAGTGTAAGGCCAAGCTCTTTCGCAAGTGAAAGAAGCTCGGGCTTCTTAAGGCCAGCGACGCTGCGCCCCGTAATTTCCTCCAGGGGGGGAAGGGTATTGTAGTTGATACGAGGAGGCATCGTAAAACCGAAGTACAGCGGGAGTCACCGAAAGTCAGTGGTCATGCTTGCCACCTCTGAACACTATTCGAACTTTGCAAGAAATGTAAACTGGAATTCACTGAACATCCATGTAGCATTCAGTGAAATTCACTGGATAGGGGTGAACACCGTAACCATGATCATTGACAGGCACTATCTAATCTTGACGGTCAGCTGATGACACTGGCCATCAGTGATATAATATACAGTGGATGAACACCGATGTACGGTGTTCATCGGTGACCTTTGTAAGTCCGAGCATATAACTCCATTAGCGTACCACAAGCTAATGTACCTAAGAGGTCCTTACGGCATCCGAATAGTGGCTGCCTTAGGTGCCAAAGTCAGCCAAGTCATGCTGTCGGTGCCAGTGCGCATCGTAATTAAAGGAAGCTGCCAGGGCGCTCGAGCGCCACGTCACCCTTGTCTTCCTCCATCTCTCCGAAATGACTGGCTTCAAAGCACTTACGATCATTTTTGCGACCGCCATTTTCCAGCGCTCGGCGACCAGACAGTTTTCAGCTCATGGGAGCAAGACGGCTCCCAGTGGACGACGTTCCCTCATCCGATAACTCGTGTGGCGGTCATTGGTGCCGGGCCAAGGGGGCTTCAAGCTGCGGCCCATCTGTTGGCTGCAAACTTGAGTGTCCGCTTATTCGAACGGGCCTCATCTCCCGGCGGCAACTGGTTTTACACCGAAGAGACACCGGTGCGCGAGGCATACCCGTCAGTGATGTTTCATCTTTCTTGATTTGGATATATCTGAGTGGTTTCTTAGTGAAACCAATTCCACTTCAGAAGAGACGCTGCCCAAAGAATTTCCTGTCACACAGTACTATGAAGAGGGAGATGGCAGTATCAGTCTGGATGAGCGGTGGAGAGAACATTGGCAGCCGCGTCCAGTGTGGTACAACCTGGCGCACTAATTCGCCCGCGGTAAGTGCGCCATTTCGACCTGCTTCCTTGAACTAAACAGACGATAAGCCATTAACCCGACTCCCCGGCATCGAGCATTCTCCTGAGACGGTGCGCATCGTCAGTGGTTATCTAGTTCCCTCATCTAAGGAGTCATAGCCATGGTTGCTTTCTGTCCATGACCTGGAGCGGAACATCCGGCTTATGCTTCGCTCCACGGACTCAACACCAACGACAAGCCATTTTCGCCGCCCTATGCTCCCGTTGGGTCCTACTCGACCCGAGTGGAAGCAATACAGAAGTGCAACGAAACATCGACGTGGACGCTCACCCTGCGCCGGCTTCAGTGGATGCCCGAATCTCACCGGCTCAAGGCCGACTGGTGGACGGAGGACTTCGATGCGGTGGTCATCGCCACGGGACTCCATACGAGGGCTTACGTGCCTGAAATCAAAGGCATCGGCAACTGGAGCAAAGCGATGGAGAACGGACAGTATAGCATGATTCACTCACAAGCGTTCCGACACTCCGAGCGGTATGCCGGAAAGGTGTCTGCGCTAGTCTAAACATTTGAGGGTTCGTCTGATCTTCCGCATAGAATGTCCTTATCGTCGGCGCCTCTATATCCGCAACCAAATTTCGAGGACTCTCGCTCCCTTTGCCAATCGAATCATCGCGAGTATTAGAGTGTGTTCATTCAATTTTCGTTGAGTCAGACCAGAAGCCGATTTCTCCTGATAGCCTAACAAATACCGCGACGCATACGGCTTCGATATCCTTCTCGCCTTTGCCGACAAGACGGAAATCGTTCCAGAAATAGCGTCCTTCGAGCCCTCGATCCAAACGATGCCGGAATCCAGCTAGGGAAAATTCGGCTTGCGAATGGGACGATTATCGATGGAATAGAGAGGTTCGGGACTTTTTTCTCTGATTTGTTTCGTGTTCCTCTCATTCTCGTTCCAGATCATTCTCGCTACAGGCTACCGCGCGAACAGCTTTCTTTCCGACCTGTGCGAGTCGTCATTATTCTGTTCCTCTACTTATTGATTAAAAATCGTGATTCAATACAGAGTGAATAATCGAACGTTCGACAACTTGTACTGGACTGGCCATTACATTGACGACCCAACTTTGGTGTACTCGCTCTGTTCGTGTTCTGTAGCACATTGCACTAACTCTACTAAAAGAGAACCTCATCTTAGACGGCGATCCGTGGACGCACGGCGCCTACGTGAGCTACGCGTTCGCGAAAGTGTGGACGGGAAAGGCCCGCTTGCCGAGCCGCGAACGGATGTGGCGCGACTACCAGAGGGAAGGTACCGATTTGGGACCCCGCTCGATGTGCTACTGCAGGAGGGTCTGTAGAATGCGTTTTTCTGTCTATGCCCTGCTGATTTAATGTATCCACTCAGGCCTCCGTAAACGATATGTCACCTGGCTCAACAGCGAGTCTTTGGAGCTCGGGGGTCAGTTCGTTGAGCCTCTGTCACTCGAGTGAGTTCTGGAAGATCCCTTTTCTGAAGCTCGCCAACCTGACTTGCCTCAGAGCACGGGAATTGTTAACGTATTTCGTGAACACTCATTATAGAAAGGTGCGCCTTTTTGCTATTCCCTCCTGTGCATAATTATCTGATCGGTACGGCAGGACTGGCTCTCGTATGAGAACTGGACGCGGTTTGATGAGCTTCCGTTCAGTGAGTGGCCGAAGCCGGGGCCGCCGGATGGGCAGCAGTACAAGGTGGTATCGTGGTGAGGATCATTGATAGAAGATGTGTAGAGGCACTTCAAGATAGTTTTCTATTTCACGCAAGGCCGTTGCCAGTTCGCAACCGTGTCGCGACCTTCTCTACACTGGACTTTCGCACGCTCGAGTAAATGATGCCTTTTTTGTTTCCGAGCAGGGATATGAACTGCTGAGCTCGCTTCCCAAACCGTTAACCCGCCCTTGACTCCTTTACTGGGTCGGACAAATGCTCAGCGCTGCGACCTTGAGCCAATGCTTATGGCGGACCTTAAACCAAACTCCGTGGCTCTTCGAGAGACTCCAGATAGTTCAAGTTGGTCGCCGTCATGCCGTTCCTAGTCGTCATAGGGCTACTTTATCCAACGTTTTCCTGTATGCCCACATCCGCACAAATTGTAGCTGCAATACTTAGTGGCGAGCGCGTCCAAGGGTGGCACGGCTTGAAGCTTGAAGTCCCGTCGGTTCAATCCGTGGCAGGAAAG
>JARKIC010000465.1:0-265052 GCA_029378375.1 Mycena olivaceomarginata | reverse complement strand
CCGGAGTCTGGAATATCGACTCGAATCACATTCGACTATGAGTTCCCGACTTTCGAGTGTGGTTGGTATTTTCGCAGTCAGACAGCGGTAGCAACGGAAAAGGGGTGGACTCGGTGGTTGAAAATTCCATCTGGAACTGTATCTGACCATGTCCGCACGAAGTATCGATCAGCGGCAATCGGGAATCGAGATGTCCTCCGTTTGATCATCTCCCTGGATAATTCGCGACTATGTGAGGCCTGGTTAGCCCAGGCCAATCATATTTTCAAACACCGTGGTATTACGTCCGACTACGAAAATTATGGTCAGTTCAATGACGTTTTCTGCGTGTATAAATCGTTGATCAGAGGCACAAGTCTTGGTCACCGATATCGAATATCAGCTGTCAGTAGTCGGACAGAAGGACGCTGTACCGCCGGGATACTTGTTTCTATGCCCTCTCCCCGAGCTTCAATCAGGACGATGCACCTGGCTTGAAATTCCAGACTGTATAGCTTACTGGTCAACTGACCCACTGGGAGCAAAACGTCTAAGTGCGGGCGAGGCTGAAGTCCTCGGATTTCCGTCCATCAGGACGGAAGTCGAGATTACGGGTCAATCGTGGTGTGGTAGCGTTTATCAGGGCCTGCGCCATTTCCACCACGGCAAAGGATTTGATCCCGACAGCCAAACATTGCCCGATACCTGCAACTTCCACTTTTCCGAGTCTCCGAAGCACTGAAGCCTTCCAGTGCATACGGTGAGCAAATTTCACTGTGTGAACGCTTATTGACATAGAAAGTTGAGGAAACCAACATCTGCGGTGAGAAGGAGACTATCAGCCGCAACGACCAATCTGGTATGTATTTTCACGTCGATATAGTATCTGACTCACGGTTGCAATCTAAGTCTCCGATTACCTCGTTGCCCAAACTTCAGTGTCTGATAATCCGGAAATCGCTCCACATCACAACTGGGATGTCGTAATGGTTACCCATTTTATGTTAATTCTAACCTTTGGTACAATTTGGTTGTATGGCTACATACAGCTAGGCAGCTAACAAAATGAAGATAGAAGTGAGGCTGTGGCTTCGTGTCCATCCATTCCATTGAGGAGCGGCCCATCCCGAACGCCAGGTAGGTCTTTGTTCTCCAGTGCTATTTTGTTGTCGCCGGTAACCTCGACTCCATCCCGTCAACCGAATAAATACGTGAGCGATTTTTCTCAGTTTCGTTATTCATGCATTGTTGGATCGTGCCTGGAATGCTACCTGCTACCTACATCGAATTCCGACATCTCCTTAAAGTGAGATTCAACGCCAAATCTCCGTCTAGGTTCCCGACTCGCTCGGCCCCGGGGGTGAACACCTTCAAGACCAAGGTTAAAGTTTGAGTACCCAACAATCACGGGTACGTCCGTCGTGATTAACCGCTCCGTTGCGATCACGACTGTGCAACCTGGCGTTATAAGAATCTCGCTTGGGAAGCGTGTAAGACTATAATGTCCACAGATCCTAATAGATCCTTATCGAACAGGATAAATTTTGCGCCCGTGTATGTGGCGTCGTCAGTCAGGCAACCGCACGTCGCATCTTCAATTTAGCAAGAATCAGGGGTGCTCCAATATTTGTATCGCCGGGTAACTGCGCCATGTCTTAATTTGCAGTCGGAAATAATGCCCATCCAATGGTCAGCACAGCTGTATTTACAGTCAACGTGATAATTATCGATATATGTGCCATTTCATCCTGTGTCCGCAGTGGTTAACGTTGATTACCCCACCTTGCGGGAATTATTCAACACCGAACGTTTCACTGGAGGTAGCCTTTACGATATCCTGCCTTCGTATAAATATTGAGGAACAGCTCAAGACTTGCAATCTACATACTCTCCTTCAGTAGTTTGACTCCCAACTTCCATCGCAGTGGAAATTCAGATGAAAACCTTTCAGAGCCTCGTCTCCGCCGCCGCCGCTCTCTGTGCGCTCTCCGTGACAAATGCCGCGGCGATTTCGGTCAGTGTATGCAGTCCGGAGCTCTTTGCACTGACCCAAACTGTGCTATTTGGATCAGGAGGGTCAGGATTCATCTGTCGCTATCTCGAGCTCTCCCACCTCCGACGCCTTCAGTGGCAGCGCGTCAGATAGCCCACCTCCCACAGCACCACCGACACCGAACTTCCTACCGACACTGGCGGCTTCGTGGTGGCTGGCGTTTACACCACTTGCCTTACGCTCACATTTGCCGCTCCAACCCCGCCTCCAACGGACCCGACGAACCCTGGAGGCCCCATCACCGTACGTGGTTGGCTTTATTCCCCTTGTTTCTTTTGCAACTTCAACTTCTGCAGTCCGCCCTCCCGTCAGGTATCGACCCAAGCATCGTACGTATGTTTTCCTGCGCCGTCATCCTCATCTGAATTGTCCGAAAGCCCGTGCCGTCCGCTTCGGATCCCCCCTTCCCGTCGGGTGTTGATCCTAGTGGGCCAATCCAGGTGGGTTATCCGATTCCCTATTGTTGAACGGGAAACTCACAGCCTTGCAGCCTGTTGCCGCTCGTAAGAGGAAGTGCTCCGCTACAGCGACGCCAGTATCAGACTCAGCGAGTGCATCTGCGTCCCCTACGGATATAGGTTCTGGGGACCCAGATCCAATTATCGTATGTTTCTGCTCCCCCTCTCCCGACGTCGCATCTCACCACCCCGCCGCAGCCCGTTGAGGACCAGGTGTTCACCACCTGTCTCGCTTTCCTGGCCACCGCGACGGATGCGACGGCAACCCCAGTGGACACCAGCACTACGGACTTGCCATCCGCGTCGGCGAGTGATAGCGCAGCCGGATCGGACCCGGTCGCGTCGAGCTCGGCTGATGGCCTCTAGTTGGTCTCAGCAGAACATGCGCTTCAATGTCTCGTACCTGGATATATATCGGAGGTCGTAGTCAAAGGAATAATTGTAGTTGAGTTTTGGAATTTTTTGTTGAACGATTACCGTACTGTAATTACCATTCTCCTGTTGTTCAAGGACGATTACCGGTCGACCGAAGATCGCGAATACGCCCTCGGTAACTTGTAAGAAAGAAACGTGCTGGAAATATGGGATCTATTCAAGACGATGAGAATTTCTTCAAGAGTCGAATGAGTGACCGAAACTCGCTCAGTGATCTTGAGTTTGGGGACGGTAACGTGAAACAGAGGCAACCAAAAAACAAACAACAACAACAACAAAAAAAAAAACAGCGGCTGAAACGAGCACGGACTTGTCCATCTGGTCTTTCTGTTATTGAGGCTCGTCCGAGAACATCAAATCAGCCAATGACATTTTCGAACAATAGAGCTTATTGGCACCGCTGAAAAAACAAATCTCTGAGTAAACAAAGCTCCACTTGAGCAAAAACTTGAGCAAAACACAAACCCGTTTAGACAGACAGCCCCGCAACGTCACTCGCGAACAATACAATTTTGGACATCGGATGGGCGGTCCGACCTTCACGCGTGCTCCAGAAAAAAGTCTTACATAAGCAAAAATATTTCCTTCAGAAGCAAAAAAAAACCCGTTGCCAATAAGCTCCAATACAATTCTTTCTTTCCTTGTTACTCGTGTCATCTTCCACTCAACCAATTACTACCTCCGCTCCTCATACTGTACCATTTCATTCAATTCGTCAGGCCTGTGACCTGTGACACCTAAAACCGAATTTCGTTTTCGTGGATGGGCATCGCCAACCGTGACACGGAAAAATTCGTTTTTTTTTCGGTTAGAAACCCAAGGAATTATACGGTCTTAGCAAGGTTTTGTACCTATGCGCCGGCGGCACTAAGTATATCTACTTCTTCTAGTCCCAAAGTTGCTCAAGGGAATTCAATCCCGGATTTCAACGATATTGAGTGTTAGTAGTGAGCAGAGGTGCTCGAATATGCCAGCTTGATCTAGTTGTGTAGGCGCCACGGCGACGAGCCCTGCAAGGCGCCGCCAGAAGGAAAAAATTGGATTTTTCGCGTTTTTTCTGCGATTTTGTGACTTCTTTCACAAGTTCGTGGTGGGCCTCAGTGACCCGTGACATGCACGAAAATATTCGTGGATTTGGGCCCCTGTGACGCGTGACACACGAATTGAACGAAATGGTACAGTAGTCCTTAATCGCCGCCGCCGCCGTATCCTCCATGCTGCGATATTCCAGCCCAAGGATACGGATACTCTTCTCGTTCTTGTACCGCAGGAGATGCACCGCGTTCTTCCCCGCGCCGGGCGTGCCCTCAAGTACTTGGAAGACGGTGGTGCGGCGGCGACTGGACGAGGCGTCAGTGACTCATACGGAAGGACATGGGGAGGATGGGGAAACGAAACGATATACGTACACCATCCTGCCACGAAAATGCACCCGCGGTGATGATAATCCTCTCTCCACCCGCCTCTTCCTTCTTCAGCGCACGCACATGTGCGAGCGCGAGGTCGCGTACGTCAATCCAACATCCACCGCCGGCTGATGATGCTCCCGCTTTGTGAAGGCCTCGTACATCATGCGGGCGGAGGTGCCATTGAGTGCGTCGGGGGAAGAGACGGCATGTATGACGGGCTGGTTGGAGTGCGATGTGAGGCTAGATGAGTATGCGATGCAAGGTGGCAGATAATTCGGTAAACACCCTAACCACGAGCGGAGGTTCATAACTGATACGTCCTGGCCAATCTCACCCTTGTGCTTCTTTGCGAAATCCCATGCGGCTAAGTCGAACGAAGACAGTCAATAGAAATGAAAGCCACAGGCTGGAAATACGTACCGCGCTCCGCCAGCGTCTTGGATGTGCGGTACTTTCGCTCCTGTCGAGGCCTCGCGGCCTTTCTCTTCGACCTCCTGTACGGCTTGGTCGTTCCAGTCGAGCTCACTGAGCAGTTGCGGAGTCGTCGAGATGTTCAAAACCGCCGCGCAGGAGGAAGTTACGACCACGCGCTTGACAGAAGTTCTATAACAAGCTTCTGAGAAGGTGCGATGAGGAACGCAACAAATGTCGAGACGCACCCATATTTGCGTGCACTCTCGAGGATACCGACAGTACCCTTTAGCGCAGGCTCCAGCAACTCTGAAAACCGTGTATTGAGGAGGCGTATCGAGGTTGTCTGAGACACAGCGCACCAGCAGGATCATCTGCCTGGAAGTGAAATGGCGACGCTGTGTGCTCAATCGCGTCCACACCCTTGACAGCCTCGTCGAAAGCGCCCTCCTGACAACAACGACGCATTAGGGCTGAACAAAGAGTAAACGAGCCGGATACGCACCACAGTGATATTGGGGAAGACAACTATCTCGAACTTTTCGCCGTAGGGGTGAACAGCTGGGTGAGATGCTTGCCCTTATCAGCGGAACGTACGACGCGTGCGGACGACCCACTGCGTGCGGTGAGGAGGATTTTCGGTCAGAAATGGTCTAACTTACCACGGCAATGTATCCGTTGGCGCCAGAGACCAGTACTTTGCCAGAAGTAATTGCGGGCATGTTGTGGGAGAATGCAAGTGGCGAAATTGGATCGGTAATCTGAAGCACTGATTACTCATCGAGTCAGGAAAACACGAACGCGGTCACGTGCCACGTGATTTGCGCGAATGTCCCGGTCCGCGCATCCGCTCTTCCAACTTGTGCAGAGATAAATAGTTCCGACGCTCAAAGAAGATGAATTTAAACGGCCCGTATTATCCCTGCTGAAAGAACCGGCAGAACGATAGCAGATTGTTCAATCAAGGTTTCAGTATAATGGCTGGCGTAACGATGGTGTTTGGTCACTAGAGCCCACAGCTGAGCTCGACGCAAATGGCAGCGATCTGAATACTCTTAGGCTGGCGCGAATGCGGAGGGGTAGACATAAAATATTAGTACCCGGAGTCGCAGTGATATATGTCGCAGTGGAGAAGTAGTGAACACGGTGAGAACTACGAGTTGATGGCGACAGCAAAGACCATATATACTTGTATTATATATACGTACATACGATAATCGGGTCCCAGAATATAGGCTTATGGGCGATGTCAGGAGGTGGCCAGGTTTTTTCAAGTTTTTCAAGTTGAAAGAAGGGAGAGAAACAAGAGAATATCAAATAGTATCATTAAGTATATAGTTCCAATTTACTGGTGAATTTTTACGTTCAAAGCCACTCAAACACTGTAAACTCACATTGCCCACTTGAATTTCGGTGATTCCCGCTTGAAACCTGGCGTTGCTGGATCGGGAGATCAGGCAATGTCCGGATCAATGCGAAATTCAAGATCTTACATACAGTTCAATCTGTCAGCGCTGTCAAGCACAGCCTACCGGATTTATTATAATGGCACTTGCACATCAAAATGCACTAGAAGTTCAAAATGCGCTCGCTTTCACTCAATTCTGGTCCAATCGTCTTCGGAAGTACCGCGAATTGAACCGACAGGCGTGCCCGTCAAGAAATAAAAAAAACTGATGACATTTGGATGGGTATTGGGCGAGAATCCGCCCCGAGCGGCAAAATCAGTGGTTTTTACCACTCGGGGCGATTTCTCGCCCAATACCCATCCAAATGTCCTCAATCTTTTTTCGTATTCTTGAGGCACACCTTCGGTTCATTCCGCTACTTCCGAAGACAATTGGACCAGAATCGAGTGAAAGCGAGCGCATTTAGTGCATTTTGATGTGCAAGTGCCATTATAGTAACATCGTCATAGCCTCCGCAGAATAACAACACCAACCAATTTGACATTCTTATCTCTGCCATCTTGTCTCCGTCATCTTGCACATCGTACCTCTTGGACTAGCTGTTCTCCAAGGCCACTGGGCACTGCTTAGCACTTTACTGGAGCACTATGGATGAGGACCTACCAAATACACATGGTGGGCGTCGAAACGGATCAGGTCGCAAAACCAAAGAGTGGCATGCAGAGCAAGCTGCACTGAAAGCCCAAGAGGCTCGCTCATCACAAGCCCAAGTTCAAGCAGCAGTTTCTCAACCGGTCCAACCAGTTCCAACTACATCACAGCCACAGCCACCTCAGCCCCCGGCGCGCATTGCTCCTTTCCTCCAACCACGTCAAAACACACGGGGAATCCCTCTGCAAGACCCTTCCCGCCAGTCATCACATCCAAATCATGGTCTACAGGTTCCATCTGATCAACCAAACACAAGCTCAGGCAACAATATACCTGTTCATCAAGCTTTTGCACCTCATGGGTCTGGTATGTAAATTACATATTTGAAATTTCCCACTACTAAGACTCTTTGCCAGACCATCTCAGTGAGACAGCCTTGAGGAATTTAATAGATCAACTTCACTTCCTGGACATCAATGGTCCGAATGCCGGTGTTGCATCAGGAGAAGATCTCATTGAAGATGAGCTCCCAGGCCTAAGTGCGGAGGAGAGCCAAATGGTGAAGCTGATGCTGCCACTGCTGCTGAAGAAACTGGAAATGCGGAGCCTGGTCCGACTTCAGTTCTTCGCACTTACCTTCAGAATGTCAAGAGCAGGATTTCAGATGAGATCCGTACCTATGGTCAACCACTCTGCTATAAAAATGGACAGCTCTGGGATTTTCCGAAGCATGCTTTGTTTGCATTGAGAGATGCTCTTGTCGATCCTGAAGGTTTCAAACCCGATGCACTCTACTATCTCGATGTTTTATCTGGCTGCCACATCTGCTTTGCCCAGACATAATATTCAAATGTGAATGTGGTTATCGTCCCCATGGGACACAACACCGATTTAATGTCACCAAATCACGCTCCCTTGTGCAGATCACAAAAGTTCTTGTTCCTGGGCAGAAACATGCACTTATGAAGCAGCAGACTTTGAGGTGGATCTCCGAGCATGGTGGCCTTCTTGTTGTGGCCACAAGCATGCTCCGCTCTCGAGCTGAGAATCCACCCTTAGCTGCACAAGTTCAGGCAAATGCACAGGCCTTCACTGCCCCGGCTATTGTTATTCCCCAAGACGATTTTAATCCAACACCACCAGCAGAAACTGATGGTGTGGTGTTAGATGACGTGGATACTGAGTTTGACCCTGATGAGGTACTATACATTTTATAATTATTTGAGCATGCATTTACTCATATTTTCTGCCAGATACCAAGTTTTGATGATGAACCTGTCCCAGATTTTGATAGTGAATCTCAGCTAAGAGCTGAGCTCAAGGACATTGAGAATTTTCTCCGGCAGCGGCACCAGGGTGACCCCGTTGCAACAAAGGTTCTTGATGATGCTTTCCACTTTATGGACCGGCTCCTCCGACTGCTCCCAAAAAAGCATTCAGTCTTCAAGGATTTGCTCATCAATTGAGTGAAGCCATTTTTGTCCGAGACCAAGATGATGAAGATTCTGTTCGAGCTGTAATTGAAAAGAAAGGCGGGAAATGGTCCTACATGCTACGTGCACACTCGGCTGCCCTTCACAAGCGCATTCGTCGCTTTATTCCAAGCCCAGAGATACTGGTTCAGCGTCTGCAATGTTTGTTCAATGCTACAAGAATGTCAAGTGCCCAACTGCAAGCGGAAAGAAGGCTAACTTCTTTTCAGAGGAGGCATGGAAGATGGCAGAACGGCTTTCTTACTGCACAATTGGGATTCTTGTCCGATCCACTTGATATTCCACTCTACTATCTAATAGGCCGTGATCGTGATGGCCTCAACATATACCGATGCATCCGCGGGACCAACTCTGTTGAAGGTGGCTGGCATGACTCTTCGCCGAATGTTTGGCTCCTTGGGTTCAGCTTCGGAATTTGGCGAGGCGTTGATTATAACATTTTGCATATCGTCGAAACATTACAGTGAGTGCAGTGTTTCTTTCCCTAGTCCATGCCTTGATAGGTTTAGGTTGGTCACAAGAACGCACAGGAAAGACCTACAAAGGTCACTCAGACCTCTGGCTTCGAGATGAAATGCGGAACTAGCAGCTGCAACAAACTGTTCCACATCATTCCCCACTCCCCACCTACTCTCGACTCGAATTGCTACATCGGAAAGTTTGGGATTACTCCAATTGCTTCTTCACTTGCTGCCAAAGTATCAGATCACAACACTGCCTGCTGCAAACATTATTTCGCTCCCACACCATTGTGTACACCTCTTAACATCCTTATTCGTCTTTCAACTCGGCCAACCAATCAATTCCGATTCTACCAGATACATCAGCGCACACTACATCCAGTTCTTCCAGTCTGCACAAAGGCTGAGTGCGTGAAGTTCAAGGCCATGATCAACACAGATGATATACAGGCTGCGAAGTGCAGTGGAAAAGCCTTCTGCTTCTCATGAGGCGTACAAGGATATTGACTGGGACAATATTTACCAAGGATTGGAACGAAGATGTCAACAATCAAGACATTGGGCAAGCAGAGCCCATCACCCATTTCGACAGACGCATTTATTACAAGATTCCACAACAACTCGAGCGACATCACAAGAAAGCACTGCAATGGACTACCACACAAGCAGCGCTCATGACGGTGGCCAATGCCGAGGCTTTGAAGCCTTGGATGATATGGCCTCTGGTCCCCACTCGTGCTCGGGCATCTGTCCTCCCAGCTGTCGAGATTGACACATCCGTTTATTTCAAAAGTATGGTCAAATTTGATTCTGTATGATATCAGTCATTAATTACTCTCCCAGATGTTCCAGGCATCGGAATGGACACCACATCTTTCAATTCAATGGCGCTCAAGGACAAGCCAGGCCAGTCCCAGTCAGATGCAGTTACCTCCCTTCCTTTGATTTGGCTCCAGAAAGAGGGAACGACGGTGATATGATTGTCCGTAGACAATTCCCTGCACCCCAACCTTTGCACCAGAACTCACAAGCATCTTCTGCAATGATGCAGAGTGTTCTTGTGGTCTCTAGTTATAGGAACCTCCAATGTGATACCACAATGCACCATGCAATCGGCATCCACCAGTCTTCACGGCCGGTCCCTCCGCAGAAGCCCAGGAAGCAATGTGTTTGTTGCTCTGGTTTAACTGCCGGCAGAAAAACCAGTGCTCTGGTTCTGGTGGGCGGAAGAGGTGTGCTGTGGACATGACCAGAGCGAGGTTCCTCTCCCCCACACAGAATTTACGGCCCGGGCCGAAGCACAGGGACAAAGAAATCAATTAAATTCACATACAATGTATACCATGTACAATATTTACAAGAAACTGATATTTGAGAGAGAAGAATGTAAGAATACAATTGAGTAGTGATTAGGTTGGGGAATGAGAAGAGTCTGTGCATTCTCGACAGACGGCTGAGGCATGTTGAGGACACTGTGAAATGTCAGATGGCCGGTGATAGCACTACTGACCTGTGTTTAGGTGAGATTCCATGATAGTGAATAAAAAATTCATTCCTCTGAAGGCCACGCACCTTCCACAGCTGCAAATAGTGAAGGAGATTCACTTTCAAACAGTAAAAACCTATCCCTACTCTTTGTATGTGATATGCCCGGCCCCTGTCAGTGCTGTAATACCATGGGAAAAAAAGATGACTAACACTGTAACCGCTGTCAGTGCTGTAATGGCATGGGAAAAAGGCGTTGCCCGATTGGGCAACGCCGCCTCCTGGGTTGGCACATGAGCCCACCGGTAAGGCAGGGTGCAAGCTGATGTATCAGCTCACCTTTGCTCCCTCATGGGAGCCGCGCTTTTCCCGCCTTGCGCGCCCACCGTTCGTCCGCTGCCCTCCGCTTGATGCGTACCTTGTCATGTGCTTCGCTAATTCGCTTGTTTACATTTGTTAGCAATTCATCACTCCTCCCTCCCCCACAATCGTGCGGGCGCCCTGCGACCTCTGGGCCCTTCTGCGCGTCTATCTCTGCCTACTATTTACCGACCATCTGGATACCCTCTCGCGGTCCTTACTCGCTTCAAATGCCCTCCGTTGCTCGGGAATCGCTTACTTTCACCCACGCCGCTCTCAGCTCTATTTGCCTCTAAAGCTGGTCCTCCGGTGCGTGCACCTTATAATCTTTGGCCCACAGAACAAAAAACTCACCTCTAGCTCGCATGCCTCATTTACAGCGCTCCCGCGTGCTTTTCTTCACATCCAAATGGCACCGCTGTCCTCCTGCCTGTTTTTGGTTCCCCGCCCACGTTCCCGCGGCTCCTCGCTTCCAGCGCGGCCTTGCGCTCGCTTTTAACTCTTCCAGTAACCCTCCAACCGTGCTTGGCGACCGCGCTGACGCCTCCGCTGCCTCTATTCGGCGCCGCCGTTCCCCCCACCTTTCCGCCGCCGGCCCCGCGCCTCCACGCTTTCCAGCGCCACCCCTACGTTCCTCATGATCCCCCTCCAGGACCCCCTCCCCATACTTTGCCGGCCGCTAGACGCCCCCGTGCCTCTTTCCAGCGCCTCTGTCACCCTCGCCGCTTTTGTTTGGTGCCCACCCCCCGTTCCCTCACCTCCCCACCTCCAGCATCGCCCTATGCTCCTTGTGATCCCTCCAGAAGCTCTATTCCGCGCTTTTGGCTGCTCGGTGCGCTTCCTTGCTTCCCATCGATGCCGTTGTTCCCCCTGCCATTTTGTTTGGCTCTCACCCCATTACCGCACCTCCATGCTCTTCTTGAGACCTCTCAGGAGCTCTCGCCTGTGCCTACCGGCCGCTCAGCACCCGCCGTCACCACCCATCGCTGCTGCCCGCCGTCCCCCCTGTATTGGCTCCCGCTCCTGTTCCCGCACTCCCGCACCATTGGCTGTTGTAGGGCACTGAGGCAGTTCCTCACTGCTCCTTCCTTTGTGCTCGATCCGCTCAATCCCGCCCGCAGCCTGTGTACCCCGCCCCGCTCGCTCCCAACACGCGCCATTCCCGCCCTCGCCCGCTGCTCACTTGCTCTCCCCTGCTACGCACGCTCACTACACTGCCCGCACCACCACCCGTGATATTTGCTCATTCTTCATTGCTCCTCGGATCTCCTCCCCACCGCTCTCTGCCACCCCGCGCGCTCGCACCACCTCCGATACAGGCTCTCTCCCGCCCCTGCATCATAGATGTCCAGTACTTTTATACCGCGTTCTTTGTCTTTCTGTACACAGAATGAACTTCAGTTTTTTCATTTCCTGTAACCTTGAAGAACCGCGCTGCAAACAACTGAATTTGACGTTTTTTGAGTATGCCGAGCTTCAATGCCGAGATGCCCAAAAGGTGTCTCTAACATGAAGTCGTCCGTCATTGAACTCTCTGCCCCATTTTGGATAAATTCTGAGTAGAGGAATCTCCTCTGCACATCTCACCCAACCTGTTTGTGCTCAAGATTACAGAATTTCACTGAACTTCGAAGCCTCATGATGAATTTGTTCTCGACATGCATTTGATGGGCGCTTGATGGGCGCTTATTGGCATCTCTGGCACAAAAAAACCAACTTCAAGTGCTTCCCTCATCGGATTTCCATGTTCTAACATGATAAACGAGGTCTAGAGGAGAAGCTGCCTCGAAATTTGCCAAATTTCTCGAACAATTGGTGCAGAGGAAAAAGTTGAACGAAAGTGTCAGTGAACTAGCCTAATCCCAGTACGAGTTCAACTCGGTCTTCGACCTGGGCCATAATTTGAGCCAAATTTTTTCCTACAACTATCGACCCTCCAAATTTGATCCTAACCATTTGGTTCATCTCCTATACCTCACCTGCTCGCCTAAACCAGAGATATAAGGCATTCTTCATATTCGTTGACGTTGTTTTCTGTGATAGAGTCACCGAAGTCATGGATTTCAAATCTAGATATTGGTATATTTCCCATATCAAACGGCCAGTAGGTTTGGCTGGCTAATCATAAGACTTCTGCCTCTTCAGATCACTCAACAAATAGCTGGAACATTTATCTGGGACCAACTTTCTGCTAGAGACGCTTGTCGGACTGTATGTCCGATGTCTCGGCAGCGTGACCCGACGTGACTTTGGTGACTTTTCGTCCTTCACACCACCACCACCTTCGGCCCAACACTCTCCCCCAGGTCCCTGGTCCAGCGAACTCCCTCTCCGCTTTTTGCCCACCGTTATCCGGTCGATCTCTCAAAAAGGGCACTTTCTCCCGCCACCCCAATATCTTGCTCTAAATCCCTCGCACATGGTTTGGGAAACCTAAATTGCGTTTGAATCTGTTAGAACACTCACAACGAACCCGTCTGGACGCTTTTTGGACCTCACGGCGATGGTAGCACTCTGATTGAAGCATTTCGCGCGCAGATCCATATTCCGAGCTTGAAAACAGCAAGATTTCAGTTATAAATGAGTTTCTGTGGGTTCTGGTGAGTCCCTACTCCGCCCCCGCCCTGCCCCCGTACGCGCACATCGATCCTGCGGTTTTCTGCGTACATTTTTACTTCTTTGTCCTCTTGTTGCCACAACTAATGCCGATATTCTGGATTACAGGCCACACAGCGCCTTCCTCGCACCGAACCCAACCACTGCTCTCCCCGCTGCGCGCGCCGCCATCTGCTCCTTCCGTGCCTTCGATTCGAGCCCACCTCATCTCAACGCTGTGGAGCGTCCTCGGCGTGGGGACGGTCCCACGACACATGGAGGTCGTGGCGAGCATGGTGAACGCGCTCGTGGACTTCTTCGACGAGGGCGAGCAGAGTGAGGTGGTCCTGTCCGCATGGCGGGGGTTCGAGATCGAGGTACGCGACGTGCCTGCCGTAGAATACGACATACTGACTGGCATGTGGGTATACAGCAGCACCGCCAGTTCCCAGAGCTCGTCCCCGCCACGGTGGGCGCCGGCTACGCGAGGATCACGAGCGGGCGCGTCCTGATCTCCAAACACGCGATGGCCGGCTGCGGCGGGCGGGGCGCAGCACTGGTGTGGGACTACGTCGCACAGGCGACGTCGTCCTCATCTGCCCCGCCGCCTCCTGCGCGGTTCCCTCGCTCCACCCCCCTTGGGTCGGCACCGCCGCGCGTGCAGTGCCGGGATACGCGCCCTCCCCGTCCTTCGTCCCGCTCTCGTCAACCCCCGCCCATGCGCGGTGCATTGACGCGCCGCCCAAGGCACTGGTGCGCAAGTGGGACGTAGACAATCCCGGGGTGCGGGTGAGCGGAACGGTAGCATGCAGCGAGCTTTACTGCGAGCGCGGGGAGCGGGCGAAGGCAGCGAGGGGGGAGAGCGCCTGGTGTTGCCAGGTGTGGTGTGGATGCGCTGCCCGAGGCACTGGTGCGGGACGTGGGCGAACAATCTCGGAGTGCAGGTGCCCGGGCGGTAGCGCACTGCGAGCGTGGGCCGTGCGCGCAGAGAGCGAAGCCAGCGAGGGGAGAAGCGCGTACCGGCGGGGCGGCGAGTGTGGGAGGCAGGGGCAACTGGGAGTGGTGGTGCCGGGCGTGGTGTGGATGAGCCGCCTGAGGCACCGGCGCACGCTGGTAGCGCTCATCTAGCCTGACGACATGGTGTTTTGGTCCACCCCGGCCTGGCCGCTGCCTGGTGTGGTGCGTAAGAATATCGGAGATTGGTATCAGCCAGAAACGGAGGCGGCATTGTTCTGAGTAAAATGACTGTTAGACGCCTTATTTAGCTACACCTGTCATCTCTGCCTCCTACCAACTATTTTACAGCCCCAACCTGTCTTCAGTAATTTTTCTGTGTTTTTGAGCATGATTTTCAGATAAATTCTCGTCGTTGTCGCTGACGACGTCGACAGCATTTGATCGCATTTGATGGCGATGGCGAGAATGTTTGATGGACGTCGTCCAAATGCTCATGTCATGCGGCTCGATGACGAACACGGAGATCAGCATTTAAATAAATGCTAAATGCTTGCTGCAGTGATATATCAAAACCACCGCTACACTACCGGTTTCCATGTATCATGGCAAAACCGCCAGTTAGCAGTCGGTGATACATCACACCGCCATACTAAGGTGTGTGTTTGGCAATGAGTTGAGTACAGTGAGCTATAAACCATAGACTGGGAAGAGGGTGGCTCGCGCAAGGGGCGGCAAGAGCGCCGCCTCTTGAAATCCCAGAGACGGAAGTGCTCCAGCTCAAGATTGTAACAAAATTTTCGCCGTGCAGAACACAGATCAGAGTCGCAAACCATTAAGCAAAGGTTTGGGCGGTGGTGCTTGGTAAAAAAAGGAAGAGAATGGATGTGGTACTAAAGGATGGATACTATGGATCGACCAGGAAAAAATGGTCCAAATGATGAAGCCCTAGGACTTTTGCTTAAACAATCATGTTTAGACAGTAATCCTGGAGCGGGTGTTGAAAGACTTCACGATTATGGAACACGGCTAGTAAATGAATCAAATTGAAAAATGGAAAAGGTTTTGGGACTCAAAGTACTGTTCAGAATGTGTGGCATGGAGGTGTAGGTGGTTTTAGGGTGGGTAGTATGAAGGGGTGAATTGAGCCTGTTTATCGGGTTACAGTAACCCGGTTTGAGAGTCACCCGTTGGCCAACTCAGCCTGGTGAGCATCACCTCTTAAAGAGGTGAATACACCAGTTTACTACCGGGTTACCTAAGGCCACGACGTACCGGGTACTTAAGACTCGCACATGGAATGAACGGCTTTAACGATGGTCGCGCTCGATCAGATGTACAGGAGAACCAAAAACGAAATATAGTAATTGTAGAAAGAATGGAACAACGATATCTCGTCGACATATCACAACCACCGTCGGATAATGTGATGCGAGCCACGATGCCGGACTGCGCATCATCGTGTCAAGCTATTGACCATCAGTCAGTGCCGCGACGGAACATTATATACTCATACTTGCCGATCACTACCATCTCGAATATCTGGTTTGTCGCTCCCACTTGAAGAGTTGCGACACTGTACTGATAGTCAACGAGAATAAGTCTGATCAATTATTCGTCATGCTGGGGGTGAATGAACGTACCGGGCTACTCCTGTCAGCGTCAGCAGTGGTGGTAAACCAGGCTCGTAGAACCTTGTTGATCGCAGGAATGAGAATGCTGAAAGATTTATAAAAAATTGTTAACTGCCGCAAACGAAGTCGAAACACAGTTTTACTTTACGCTAAGTCCACCACTGAGGGTTTGGAGACTGAAGACTGCAGCGTTGGCAGTACCGCGCAGGACAAGCTGGGAATGGGTGGGTGTAGTGGCCGAGATGCCAATGCCCGCGTAGGAGATAAACATGCTGGGGAAGATGACACTTTGAATTGTGAATGTATTGGTGTCTTGAGGAACGAGAATCCACTGAGTAGACAGACGGTCAACCAACGAAGTCAATAAATTTGGCAGAAGTAGCGTACGTCCTGGATCGTTGGCGCAGGCCCATTAGTTGATAATGGTGTGGCGCTGATGACAGGAGTAAATTCCGGCGCTTGTGGGTAGCCTGGATCCACAGTGAGCTGAAAGCCGATGTCGTCGCCTATCCGAACAGCAATTCCCGTGGTTGTCAGATTGGCGATGGACGTAACATGGCGAACGGGAGAAGCAACGGCAGTGGTCAGGAGTAGGGCAGTGAGAGCGAGGAAGCTAAACATTGTCGAACTGCTACTGAAGGAGGAGGGATGTCCGATGGTTTTAAGTAGCATTCGCGCCAGGGCCAGAAGTTCTCTCGCAGACAGACGCTGATACAAGGAAGGATGCTCGTACCTCTTGTCGGAAGTCAGAAGCCACATTCATGACATTAGTTCTTTGAGGAACAAATGATGTGCCTGATAAGTAAACAGCACAACGGAGGAAGGTTGGTCGATCGAACTGCTAGTAGCCCGTGAACATACACCCATACCGGCCGGGTTTACCCACTGTGCACTGCCAGTTGAAGTTTCAAGAACAGAAAACCAAATTGAATTTAGTTGAGTGTATATATAGTACTGACCATGACATGGAGAATGATTTCAAATGCCAGAAACCAGGGACACCCAGCATGGAAGCACAATGTGGTTGGAGGATGCCTTTAAGCTGGATGAACCGTGTGGACATTGAGACCGATTGAGACCGATAGGAAAGCGGGGCTGGCGCGGATGCAATGAGCAGCTCGACATCTTCTTCACATGCGACGAAACGAGTCTACAAAGGAATGAAGGTCAGTATGCATCCTCAATTGGTCTCAGTGTTTCCACTGCCAAAGCTTCGAAAGAGGTGGAGATGAGGACCATCCTCTATTGGATCTGTATACGGCTTGACTTGTCCCTGAATGAATATGAAGGGTGATGGGGGTGTCACCGACAGATACAGAGAAGACTTTCCGAAGAATGCAGATACGGGCCTCCCGCCACCGAAGTGGGTTTGTTTTCAAAGGAATTGATAAGTGATTCAATAGTCTGGTCGAAGAAGAAAAAAAATAAGAGTCGGAGTGGCAAGGACCCAGACCTGAATCGAACCGGTGTCTTCTGCAACCATTGGTGATATCATGCAATGAAGATGCGGGGCCTCCGCCACTGGGTCGGTATCCGGCCTGAATTCAGGTGAGTCCTAAGGAAAAGTTGGAGATGAAGAGCGGAGAGACCACCACCAGAGGCTTGAAAGTGAAAAGCGATAATTACTGACTTCGCTGAGGCCAGAATAATGCAGATATTTGCTGCAATCTTCAAGTCAGCGTGGAAATTGGAGAGCGGCAGAAAGGAGGCATAATGAAAGAAGGAACACCACAACGTATGATGACAACCCAGCCCTGAATCGAACGGGGGTCTTTCCTGATTTCTGAACTTCCCACCAATGTAAGTAATAGAGAAGCGGAGTCCGGAAAATCCGCCACTGGACCTGCATGAAACTGTTGGAGCCTAGATAGTACACCCGGTTGGATGTCCAGGTGGTGGAACTTCAAACACAGGTGACAGAGGACGTCGGTGGAGTTGAAGTCTGTGGTGATTTGACAAGAAAAGATATTGTATGTCAGAGATAGTAACGCTGCTCATTCTATGAGTTCCAGAGGCGTGGGAATTAACCGAGGGCACGAGGCCGCAATATGAGGCACAGAGGTGTCCTATCCTATAATCTAGGTCATTTGGCGGTCATAGGTATCTTTCTGCTGCTGAGCATGGCGGATGGCAGCCTGGGTGTGGGATGAGAAGCCTCAAAGAAGCCGCTCCTTTTGTGATTGCAGGTCGCAGCGGCTCAGAGAGCCGGGTAAGCATCTGCGTTGTTGCCTA
The DNA here is from genome assembly GCA_029378375.1 of Mycena olivaceomarginata. NCBI lineage: Eukaryota > Fungi > Basidiomycota > Agaricomycetes > Agaricales > Mycenaceae > Mycena > Mycena olivaceomarginata. Next base: position 247,033 of record JARKIC010000465.1, on the reverse strand, counting down.
GAAATCTGAGAGGTACAGAAGAATCGCATTTCATAGCACTTTGGCGAGGCAAGGACGAATAGCAAGCCTCGTTTTTGCCATGGTGTTCCGGTGCCAGGTGAGAGCTGATGAGATCAAGATGAGATGGTGAGGGAAAAACAAGGGGTTGGCATGTGAGAAATTGACGGTATCATGCCGGTTGGTCGGTACCCCCGAGAGACCCTTGAAAACATTCTTTTGGAAGAAAGTTTGAAGGGCCTCCTAGGACCTCAAGAAGTCTCCAGAATCACTTACTTGCAAGGTTTTGACCTTGCGCGGCCTCTGTTGAGAGTATGGTCCCGAAAAGGAAATGATTGACTGGTGGCAGCGCTCAGCTTGGCGGGCAAAGCAACCATTTGAACCAAAAATCTGGTGTGTTTGGCAATGAGTTGAGTACAGTGAGCTATAAACTGTAGACTGAGACTACATGTAATGAATACACATTCATAAAAGATTCTGTGTGGGGTTTCAAGCTCATAATGCTGATGTCTTCTCTAGCTATCTACACCAAACACCCCGCAAACAATGTCTGACGTGTCCAAGCTGTCCCACCAGTCCAAGAAACATTATGGTGGCTCAAAAAAAGCTCATATATTTGGGCTCAAGCCAGGTATATCGCAATTTGCGCCCGTATGCCAATTGAACCACGTGAGAAATAGCCTTACGGGGAATGATGCCATCGCGCAGTGATTGCCATGGTCGGTCGGTCCCTCTGGCCAAAGCTTAAATACAAAATTCGGCATGATATCCTTAATTCTTTTTTTGCCACCCCCTTGCTGCTGAGATGCCGGTTGACATCAGTCACAATCACATGGGCGTGACCAAACAAGTTGCTGGTTGCCACAACCCCTTGTTCAAGAACAGAATCACAATTGGTGTGGATGCTAGACGTGATATAACACTGCACGCACAATCATGTACAAATTGCAACTTCAATAATAATACACTGTGGACCGCAGAGATTGTGAATTTCGCAATACTTTTTTGCCCCAATACCACTGAAATTTCGCTCCAAATTGGGTGAATTTCACGGTCAAAAAGCGAATTTCACATCAAAAGGGGCCTCAAAATTTTCACGATCAATATGACACTTTTTGCCCACCGTTCACCCCCACTTTCACGTACTTTTGTACCGAATTTCATGGTGTTCCAGGGCTAAAGTGGGGCAAAAGGATATCTCTATCTTCTACCCTTCCCCTCATTGCTGCTCTAATATGTGTTGTACAAGTACAACCACCAAGTACTAAGGTTATAAGTACATTCATCTAATATGTCATGAATCACCCGGGTTCTACTTTTTTTTCGCGCGATGCGTCCGTATGGATACAGACATGTCTTAGCGGCACAGGACTCTCATGACACCACCATGTGACCTTCTCACAGTTGAAACCCGGCCTCGGATTCTAAAGCCACAGACTCAGGGAGTCTGCGCCACGGGATACAGAAGACATTAGGGACTAGGAACCCGTACAGACGGACTCTAGTCCCCGGACGCACCAAGGGCTGACACAGAAGAGTACACGGAGTACAGGAGTGATTGCAAACCCCGATCGGTGTTTGAACCACTAGATACAATGACACTTAGGACTAGGAAACCCGAACGTCAGGTCTCCTAGGTCCACCGACACCACGGAAACCAACACAGAGGAGTCCAGGAGCATCAGCATTAATGCTCCTTAATGTTACGGTGCAGGAACTGATCGCGATTGACCGCGATTGCTTTAATTTATTAGAAGCCTATATAAGCATGGTAGAATCTCCATGTACAGTAGATTCTACCTCGTCTAATCTCAGGCTTCTACCTCGGCTTGACATAGGCATTGTCTCCACCCTGCCCCGCTTCCTCCACCTCGTACTACGGGTTGTATCCACGCCCCGGGTTGTATACCTGAGTGGATATCACACCCTCTTCAATTTGTTCCGGGTTCCGCCTCGCATCCCGACCTACGACATACGGCCTCCTAGGGAGGACGCCGTACAACTGGTCCTACTGCTCGGGGAACACACAAGTTATTAGTGTCTATCGGGTTTATCCTGGTTGGGGTTCTCGTTGGGTTACTCGCTGTTTAGCTGACCCAGAGGCCATTGCTGACACAACGGGCTAAAGAAACCGCATGAGCTTCAGTGTTCTTTGAAGCAAATCAAACATGCCTGCTGCAGGTAGTGAAGCCGATGCAACATGTAAAAGACGGAGTCCCACCATGTTTTCACATTGGGCAAGACAGTTACACATGCCAATACCACAGTTTTGTGTTCAGCACTGCTCACTGTTCACTCTGGGTCGGTATAACCCTGGCTGATGATTTCCAGGAACTGGTCACAAAGTTGACCAGATTTCCGGATGAATGTGACAGTTTTGCAGGCCCGATGTATGGGACTGGCCTTCTTTGTCCCATGTGTTGCCCGCTGACAGACCTGGTATTGGGGCACCCGGGCATTTATTCAAATCTGCTCGAGTTGCAACATACTATAATGTACTTCACTACATTACGACGTCATCTCACAAGAGCTATTGCTGGCCTGAGCAGTTAGCAAAAAGGGATATAATGTGTCACGAACCATTAGAAAGGCGCTGGACAACAATTCTGGTAAAGGGTTGAAGTGGGAAGTCACTAATGGAGCAATCACGGAAAGTGCCTTACCATCCTGGAAACGGATTGGGGCTACTGCACATCCCTGACTAAGGGCATATTACGAGGGAACATCCTTCTGAACCAGAGGGATCATTGTTGGGCATCATCTGACGTCTCCAGAACTGCCAAGAGAGGACTGGATTTGGTTGATCTAACAATTGACTAAGAAACCATACTCGGGTACTGGGAAGCGGCGGCTATCACGATTTTCAGACAAATCACTTAAGCGGTTCAAGGCGGAACCATTTGAGCGGATGGTTACCGAGGAGGGTAACGGAGTGCTGACGAGGAGGTCGGCTAAAAGTTGACATATCAACAATATCCCATCACGATCGTTCTAAGCGATGTAGATCTTGACTCATCGTTAAGCTCGGCTCGTTGATGTTCCTTACAAATCTCTCTCAATTTTACTAATCGCTTGATATCTGACAAGAGTTCATCGGCTAGCTGCCATACCACTAGTCATGTACCCTGAACCCTATTGCTCGTTTGTATCAGTCTCGTTTATATTTAGAATCCTGTAATGTATTTAAGCGGATGGTTATGGGAGGAACACCAGTGAATCTCACCCCACCTGTTGGACGCGAAGTTACTAGACTTCACACTTAACCGGTAGAGTAGTCATTCATTCGGAGACACCCAGAAGCTATACCAAGTTTCGTTTGTTTTCCCTGTTTGAATATTATCTGTGTTGGATTTGGATCTTTATAAACGACGCGTGGACATATTGGATAAACGGAACGGACACGTGGAATATAAGGAAATGGATTGGACTTGACAATTTGGTTGTAATCTCGCAAGGATTAGCAATCGTGGATACTATTTGGAATCGGGATTCATAAGAATCACTTGCATTACGCATCAGAGTACTATCTCCAAACCTAGACCCACATCATACAAAACTGTTGAACATAAAATCTTGTCTGCCTATCGCGATTGCGCCTAGAACGGATTCGAGCAAGTTTTATCTATACGACTTGTAGACCTGTAAAGTCTTGCTTCTTAAAGAGAACTAAAGTTCAAATTGCCACAATCTATACTGGATTGGAACCCCGAACTTGCACGAGGACTATAGTGTTTGAGTTGTTGTAGTCGCATTATCGAACGGCGTATTCATTTACAAGGTTTATTTTGTGGTTATTTCACTGCCAGCCCCATAGTCAGCGTTTCACCGCATCATGGCTGGAGCAGCATCCGAGTCCGAGTTCTCTGTGGCTGGGTCTGTGTCTGAATCGGAATACACCACGTCGCCATTGTCCTTCTCCATCACCTTGATGACCGCCTGTGAACACAGGTTAACAATGTGAGCAAAACAATGGATGTAATTCTTCTTCTCATCAAAGGTGACATTAAAATCCTGCAGCATCAAGGAAAGATGGAGCATTGGTGATGCATTGTTTGAGGCATTATCTATGGTGAAATGCCCAATCTGCCTGATATAAGAATAGTATAAAGACACAACAGTTGTCAGCGACTGACCTGGTGAACTATCCCAGTGTTGTCCAGGATGAGAAATAGGATCCGTGCCAATCGCTGTCCACTGTGGGCACACTCAGCAAACTGGGGTTGTACTTATGCCTAAGACAGCCTTCAGTTCAACATAGTATGCCATCCAGGCATCTATAATGAGGCTTCTGAGCTTCGTGCGATGAGGAATGTCCCCATCATCGAGGGTGGAACAAAGAAGGAGCAACAAATCACAAAAGTCCTTGTTGTTGATCAAATTGATGGCCTGAATTTTGATTGTCAGCGATGCGAACAAGAGAGAGCAAATTGTCACACCAGGTCATTGCCAACAAAGACTTTGATAAGTTGTTCTATAAAGGCCACTGGAGAGAAAGCGACTCAATTCATCTTTTTTGCTTGCTCATCCTCCAACTCCTTGTGATGCTCCTCCAGAAGTTTAATGGAAAAATCATACTTGATGATCGGAGTGTATGGTTTCAAGGTGTAGTCTACGCATGCTACAGCTGGAACCAGATGCATACACCTTGCTTGGATGAAGTCAGGATGTTGGAGATGGGAATATAGAGCCTCATTGCTTATGAGCAAACACGGCACTTGTGAGTTCGATCTACGGTGCTGCAACCGAAGAAATACTTGCAGTCAGCCATCTTGTCCTGTTTCATCTCACGAAGATCTTCAGCCTCAATCCAAGCATACCCCTCTCTATCAGCACTACCAGCCACTTGGGGACGCCGCTGACAGTGAGCAACAGCCGGATTGGGTTGGCAGCCTGAAGTCTGGCATGCTGGTTGGTGATGTGTTGGTGATCCCCTATCCTCTGAGTTGTCATCCGAGTTGAGGGAGAGTTGATTGTCAGCTGTTGTTTGGATAATAGGTAAACACCTGGCTGTCTACCGGTGCCCAGCCGCAATGAGTGGGAATTCATCCAATCCGGATGAGCTGTTGACATCAGAGCCTGCTTCCCACTCACGCTCCCGGGGACCAGGGCTGGCCATTGCCATCTGATCAGTTAAGTGGCCTGCAAAACTACAAGCCGGATTCTGAGGTGGAGCAGGATTTCTGGAGGAGCTGCAACAACATACGAAGCAGCCACGATTAATTGTGGCCCCAATTTTCCGGGAGGCCTGATTAAATCCGGGCCCCAATTCTTGGGGCCGCTATTTTCTGGTTTAATCCTACGAGGTAAACAACAATTCAAAGCCGAGAATTAATCCTACAAACCGTGATTAAATCCGGGCGAATCATCATCTTGAATGTAGTGTACGTTTGCGAGGCCCGCGAGGAAGCCAGGGCCCAGAAGGAGTTGTTCACCTCAGCAAAGCGGTCAAGCGGCACACTCCTCAGGCGCAGCTGCATGGGTTATGGTGCGGGATTGAGCCGGCGCCAACACGTTGCCATGCAGCCTCTCGAGCGAGGCGGTGGTGGCACAACCGGGATGATCGTGTCGAGCATGCTGATACAAGCCCGAGGGTTAGAATGAAACCTGGAATTGAAGTAAGTCAAGTGCGTAACTCTGCCGAATTGAGAAGTGTGTGGCGGTAACTTACAACGGCTTGAGTTCTACGGCGCGCGCTATACGGTGCTGGCAGTAAGATGCTAAAGAAGGAGGTCAGTTTTCGAATAGATCAGAGATATCGACGGTACACAGATACACTGTGTGGTGACGACTTCGGGGGACTGTGGGTAGAGTGAGCCGCAAGAGAACACAAGTGAGGGAACGAGCACTTCGTGCTCAGTGTTGAGACGGGGGGCGGAGTAATAACTTGTGCGTAGGGGGAGCGGGTGGTGATATGGTAAGAAGTGCCGGCGGGACAGGTGCGAGATTGCGGGTGGATCAGCAGCGCGGGGGTACATCGGGGGTCTCGGGGAGACGGGGCGTACACGGTGTGACAAGTGCGGTGGTGGCATGGGCACGGGCAGGGGAGCCCCTGTTAGGTGCCACGGCTGTCAGGGTTCTTTAGGGGGCTGGAGAGCCACTGGCACGCGGGGATAATGGTGAAAAGGCTGCCAAGAATGGTTCATTTAGTGCCCGAAGTTTATGGTGAGTTAAATGCCACCGAAACATCAAGCAAGGAAAAGCTTACCGAGGAAATTGAATGCGCGTGCCCGATGTACGGCCTTCATCAGTACGTGCACGCCTTGGCACAAACACCGACAATGGGGTGCGGCCTCTGTCCGAAGTTCTCTGAACAGCAACCGCGGCGGAACGGGGCGCACAGAACAGATTTTGTATACCTGGTATCCGAGGGCGAGGGTTGTGCCGCCGTTGCCGTGGAGCTTGGTGTTGAGGACAACAAAGAGAGCAAGTGGCACCCGAGGAAGAGAGGTCGAAGGGACTCGGGAGAAGGAGGAAGAAGAGAGTGATGTGACGCGGCATGACCAGCTCTTCGTATCTGTCTCTCACTTGGGCTCTGCCACCTTGTCCACTGTGTCAATTGCCTTTGTGGCACCAGCGACCGAGTTGCTTCTGTAGCCCTCAATCCTCTGCATCCTATTAAAAACCCACACCGGTACCAGTTACAAGAACTCCACTCCAAGTCAGTCGCCTGGGTGGCACTTTGGTGGCATTGAACTAATTTCCAGTATTTTTCGGGTGAAGGATGAGACAAATACACCACGAGTGCGCCTTCCGTCGAGCAGCATGTCGTCTTCCCTCTTCCCACTCAAACTCCTGCACCCCCGACTGATTAAAACCGACTGTTTCCCGATCTATGGTGGGCCTTTATTGTGCAGCAGGTTACTTGATCGCTCAAAGTCATTGTCTTGAAGGAATCAGCACTTATCACGACCATCAAGAACTTGTTGGTTTCCTGAACCACACATCCGTTGTTTCACTGTGCAACGCGTACCTCGCCTCCACCGCACTCGCTTAGGTGGCCGGGAAGCTGTTCTTGATGTTCGAGACCAATAGCGCATCGTGCGGAGGCTTTCCCGTGATTTCTGACCGCTTCGAAGCAGTGCTGTGGGTTACGTTTTGAGCTACTGGACGCAGGTGCGAATCATTTTGGCGAATTTCCAGAACACCCTAAATTGACACCCGCCTTTTAGATGGCGGCCAGTAACTTCTCAGGCCCCATCTCCGAGTCGCGGCCATGGAAACTTAATGCCTGGAGAATTCAATCTAGATATTTGATGGTACCGATTTAATCTTGGCCTCTGAGATTTAATTGCAGGGCTGGTAGGGTCATCTAGATCAACTGTATGTACTACCACAAGATTAATCTACATGTCGCTACACGGGATTAATCATGGCCTTTGAGATTTAATCGCGGGGACTTATTGGGTGTCTAGATTAATCCTACTAAATACAACTTGTACCACTGCCAAGATTATTTACAAGATTAATCGAGAAAGTAGCGGCCCCAATTTTTGAGGGTAGGATTTAATCAGGCCTTATGAAGAATTGGGGGCAGGATTAATCTGCTGAGCTGATATCACTGCCTGCAACCTGCTAGAAGGTCATTAAAATCTGTTTGAGGGTGATCGAGAAACAGAAATAATATACCGTCCGTTGAGTTTGTTGCGGATTTTGCACAGGGAATAGAGGTTGCCCTATAAAATGATTTGTACAAAGCACACATGACAGACAGGGACGCATCTGTTGGAGTTGTCTCAGGAGGCTGAGAATCAGTTCTCCTGCCCACTGGCTGAGCGCCTTTGTGTGTGTGAGACATCTGCATATTATCAGACAATGGGGAATAACATATGGGATAGCACGGCAAAGCCTTGAGATTCTGGTCTGGAGCTATTGGCTCGCCTTGTAGGTGCAGGTTGCAGTGGAGGCAGCGCTGCAGCTATGATCTGAGCTGAGTGTCTAGTGCATCTCGTAGATTCTTCATCTTGTGAAACTGGCACCAAAGGTGCAGACTCAGTATTTTTCGTGTGTAAAGTTCCTGGAGCCATAGGGTTTGTCACGTTTGTGTGTGAGGTCGGTGAGGGTCAGTCATCCGAGTATTTAACCGCTATGTTGGTGATTCGGTAACTCACCTGCTATCAGCATGGGAACATTCCCTTCACCTAGCACAATCACCAATGATCAAATTAAATATGATCTGTTCAACCATGACATAGAATATCAACCTAGAAGATATGGAATGACAGATTATCATGGCGTGAATATTGACACAGCATGATACTGAATGTCAAGTTCTTATGCTTGGAATAGCGGCCAGAATCTCATTGGGCAGAGTGAAGAAGGTGCAAAGCCTGGAACTGTTTTCTGATCAACTGCAGCACATGCTGGACATCTGAAACTGAACTGCTCTGTGAAAATGAACAGTAGTTGGATTCAGAACCACTGTACAGAATGCAAGCTGTGGAAATGAATGATAGTTGGATTCAGAATCACTGTGCAGCGTCCAATGGATGAAAACGATCAGATTGTTGGATAGTCGAGACCAAGAATATGAACCGGAATGGGTTGAGAAATAATTAACCAATGCCAGCCAGAGAAAGAACTTCTTTCAAAGAATGCAACTAGAGCGAGGAAATGAGAATCATGAGAGCCTGACATCTATTGCAGCAACTCAGCGATTCAATTTCCAAGTTGCATATTAATAGGCATATACAGAGGTAGTTCCTGGTCCCAGGGTCTGATATGAGTTTCAATGAGATATGTGTCCACTCCAATATGAAGTTAAAAATAAAATCACAGGACCACGACCATTCAGGATGATAAATGAACACATCTTGCCTCTTCGTCACATCACAGATGACTTTTCAGACCACAATATTCTCCTCAGCCATTGTCATTGACAATGTAATGGCAGTATGTATCACATCCTCCCCCAGATCCATGTGGCTTGCTCATATTCTCGCCTTCAGCAGAATTTCACCAGGTTTTTGAGCGGCATACCCCGGAAAACTCCTTTGAGCTGTTGGCTGCAGAGGGGTAATGGCCTGCAGATGCATAAATTGTGCACTCTCATATCTGCCGTCGATTCCAACCTTGTTGACAAAATTTGTGTGATTCAGGCAGCGAATGGCAGTTTCTTATTTATGCTAGAGACTATTACTCGGCTTTTGATGTATGTTTCCCTTTCGGCTCTGGTGCATACGACCTTGCTCAGTTGTCTAATCAGGCACTGTTGGATACTCTGTATGTCTCCTTGCTCAATGTGCAGCGTGAGAAGCTGCATTCTATGTCTCTGCAAGTGGTTGCGATTTTCAGCAGAGTCAGTGTTACTTGTTGGGACCTGTTCATTTTACAAGTGATGGATGGGCTCCGGAATCCTCAGATACCTTTCAGGAGGACTACAGCGACCTACCTGATCTCATTGAATATGATATCTAGTAATGTGACAGAAATGTATTAATTCAGATGCGATGCATTCATGAGGGTCGGTCGGCATGTGATCAATTCAGTTGCACACAATCAAAGAAATATTAGAGAGTTTGCGCAAAGCCACCTGGAGCCACCCAGGTGGTATTGAGGCATGTGCAAGCCGGTGGCTTCGGCTTTCAGGTGGCTTTCTGGGTGGCTCATTAATGGTGTATTTGATATCATTTCAGCTGGTGGGTGTCTTCACTGAACCTGAATTATGTTTACGGAGAAGAATTGGGCCCTTGAGCACCACTCATTCACTGGATATTCACCCTTTCTTCACTTGATTCATCAACATTGCTGAAACTATCATTCCATTCACCCAAAATAACTTCTAGTATCTCTGCAAAACAGAATCTAGCCTCATGTAATGTCTTTGCACATGGTAGGAGGACAGCAGATTTTTTTGGACACAGGGAGGGACATGGGGCAACAATATGACAGCCACCTGAAAAGCCACCTGGAAGCCAAAGCCACTGGCTTGCACATGCCTCAAAGCCACCTGGATGGCTCTGGGTGGCTTTGCGCAAACTCTCTATTATATGTTCTAGTATATACACCCTTATATTTATGATTTATCATTACAGAATAAAAATTTTAGAGGCAAAAGATCAAACTGGTGATTCAAGGAGCCGTACTACACTATAGCAGAAGCAAGAGTTAGAATTCAGTATACAGCTTAAACAAGTTCCCGCCACCTCCCTCGATCAAACTAATTACCATATAATTTCGACACCCCAAAATTTTCAACATTTGAACCAATTTTTTTCGCGTTTTTGCGGTTTTCGGGCTATTTTGGGGTCTGCGTGACGGTTTAGATGTTTGACAAAGTCCCTCATGATGCGTAATCTCAACCAAATTTTGATACTTATAGAGGGGCCCATGATGCGTGACAAGCGATTTGAACGAAATTATACGATAGATTCCAAGTGAGTACACTGCCACCAGTTAAGATGCTATGTTGATCTACTTATACAAATGATAGCAGTAGTTAGCGAGCCAATCAGGTTATGCAGACAAACGTTAAGGCTTGGCCGTGACGTACGGGCACGGGTTGCTAAGGAGATTGCCGCTTTTGCGTGTCATTCTCTCCCTCTCCCTCTCCCGCTTTGTCAATGCCAACATGTCTTTGCTCTGGGACGCTCGTTTCTCACAGCTAGACATCCCAGCCATCCCAGACATCCCTCTTACATTCTGAAATCTTTGACTGCTCGGACAGCCGCTCGGATTTCTCCCTCTCCCGCTTCGTCGACGCCAATGTGTCTTTACTCTGGGACACCCGTTTCTCACAGCTAGACATCCCAGACATCCCAGACATCCCTGACATTACTCTTACATTCCGAAATCTTTGACTGCTCAGACAGCCGCTCAGACAACTGCTTTGACATTCCCCCGTGACATCCACGACAACATCTACAGGACATAGTTTCTGAATTCACTGTTCTTTTGCAGTAAGTACTGTAGAATGTAGTTCAGCTAATGAAATTATCTGTCACTGCTCTGTGTGCATACCTGTGAGGCTCCTGAGAGGATGGCTCGGTCTCTTCCCCAAATCCGTTGTTTTTCTGCCCACAGGGTTTTTCATGTGATCTACAACAACTCTTTGGCTCTGCCTCTGCATTCTAGAACTGCTACAACTCATGTATGTTCATTCCAGTGGCTCCAAGCACGGAACTCATTCGTCGAGTATAGGCAGACTCCTCCACCTACAGCATCTTCATCGCTTGCACATCGTCGTACCACTGGAGTTCCGACATGCATGCGACAGTGTGATGCAATCCCCATCCCAAAGTCCCCAGCGGCGACATTTGGAACATGCAGGCATACCTAGCCCGCTGCAGGATGTCAGCAATTGTCTACATTACCCACCGGCGGAAAACCCGAATGCTGGGTCGTCTTCGGTGCAGGAATGCGCTGAATTGAGGGAACTTCAATGCAAACGGCATGCTGCATTACAGGAGACCCCAAGTCGTTGTCGCCGACAAATTCCTGGGCAAACAGAAAATAGGGTGTCCTCACCAACACCAGGTCCTTCCCAAGCTCGGCAGCAACAGGTATGGGGCTCTCCCAATTGTTTTTATGGTGCCTGACAGATTGCAGAGACCTTTGGGGCTGGGTACACCACCTGACTCACAGGTCTCTGCTCCTCCAAATCCTCAGTCTGTCGCTCAAGGGCTTTGACGCAAACACGAGCTGCCCCGGCTACCCCAGGTGAGTAAATTTCACGATGACAACTATAGACAGCAGAGCTCATAGTGTCCCTCAGTTTCATCTTCGTCGGCTGGCCAAAGGAAGCGACCACAGCAGGACTTTGACGGAACCCCCGACTGGGTGAAACGTCACAAAAATAAATCCAGTGGGCCGTCTTTCTCGCCAGCATAATCTTTTATTTTCAATTTTCAAACTACACTCTTTCCAAAACAAAAGATGTCTAGAATCCATTCATCTCATTACTTTTTCCGTTTAGCTTACCTCAGTTATGGCCTCATACTCCTATAGCTTCTCTAATTTTGACAACTTGAATACCAGTCGCAGTTTCCAACTTGGCTTTCGAATTGGTGTGATCAACAGGTGTGACAAATCCAAGACAGACTGTATATTTTTGAGTCTTAGATGAGTTGCACTCCGCCCTTGATGTAGTGTAGATAGGACATCTTTATTCAATGATGGACTGGACAGCTTCGCTTGCTACACTGCCAAGGCACAAATCCGTGATTAGTGATTGTGGCTGACCCTTTGGGATGCAAGGACCCCAGATACAGTACATGACATCAACATGACATGTCAGCTGAGGTATTTGAGATCTGTAGGGCTAGTTTCCAGCCTAAATTGTGGCCCTAAAATACATGTTATCTGGCATTAATAGTCGGTATTTGGGCCCTTCAGCGCACCATGCTGCGTCTCAAAACACACGAAAGGTCACCCCCAGAAGGTATTGATGGGATCAGCACAGCCATACATGCTTCGGGAAAGTGGTTCAAGTTGCATCTTTCTTTTTAACCTACGTTCTCAGAGCCTCAAAACTCTGGTCCGATGAATTTTTTACAGATGAAAAGCAGTGAAGGCCAGCTTTTAGACTTTCTAACAAAGTATCTGTTCGGGAAGTTGCCCTACTACACTGGTTGGGAGATTCAAGTTTTTCAGCACAATTTATGGTGAAAAATGTTGTTTGGTTTTCAGACATTTTTCACCGAAAAAGGTAGTGAAAAACTCAACATTTTCACTATTTTGTGAGTCCAAGGTGAAAAATTCAAAAGGAAGCTCAAAAGAGGTGAAAAAGCTTTGAATTTTTAACCACTTTTTTCAGTGAAAAATGTCTGAAAAACAAACAACATTTTTCACTATAAATTGTGCTGAAAATCTTGAATCTCCCAACCAGTGCTACCTTACTACTTATAAGTACTGGACAAACTGCTGCGATGAGTTGTGCTATCCCTCAAAAATCCCAACGGTAAGTTTCACATAATTGAGCAGCAGCATATCAACGATGAGGGGACAGATTTTATTCGGCCCAAGTAGGTGTTAAAGACCTTACACTTTCTAACCAAGTATCTTTTCGGGCGATGGCACTATTTGATGGGATCGGTCCTCAGGCTTTGAACTCAGGAGATAGAGCTTGCTGGGCTTTGACAACTCCACAAATACTGGCTCATTCGTGGCCACATCCTGGCTTCAGTTTTGATTCAAATACTTGGACATCATCGAGCAGGCATGTATATGAGGCCCGGGTCTGTCATATACTCTGCAGGGTTTCTCAGTATCCAAAACAACACACAACTTCCAGTATTTTGCTGGAATTTCATTTGCAGACTCGCTGGTCAACTCATACCGCAATGATTTCAAGGATGTTTTCTTCTTCACTCCTTCCCTTGTTCTTTCTGTTTGCTAACTAATTACCCAAGGGTCTGCAATGGAACAGTGCAGTACACAGACATGTCCCCTCACCCTCTGATATTCTGTCTCCTACCTTGCCTCAGCTTGATGGGTATGCTCTCAGCACTCCTCTCGCTCCTCTACCTGGTTATTTAACCGTTGTGCCGGCCCGATAGCAGATGGTCAGCATCCACCTGACATACTGCAAACGAACTTGGAACAGGTGTGTCCCGAGCTGTACATATATGTTCTTTATGTTTGCTGTTTTGGTATTTGATTTCCGCCTCATTGTGTGAGTACATACTTACCAACTTTTAGCCCACATTTCTCATGTGCTCATGTTGGCAACCGTTTGAACTCATGATCAATGAGCGGATCAAATTTCCTCTCAAAGCTTTACAATTTGAATCTGCCAACCAGTTACAGACACTGGCGAGGGTGTGTGACCACAGAGACTAAACTGTAGCTAGTGTTCTTCTATTGGGGAAATCACCACCCCTCGTTATACTGATGCTCGGGTCAAGTTTCTGACCTGCCAGTGTCCTGATATCTGTAAGGGCAACCTTAAGCTCGGCGCGGGGCGTGGAAACTAGCAGGGGAATCTGAAGTATAAATATAGGTACTAGAACACAGGAGCGGAAATACTACGCACCTAGCGGGGGAATCCGAAGAGAAGAAAGGATGAGGATTCTCACGCTAGGTGAAACCTTATATACTAATTGGTAACTACCCAGTAGCACGTGTCCGGATGTATCTACAATGATTGCGGGCCTGATCGCACAGCACGTGCCAGCGAGAGCGGACAGATGTCCCGGGTGATTTGGCGGTCGGATAGAAGGGCGCAGAAGTATCCGGAGCACCGGGCGGAAAACCATCCGAAGTGTCCGGAGCCGGTCCGGATGGAGAAGCGTCCGAAGCGCCCAAAGCGGCTGAAGCATCCGGATCGGGTCCAGATGGAAAACCGTCTGAAGCGGGGGTTCCCCTGACAATATCTGATTTTTGCGGAACAGTTATGCAGGTTGCAGATGACAGAAAATACACCTGTGCTATTCAATTCTCCCCTATTTAATCTCCATCATTTAGCTCACTTGGCCACAGGACATTCAACACTTGAACCGGTGAAACGGTGCACTTCTTATATGACTAGGAATAGCTAATTGATAGGTATTGCGAACAAAACCCAAAACAACCAACCACAACCAATCTACCTCCAAAGATCTAACTGCTTCTCTTTGTGAGTTCGGGTCCGGGCCGTAGTATGCGACCAGCAGGTTTGAACAAACACAAATTTGATTTATAGGCTTCCAACACACACTCTACAACGTACTAGCAATATGCAACCGCCAACAACGACACTGCTAGGAACCTAGGGATGGTCCGGGGGTGTGTTTATATGGGGTGGATACAAGATGGCTGGACCGCTAGGTCGAGAACACCAGGGCAGAGTATGTAGGTTTGTGAAAATCCTCGCTAAGGGCAATCCCAAAGACTACTGAGGCTAACAACAAATGGACTTCAATCCTCAAACGGCAAGACTCTCCTTGACCGCCGACCTATTCCTTAACCAAGAATAGGAACCTTTCCGCTTTTATTGGCACTAGCTCACTACAAGCGTCCAGCTAGCGACCCAACACACTACGACAGAGCTTCCGTCTATATCGGGGTGAAGGCGAAGTAACTGACAAGTTATAGCCAAACTAGAGGTGGGGGCACCTAGTCCGTCTTCTTCTTAGTGGGCTCAAGTCAACACACAATCCACCTAGCAAGCGATCCAACACACTACGACAGAGCTTCCGTCGTGTCGGGGTGAAGGCAAAGTCACTAGCGCAAACTGCAGTTGGGTCTCGAAGAGAACACCCTTGTTTTATATGTGGAGGTCTAAGACCAACAACACGAAATCCTCAACTTAGTCACTCGATGTTTCCAGAGTCCACAGTTACTGATTCCAATATAAAGACTACTACAAGTGAAGTTCGGTATCAACCTCCACTAGCAGCCTGAGTCCACTAGCACCAGCTTCGTCCAAAGTCTGGGGCGTAATGTTCTTAGACCCTAGTCTGTCCTGCGCTCCCTTTTATACTACTAGGTGTGAGTTACATGTGAAAGCGAGCTGAATAATACAATAAGCAATATTAGATGATAAGAAATACGGTCAGCCAATGAGACGACTGCCGTTTGGTTTTGGGACTGGTTTGGTATACGCCAGGTCAGCCTTGCTGACCGGCTAGTGTTCAACCGTGGGTATATCAATGGATCCTCAGCCCTCCGTCTATGCCGAGTACCCCTTCCGGACCAACCGGCGATGTAGCCGGTGATCTAGGTCATCTCTACTCTGTCAGAGCGTCGATCTACTTCATCTAGGTGACGCAGTGTTGCGACCGACATCAAATGGTCATAGCTCGTTGGTCAGAACTTCGATCCACCCTCCGAACATCGGTACAGGCTGTACGATCGTCCCTAGCTCCGTTCCAATAGCCTGCTTGCTATTCCCCTTCGCCCTAGCTGCCCAGATCAGGCGCTAGCCGCGTGCTGCCTCATCTCGTATGTCGTGGTCTGTCTTTGTCAAAGCCCTAGCCGGTCGCTAGTAGGGTTATTCCGCCTAGCGCCGTCTAGTCGCTTATCTAGAGATTAGATAGCGCCACCGGTTACCGCGCTGAGCTTCCTAGCTCTAGGCGTAGTCCCCTAGCTGTACTTCCATCGTAGATATCCGTCTGCTAGACCTTTGCTAGCTCCGTTCCAAGTCATCTCTGGACTACTAGAGTCTCCTAGGTCATGTCTCATGAATGTATAGGCAGTGGTTTAATCCCTGGTGGTTTGTACACTCAGCTAGCAGCTAGCGCGTCACACTAGTGCAGCCTCGCACTACAGTCAGCAGTTAGGGCTCGCTCTGACTCTCCTTTATATCACCTAACAAGTGGTCTGCGTACTAGCTGACATGCTAGTAACAACAGAAGTGCTAGTTGCTTCCCGTTGTATAAATACTGGTCATAGGAAATCGCAAAATTAGCCCTAGATGCCGCGCATTTATGTTACGCCGTTTCACCGGCTCAGCAGTAGCAGAGGGTCCAGGCTGGGGAAAAATGGTGGGAAGTGCCTGTTCGACTCAGGCCCAAGTCATGCCACAGCACTTGGGTTCATGTTGGTGAGTTCTTCCTACCTGTAGGGTCTATGATTTTTTATGAACGAGTTTCGAGAGCTTCAATCTCATCTATTCAAGAGTTGTGTCGACAACCGGTTTCAGCTCAATGCTCAATCACAACTTGAACATTATATAATGTTAAGCCTTGGACTTCAGTCGGTTTCAACCTCCTCAGTAGCAGATAGTCCATATGCACAAGGATTTGAAGTCATGGGATTTGTGACAGTTGACTCAGGCCTGAGTCATCCACTTTATATTATATCCTTTGTTTGTGTGACCACTGTTCTTCCCAGTCTCCCCAGGGATGACTTGCGGAACTCTTCCACAGGGCTTCATCAAAAGGTAAAGCAGTAGGAAGACAAATTCACACTCCAACTTAGTAGCTGATGACCCACACCCACATCACTTGAGTTGTCTTCCCCAGCACGTCTGTCCTGTGAACACAGCCTGTTTGACCCAGGTGCAAGTCATAATTGATTGGGTTTCTTTGTCTCTCTACCGATTCTGTAGGGCTTCCACCAAAATTGAAGCAAGGACAGGAATACAGCCACTCTCAGTCCCCTTCGAGGCTGTTTGTGTGCCAAGTTGTTTGTCTCTTAAGGTGAGTCTCTCTTACACTCCGCCCAATTTTTCTCTGATTTCCTCAAACCAGCTCCAACACTTGTATACCCACGAAATTCATGTTTTTATGTTGTTCCACAGGACAGCCTGTTCAATTCCGGCCCAAGGCACTGTCTCTGGCTCTGAGGGTTTTTTATTTCTTTTCCTGGCTGCCGAAATTTTGGCCGGAAAATATTCTTCAGCTTGATTTACATAAGCACTGGCAGCATGGTCATGTTGAACCTCAGTTGGGTTAAAGCTCTCAGTGTTTCACAATTCACTTGACCCGACTTCCACTCTTGTACCAGTTCAATGATGGATGGTCTGCACCACCAGATCTACTTTAGTCAATCCATTCAATTATATGCTTTTTGCCTCATAAGCCCTTTCTTCGGCATTTAACACTGATTCACTGTGAATGTGTTGATGTGGTTTCTAGGGATGACAAGACAACCACCCAGGCTAGCCACCAAGTGTAAACACCAAGCTCATCAGAAGTCGTGAGTTCAGCCATAACAGAGTACCACACATGTTCTTTTTGGCGAGAAAGACGGAGTTGTTTACATCACGCTGGCTCATTTCAATTATTTCTAGATGTGGGTGATTCGTGTCAAGCACGAGAGGTCTCAGGAGTCAGGACTCTCCTGTAGCATGAGGTTCAGACGTGGTGTACTTAAAGTTGAATTACGGAGCACTGTTGAGAGCTGTACTTCAATATGGCCAACCAATGAACAGAGCAGAGCCATCTGAGGGTAAGTACTAAAGCACTGCTTTTCATCTGTAAGAAATTCATCGGACCAGTTTTGAGGCTCTGAGAACGTAGGTTAAAAAGAAAGATGCAACTTGAACCACTTTCCCGAAGGATGTGTGGCTGTGCTGATCCCATCAATACCTTCTGGGGGTGACCTTTCGTGTGTTTTGAGACGCAGAATGGTGCGCTGAAAGGCCCAAATACCGACTATTAATGCCAGATAACATGTATTTTAGGGCCACAATTTAGGCTGGAAACTAGCCCTACAGATACTCAAATACCTCAGCTGACATGTCATGTTGATGTCATGTACTGTATCTGGGGTCCTTGCAAAAGTTGCATCCCAAAGGGTCAGCCACAATCGCCAATCACGGATTTGCGCATCGGCAATGCGGCAAGCGAAGCTGTCCAGTCCATGTTGCCATACACCTAACAGTCTGCGTGTTGTGACCGCGTTTGGCGACATGGTTTACGTTCAGGATCTGCAAGTACAGCCGACTGTGGCAGATCAATTGAAAATTTAAAGTCACATTGACATGGTGTTCTCTGTTGCCTTCAGAGTTTTGTCTGATCCCGAATGTATGGTGTCAGTAGGAGTTGAACATACTGTTGCTCCTGCCTTCCGACAGAATCACGCAGTTTATTCCCTCACCGATGGTGATCGGAGCGTCTCTAGAGCTGCCGAGGTTACGCTACCAGATGTACTTGTCCTCCGAGGGCACCGGGGTTCCATGAGGTCCATCTCCTTCTCACCAGACGGGACACGGATTGTCTCCGACACGACAATATGCGTGTGGAATGGGTATTCGGGAGCTCTTGTTGGTTTACTGATTGACAGACACACCTCAGGGATTAATTCTGTTGTCTTTGCGCCTGGCGGGGAGTGGATAGTGTCTGGGTCTGATGACAAAACAGTGCACGTGTGGGAGGTGCAAACAGGTACGCTGGTTGCTGGCCCATTCCGAGGGCACAATGAACCAGTGCATTCCGTCCCCTTTTCACCTGATGGGGAGCGGGTCGTCTCTGGGTCGGCAAGATACTACGGTCCGGGTCTGGGATGTGCAGACGGGTGCTCCGATTGCTACACTGCTGGAAGGGCACACCAGAGCCGCCACATCCGTCGCCTTCTTGCCAGATGGAAAATGGATTGCTTCTGGTTCCTATGACAGAACAATGTGCTTGTGGGATGCACACAACCTCGCAGCAGCACCAAGATTATTTGAAGGGCACAGCAGAACAGTTCTCTCTGTTGTCTTCTCTCCAGACAGTCGACAGGTCGCCTCTGGTTCTAGAGATAGAACAATTCCTGTCTCCGAGGTTTGTACCATATACATTGCCATCCACCGCCGCGCTGATCTTTATGTATGAACAGATCCAGGCCGACAGTATCTCCCACCGACCATTCGGAGGTAGCTGGATGCTCAAAACGGATGGATATTGAACCCGACATCTGATCACATACTTTGGGTCCCGGCTTGGCTGCGTGAAGGGCTTTATTTTCCACAGACTTCCCCCATCATCTCCTCATCTGCAACAACAAAGTTGGACTTCAGTGACTTTGCACATGGGGAATTGTGGCAGGAATGTATCAAGAGTCTTCACTTGGTGGATTCGTAGTTTTGTATAGTAAGCTCAATGGAAAACCACTCATAATGAGATTAATTCCTTCAACAGACTCCAGTTAGGTTCACAAATAAATCTGTGATGAGCTCTGACGGATTCGGATGGCTCAATAGGTGTTTTAAGGGCTGTATTCATTCAAATTTCATCCCACTTGGTTTCTCCGTTGCAAAAGTAAATATAAGTACTGTTATTATTGATCAAAGCTCATCAGTACGTGCCAATCGCGCTACATCCTGCACCACTATGTATCCTCCACTTCTGTGCGCGGCGGCAATAATAACATCGGCTGCTTTTTCGGATATCTACGGAGGATTTAAACAAGGTTCAGAACAGAGTGAATTATATTGTCGAACCATGTAGGTCGGCGTCGTGACGAACCATCCAGGAATGTTCGGCCACGAGCTTATATCAACCACCCGGAGGTTTTCGACTCCTCTAACCTTGAAATTTCCGTCCAGGACAGCATTCGGATCTGTGCGAGTCGACTCAAAAATTTTGAGTTGTGAACAAGAAACACACCATCAGCGGTACCCATTGGGTTGGTGCAGCAAGCATGGTGGCCTGGAGATAGGGTTGAGCCATTTCAATGGCAAATAAGAATCCAACATACCGAACACATGCTCCAAAATATGATCGTCTATCTGCTGCTCTGGGTAAGGGAACACTTGTGCTTCGACGTGTTGAGTGATATTCGGATGTTCAACGATGCTTCGCGCGACCTTAATTGCTTCGCGGATAGAAGCAATATCATCCTGCCCACCAGGCGCCTCAAAGTGGTGTTTCTCGATCTGCAACGGGTCCTGCGGGTGGTTTCCAGTTAACTTGACTACACCACGAGTGGATGGATGGGCCTTCAACACTATAGCGTTAAGAGCATTGTGGGTGTCGGCTAACTCATCCTGGAAACCGTAGGAAAATCCGGGAAAGTATCCAAGTATCCAATAGATCATAATGTCTGGCTCGGGGAGGTCGGGGGAGCTTCTGGACATCATCATGACTGACGCTACGCCGAGGGAGTACAAATTCTGGTGGTCGGATTCGATCCAAAATTTAAGGCACGGATCGTCCTCGGGGGTGTAGAGCACGGCACACCCGTCGAACAACGTGTGGTTCTTCTTGAGCGTCCAGATATTGGAAACCTTGTCGTGGTCTATGATTCGCTTTAGACGAAGATCCAACTTCGAACGGACTATGCACCTTGAAGATTGGTTCCCACACCCGGCAAATGAACAATCGGCTTGATGCCGTGCTCAGAGAGCCGTTCCCGGTCACCGATTCCCGAAAGCTGTCAAAATTAATCTTACAGTTCGCGCGGGCAGACAACCGAAATACCATGAGCTAATGACGGCCGGTCAATCAACACAACGTCGCGAAGTTTAAATATGCACCAATTGTGGGGATTGGAAGACTCCAGCGCTAATTATGACTTCATGCCGAACGGTTATAGTTCTCGTTCTCAAGTGGTGTTTCCCGTTGAAGTTGCTAGCCACAGCCAATGCAGCACCGGGCGCAATTTCTACGCCATATGCAGTGGGAGATCCTTCCAACTCGTTCTCGCACAGTAAAACCTTTGTGGCGAGAGTGTCTAAGGCAAAATGCAGCTTTCCGTGTCTTTCTTTGACGTAGAGAAGATGGTCCCGGATGGACGATCTATTGTGGTGCTCGTCGATCGTGTACCGTGGAATTCCGACACCGACGGCAGCGTTGTTAGCTACACTGTTTATGTCGTCAACGGCAGGTCCGGATGTCACCAGTGTGTTGATTATATCCTGCAGCTGGGGATCTACTCCGATCAATTCCAAGTTCGTGCGACATTATCAGTGTCGCACCTGCAAAGTCTGGATTGGCCAAGATAGACATAGGGTTGAGGCTTGTTTTGAGCCATCCGTGGAAGCCATGATCAGGGTGCGATTTGTCGAGGTCCAAATTGTATTCGATGCGCTTGAAGTAGCTGCGCATATTCTCATATGACCAGGTCGGGTCGTCAAACATGGTTGCGAGATTGTCGAAGTCGCCTCCTGTGACTGCAATATTGTTGACCATGGCGTTGTGAACCTTTAAAAATCCGAGCAAATCAATATGTACAGTGAGGGTTTGAAGATCATACCGTCGATCCACCAACGGCACGCGCACGGGGATACCTAGCACCCTCGAGCTCGCATCTGTGTTCAAATTTTCAGATTGAGAACTCACCAGGAGTCATCTCGTGGAAATTTCGCGCCCGGGGAGTATTCGGCGTATGTATAGTTAAGTTCCAACTGCGGATCTGCAGAAATCGACCGTGAGAATATTTCTGTGAACAGAAAATCCAACTCACCGCTAATAGCTCGGAAGAAATAGAAAGGGATGGTCGTGTTGACATTGACGACGTCGTGGCCCGCGTCAACGACTAGAACTGCAATGCAAAATAATATCAACATCTGTGAAAGAATATGTGGCAGATCATATGCGTACCGGAAAAGCCACTTTCTGCCAACCGCGCGGCAACAGGGCCTCCACCCACACCTGCGCCAACAACAACGAAGTCGAATTCAGCGTCAGACTTGGGAGGGCATGCTGGCAACGACAAAGCCTGCAAAACGTGGATCGAAAGGGATACGAAAGTAAAAAGAGTCTGAAAGCTTCCGGTCGCCATTGCGATCGAACTACTCAGCGGCGAGTTGTGGATATGAGAGATGGACGCAGCTTTATATACGTCCAGACCGGGGCAATACTGTCCCCCCTGGACGGAGCTGGATGCATTTTAGCTCATCCATCGCACTATAAAATGATGGTTTAAACCCGATCCACTGCAAGGGGCTTTAATCTTAGACAGTGGATCGGCGCTACTGCCAGTGGCGGTCACCGTCTAAGCTCCACGACACCCACCTTACCGAACAAGCCAATAATAGTAGTCGCTGTGCAGTGTAAAGCCCCGCCTAGCCCCCTGAAAAGATGTTCCAGGACGACTGTCTTCAAGTAAACACACCGTATCAGTCTTTTCGACTATTTTGAACTGGGATTAATTAGCCTCGACGCCTACCACTGAATACCCGTGGTTTGAAGACCTTTCGGACTCCACGGACCGTCCATTGCGGTTCTTCCTCGGATCCGCGGTTTAGAAGGAGGCAGCAGGATCCCTAACAGTGAAGAGGGCCTTGAAGTCAAAGAGTTGAGTCGATTGCTACGACTCCGATCAAATCTCCCTTCCATTTGGGGAAAGTGGCGCACTGTTCCGTTCTCAGCGTTCGCGGCGCGCACAAGGACCCGGGAAACCGCCAGAGGGATGGAAGATCCAAATTTCTCCTAAGAAATATCATTCACAGTGAGTTCAAGCAAAACATCGAAAGGGGGAAGGAAAACACGGAAAACATGTGGAAAACGTAGAAAAGTGATAAGGTATTGCCTGAATGTGCGTATCCGAAACCAGGCATGATAAATAGATTTCTGGGTAACCGAGAATGATTAAGTATGCTTTCTGCAGAGCAGCGTGACGGTTGATCGAAACGGTGTTGCGATTGATGATCGGATGATTCGGATCAGATCGTGTACCAAGGAAGAACGAGTTATGACGCCGCATCGACAAAGGGAAACTCACCTCGGAAAAAAACTAGTAGGCGTAAGAGCACATATAGTTGTCCAAAATTATGTGGAAGAGTACCGTTCAACTCCTGGGTTAAAATACGGCTCGGAAAACTGAACAGCCAGGAGAGTCACAGGCCATCAAAAAGATGTGGGCGCGTCTCAAGGCTGTCACAGCTGGATCAAGACCTTTGAACAGTTGCAAAATTCATCCGATGCACAGATCCTTACTCTTTCGGTGCTCCAGAGCATATGAATTACCATTCTCCTCTCTCCTCGACAAATTGAACACTCGGAATATTTGGGAGCAAAAAGCGAGTCATTCAGGAAATAGAACTCTAGTAATTGGACAATTTGACGCCAACATAAGCACAACACTTCTACGATGACTTTCAGAGAATGGTAATTAAACCGAGGCAGCGCTTGATGTGAGCTTTGAGGGCACTAGCAGTGAAAACCGACCTGCATTTCGAACATTTTTCCACCAACCCATTGCAAACTTCGTCCGAAATTCCCTCGCCATCAATGAGTTTGCGGAGGATATTTATCTTCCCTACCCCCGCTACCCCCACCACCACGGAGCGGAGCAGAAGCGCTGTCAATGGGAATGTGAGACGGGCCTGCGATGGCAGCTAGGGCGGATTGCGCATGCTGGTTCGGGGGGTAAATCTCCAGGTAGCGCGAGTTGGATGTTGGAATTTGCTTCTGCATTCGAGCGTAAGGAGAGCCGTGGCGCCTGTGAGTCGCTGTAGAGAACATATTAGACAAACGGGAATATAATAATAAGCTGATAACATACGGCGGCGCTTAAACTTGGAGGGACGCTGCAGCAACAAAGATTCCTCAACTGCTCATGCGCACCGGGATAACTAGACGTGAGTAGACGTGTGTTGCCCGAGATACCCGCCGTTGAGCGCAGTGCGGACAGTGCAGACGTGTGGCATACAGCGTCGTGAGGTGCGACACGTGCGAGATCGCCGAGGACGTTGCCATCCGGGTATTGGCTGCAGCCACGGTGGGGCACAATGCGAACGACTGGGACTATATCAGAGCGGCCACAGGAGCGCTGCCGATGGACGATGAGCGCTTTGGTCAGCAGGGCTCGCTCGGGATCGGGCTGGACGACGCCACGGTTCATGTGGCGTCGGCGTGCTTGATAGCGGAAGAGAATACGAACGCGGTGCCCGAGGTCCCTGATGTGCAAGCCGCCATATCTACCCGATATAGGTTTCCGAGATCTGCGGAGATGTAGAGTGCGCCTATCTTCTTAATGTAATCCGATGCCAACGCACCATCCACAGCTGCCAGTGAGAGCTCTCTGGTTAGCTCGCGATACCGGGATCGAGTACGAGAACAAGCAGGTGGGATGAATCAAGTTTCAGATCGTCGCGTTAGTGGCTGCGTTCAGCCAGGCAAATTCTACGCGATGGACGCTCTTGCAGCCGAATACGTACGCCTGCGCGTCCATTCACATTTTCCACCTTTTGATATTCTGCACAATTTTTAGAAGTACCCAAGCCTTGACTGACCCAGCACCGCAGCGGGACGCGTTTACCGTAGGCCGCACCGATGATGTCTCGCATTGCGAGATGAACCATCTTCCCGAAATCCTCACCGTCAAGCGCGTTATCCTCGGTCTTGCTGATTCTCGCCTTTCCCACCCTCGAGCCCCACGTCCATGCCCACGTTCTCCTCGGCGCTCGCGTCGTCCGCGGTTGCATCCTCGCCACTCTCATCGCCGTGCTCCGATCCCTCTGACTTCATCGCGGCACCTGCCGCTCAGCAATCGAAGTGGCTCCGGGTGCTGTTCACGCGCGCGCGGACGGACGACGTCCTCGTTTCTGTCCTCCACAAGACAGTGTCCTTGAAGAGCGCGTCGACTATCCGCCCGCCCTCGAGATCCACCGACGCCGCCGCGCCTCCCACCACCATTCGGATTGACCGCTGGTCCTGGACGAGCGTCAGGCGGAGGATGCTTGGCCAGTCGACTCGAAACCGTTGCCGTCTTCGCACCAGGGGGTACGACGCCCTCATGCACCTCGACGACGCACTCGCGCTCAAACCTGCCCGCTGCAAGTCTTTCCACTGCCACCGCCATTCGGGTAAACTCAAGCACCCCGCGTGCGCGTGGTCGTGCCGGCTCTCCGCAGTTCCGCAGCCATCGCATTCTCCTTGTCATCGACTCCGACGCTGCCGCGAGCTTCCCTCGCATCCCATACCAGCGCCTAGGCGTGGAGCTCGAGCATCCGAATCCGCATCCGCTGTCGTTAGCGCGCAGGAAGGCGAGTAAGGGCGACATTCTCGTGATCACCCTGCGCAACGGCATTGATGTCCTCGTCGCCGGTCGCGTTCTCCATGTCCTCGCCCCTGCCCCGCATCCTTCTCGCCGTGTTCCGATGCTACTTGCGATCCCTTCGGATTCCGCGCCGTTGCGCGAGCGCCTATGTGCTGGGATTCGGGGGAAGCTCCAGCATCCGCAGCTGCCACCGTTCGCATACCCGATGGGGTACATACGACGCGCCCCGCACGGTTTCCTCGAGTCCTCGACGAGGGCCCCTCATCAGCGAGACTTGCTGGATCAACGCCGCCGTGCACCCAGTCCCTTCCGGTCCCGGAGCCGCTGCACGAGTGCCTCGTCGTCACGGTGGGGAACATCCGAAGGCGAAGCTTGCCGTCCGGCGGACGACCTCGAAATTATCGCTATGGTCGCCTCTGCAGCCTTCGAACAGGCGTACACTTCCATTGCGCGCGCTCGAGGTCGAGTACTGCCGCCGCCGCGAGTGCCCGGGCGCGGGGAGGCTCAAAGCGAAGGGCTCCCGGCACATGCTCGACGAGGGCTGCGTCAAAATGCTGCTTTCTTCTGGTCCCCACCGCCGCAGGCCCTCCCGTCGTTTAGCGCTGCCGCTGCACGGGCGCCTCAGCGCAAAGAAGCTCGAGCAGCCGACCCGATGTCCCTGCCGTTCGTGTTCATGCGCGCATGTGCCGAAGCGCTTCCGCGTGCGGAACCTTGAGCACCGGCAGCCGCATCCAAAGCCGCTGCCGTTCGCGCACGGGGAGCACGACACGTGTCTGGCCTGTACTTGCCTCCACTACGCGCTCCCGCTCAATGTGGAAGGTGCGGTCGAGGACGTTACATACCGAGCATCGCTTCGACACACGTCGGGATGGGAGAGGGGTGTGGAGTTGAACGGAGGAGCAACGAAGACAGAGACAGGCAGGGTGGAAGGAAGGAAGCGGAGGAGGTGGAGAACGGATGGAGGACGGAAGAGATAGGGAGGAGGAGGAGGAGGAGGAGGGAAGGCGCATCTGACGCAGCCGCCATTTGCCATTTCTTCATGCCCGCCTTCTGCTGTTCTTTGCGCCCACAGGCAGGGGACGACACGCCATTCGCCATGTCCCGCGTCCGCTCATGTCAAGATGGAAGAACTTCGCATTGGAAGAACTTCGCATTAGCACTGCCGGAAGCCCTCCCATTCCGAATCGAAGCGGAGCTACTGCACGAGCACCTGTGTGGGGGGGCTGAAGTCGAGACCGCTGCTGTTCACGCACGCACTTGAAGAAGGACAATGTACCCTGTGTCCCCCCGCGTTTCCTCCTTGGGGCTGCATCAAGATTCAAGATTTGCATTCCCGCCGCGCTGCACGACTGCGACCCCGAGCTCACGATTATGCTCCTCCGCGATCCCCGCCTTCCGGTACGCCTCGCGCTCCAGGTCGAGAATTTGGAGAGCAGCTGCAGTCGCAGGTGTCAACGAGCTGGGGACGCTGATTGAAGAAACATCTTCGGTGTGTTTTGTCGTCCTGATGAAGGAGCGGATGTCTGATCTTGCCCTACAGCGTTGTCTGCCAGATCCGTCGTTAGTTGACCGCTCGTATCGTGGAGGACATAGGTACGTCACCTTCCCTCATTCTCCTCCCCCCTTCCTACTCTACCCCGTTTCTCCCCATTCTCCTCGCTCCCTCCCTCCCCTCCCTCCTCGCCATCCGCACCCCTTTCGCCTTCCCTCCTCCATGATACCACCGCCGTTGTCGAAGCGATGCTCAGCGTCTGCCCCGTACGCGTCACCGTCTTCCGATGTGCCGCTGCCGTCTCTTGTCGACGCTCTCAAGCGGGCGAAGTGCTGGATGCGGTGGTCCGAGACGTCGGGGCCTGCGCGCGGTCCTGTCCCCGTCCTCGTCGTTTCGCTGCGTTCCCCCACCCACCTACTCGCCTCCCCGCCTTTCTGCGATTCTGCTTGCCCGCCTCCGATGCTCTCCTCGCCCCATTCATCCCCCTTTCTCTCCCGCCTGCCCGTCCACTTTTCGCTCCACACTCGCTCCCTCCTCCAATCTGGCATGGTTTTTGCGTCCCACAACCGCTGACCGTAATCTTTTCGCAGATTTTACCGTAACCTTCTACGGCAGCGTCGGGTAGCCGGTGCGGCTGCAAAGAGCAAGGGGGTTAGGAAGATTCGTAGATAATCACTCCACGCGCATCTAAGTACGCGCTCACGGATGTGCCTCGCTTCGGTTATGGTCTCGTCGCACCGTGCCATCTTCCTCATGTTATCTTCCTTTCTTTCGAACTGAGGTCCGCCGTCATCCGTGTAGTTCAAAAATACGATTTTGGATTTTCTCCCTCTTCCAGTTCGCTCTCGTTTTCCTGGTGGTTTGTCGCCATTGAGCTTGTAAATCCGAATGCTCGGTGATAATCGGCAATTGCATTTGGCCTCCACCAACCTTGTCTTGCTCCGACTCCTGAACTCGGTTTCGAGAGCGAGTCGGGCTATCTTCTGAATGGTTAACTGTATTTGTCTGAGCCTTCCTTGACCACCGTTCGCCTGCATTTCCAAGTGCCCTTGCCCTCCCCCACTATGATTTCCTTTTGGGGAAATTGTTTACGTTCCACTCCTCATGTGTAGTTTTTGAGATATTTCCTATATAATTAAGTGCTTTACTTGTTTTCCCTTCAGCACCAACAGATCCCTTACCCAAACCTAGCCTCTAACCCTAACCGCTAACCCTTCTAACCGCTAACCTTCTGACCACTAACCTCCTAACCCAAACCCTAACCAGCCGAGGCGGGGGCACAAAGCAGATACCTGGAGTTAGGGCGCGCTGCGCTTGCCCTAACTCCTCGAAAGCGGGGCGCAGTCGTCCTGGGGACACAGTGAAAAAGTGAAAAAAAAGAATGTCGCGTCCTAAAAGAATCGAACGCTGAGACACAAAATATTACGTGAGCCATACTAGGGATCGTAACCACTACACTAAACCGCCGACAAGAAGCAGTCAAGCATGACGGATAGGATAAAGGTACCGGGCGAGACTTCCTTTTTGGGAAATCATAGTGTGGGCCAGCTGCATTTCCGGCCTCCGGAGATCTGATTTACTGCACCAAAAGTAAGGATGTGCACGGGTCGCGGGTCTGGTGGGGGGTATGGGGGGTATGGGGTCTAAGGGGTACGGGTATGGTGCTGGCTTTTTGAAACCCGCGAATACCGTGGACACGTATCGCGGGTTGAGGGGTGCGGGACGGGTCTGGGATCAAAATTGTTCGGAACAGCTTTTTATCTTATCCTCGCTTCTCGGCGATTTCGGATTGATGATTCAAGCTTCATAAATTTAAGCTAGATGAGCAAGAGTGGGAAGATACTCGGTGATTTGTCAATGGTTCTTCGTGTATGTTCCTTATAATTTCATCTTTCGGTGCCTCATACTGCGCGCAGATGTACTTGTCATGGAAATAAGTGATGGACGGTGGTGGTTCTCGGTGTTCAAGGCTTCAAATGACTCCAAATAACTTGTGGACTCAAAAGATGAGGGGATAGAGGAAATTTTCACCAGTTACCTGATTGTCATAAAAGGCAATTCTGAAGATATGAGGCATTCTTTGCCAGGATTTGAAATCGACTTTTACCACAAGCATCGTGGGAAAAAATGACCTGCATGGTGAAAAAGTGCTCGTTGAGTAGTGCAGAATAGCACTTTAAAGTATATTGATACCTTATAATTTGGGCTCACAATTTGGGCTGCAAAATGGTCATTTTTGCTACTTTTTGCCAATTTCTTGTCAATTTTGCCGAAAATGACCATTTTGTGGCCGTAATATGCGGGCTCAAATAATGAGATATTGATATGGTTCAAAGTGGTATTCTACACTACTCAATGAGTACTTTTTGACTATAAAGCTCACCTTTTCCCATAATGCCTGTGGAAAAAGTCAATTTCAAATTTGGCCAAAAATGCCTTATATCCTCGTTGTTGCCTTTTATGGTAATTGTTCAAGTCATGGCAATATCTGCTATTCCCTCATATTTTCATTCCACAAGTTATTTGGGACCATTCTGTGACCCCAATCATGAGAACCACCCCCATCCATCACTTATTTAATGACGAGTATAAGGCCGCAACTCACGTGTTCTCGACAAATCCTATGGCTGCCGCCTGCTACTGTGGGCACGGCTCCACGGCACCTGTCGAACGGTTGCCTTGCCCATTCCATCGGAGCTTTGGAAGCTTCAAGAATGGCATGGTTACAGCACGGGTGTGACCTGTCTTTTGCCGTTGTAAAACGGCTGTCATGGCTGTTCGACGGGTACCTCTAAAGTCTGCAACTTCTCACTTCATTTTGCCTGGGAACTCATAAGGAGCACCTTTTTTTCACCTCACAAATACTTCGTGCTAATTCTCTGTCCTAGCTCTACCTTGAGCCCACCTTGTCCACTTGATGACCATCCACTGGCTATTTCCAAACTTCATTTGTCCTTTCAAAACTCATCCACGCCTCTGTCGCGGGGTTTTACTTCTTTAATTTTTTTTTCAAAGGGTCTATCACTGTTCAGGAATGAGAGGGGGTCATACACCTTCTCAGGGTTAATCCCCAAGTCAATTTTCAGTCTCCCAGGTTCAGGTGAGTTGGTCTGCCCTCCGCAAATTCATTGAGTTATATGTTCAACTCTAGAGAGGTTGTGCAAGGAGCTAATATTCCGAATTGCCAAGGAAATTGAGATTACAAAAGTGTTCTCAACCCATACACCTGCGTCGGACTGTCCTGTCCCGTTGGAGATCTGGAAAACTCATTGATGGTCGAGCCCACGGGCTGTGCCCGTCAATTGTCGCCAGTCCAAAGAGGCCTGCTGTATCAGAGCCGGAAGAGAACACTGAGGTAGACGGAGCTGCAGACTAGATAATTTTGTTATTTCAACTCATAATTTACATGTTCTTGAGCTTCGGAGCGCAATTTGGACAGGTTCTGAACCCGCGGGTATGAGCACCGCAGGTTTGTAAAAGTTATTGAGGGTATAAGGGGTATTATAGACCTGTACCCCTGTAGGGGTGGGGTTATAGTGGGGTACTGGTCCGGGTCTTGCTCGAGGGGTAGACCCGCGGGTGACCCGTGCACATCCTTAACCAAAAGATGTTGTTATTGCACAGTTTCTCGCTGCACCAATGATTCGAGCGCTGCCAAGCCTGCCATTCTCACTCGCAGCAAGGCACCTATCCCGATCGAACCATGAGCCAGAAACACTTGAAACCATCAAATGCACGTTTTTTGGGGACTAGTACGGTGTGGGAAAGGTAAATATTGTTTTCCTCAATCTGTCCGAGCTCTTGGTATTCTTATTCCACTGCACCAGACCTGCCTGGTCACCCCGTATTGAGAGAAAATGTTCCCCACAGAACTTATTCCCTATCTGCATATTCGACATGAGATTCATTTATGCGCTTACTATTTCCCACCGGCTAACCGGCCACTAAGCAATTTCTTCCCCCAGCGCAGAGATAATGTCGGGTGGGTGCCGGGAAATGTGCCCGTAGTTGAAGATACATGTCTAAAGAGTAGGTTGGAACCTTTACCCGAATTTATTCACGCCGATTTCTTGTTTGCCGAATATATTTCGGCGATAACCCCGAAACGGGGATAAACGGCCTAACCAGCCACCCAGCCAAATCACCACTTTGGGCGCCGACCGCTCACCCCAGCACATCCCAGGTGGTTAATACACCGTAAATGCATTAGTAAAAAGTGGTACAATGTATATCCGAAATGTATTCGTGGCATGGGTATTAAACTTTCCAGCCGGGAAAATGGCAGGCATTGGGGTGTCGAAAGAATAGGGTGGCCTCCGAGGCGCAGACCGCAGATATGTCGCAAATGCAACTGTTGGCGCATATATAAGAAGCATTTAAACATACCCAAGTACCAAATCCGGCACCAGATGCCCAAAGGCCTTCCAGCAAAATACATCTCCCTCTGCAAGTGGAATTTGTTGAATCTAAGTAATAGGTCACCGTGAGCAAGATAAGAAACACCTAAAAATCCACAAACCTGGGGGCATACAGAATGGTGTCTCTTGAAACACGCTACCCAAATTCCAGATCCACCGTCGATGCGAGTCGTCCGCTATTGAGGGGGCGGGATCGAGCTACTCCAAATCACGGGTGAGGTCTTCTTACGGGTTCCAGGGAGCCAGATCGATAGATTTTGGCAAGGCAAATAATACCAGGTCATTGGCCCGACCAAAGCGAAGAAAACGGGCCCCGAAACTTGTAAATCGGTGAAGATTCCGTGGAGAAACCGGGGAGACATGAACGTGAAAGCGGTTCGGAGATAAGGAACGGCATCGATTCCCCATCATCTTGATCGGAGATCTGCCGTAACTTTTGATCGCCGCGCCCAATTCCATCCGAATTCAATACAGAGCATTGTCTTAGGTTCAGTATCATCCCACCGACCGAACTTTCCAGAAATCACTGTCAGGGCTCTTATATCGAGCAAGTGGCCGGTTGGCTCGTCTGGCCGGTTGCCCGGTAGGAAATAGTACGGGTCTCGTGTTGTGCAGGCCTTCGAAATGTGTCGTATCGGTAAATGGAACATCACTTACATCGCCCGAAGCTCTAGATGCTCTTTTAGAGCTTCGCACCACCAACCCGACACTTCATGCAGCGCTAAACCAGGGCCATGACACCACTCCACCTGCCGACATCGAAGAAGAAGCCTATCAAGACTTGGCGGTGTACGACGACTGCGACATCCCACTTGATGTCGTCTCGGGTCTCCTCCACTCGTGTGGATCGGCTGTTGCTGCCAATTTTGTGATCGGCGAGAACGGCGGGATTGCCCGATCGGGCAGCGCGGAGGATTTGGACGCCGAAGAGGAGGATTTGGATGTCGAGGTGGAACCCGTTGTGCTTGGGCGGGGCCAGCGAAAAAGATTGATGCCAAACGTTACGGGGGCGCGATTTGGGAGCAGCACTAGTCATTTATTCGTAATTTTAGGCCCATTTTTTTCCGTAATTTTAGGTAGCTCGAAAAACCAGAAACCGTTGGTCAACCCCTCCCCAGACATGTCACGTGACAACTCACGTGCCATATAACAAGTACAAGCCAAAGGCGTCCGACACGTTTAGGACGTATTTACTTCCAAACTGCAGTCTTTAGAGAAAAAATGCAAGAAATATATATATTTTTATGTGTCTACGTGTAAGACTTTCAATTCCGCAATCCTTCAAGTGTCCCGACTCCCTGATCGCGTAGAGCCGGGCGGGAACGGTAAAACATCGCATTTGCTGTAGACCGTTCCCACGTCTTGGGGGCCTACACCTCGTGTCGAGTTTTGGCGACGTTCGTGACTGAGGCAGTTGTGGGCCAACCTGAAGAATGATGCACCGTCACGCTCCAAAGCATCGAGCATCCGGGTGTCTTGGAACTGGCGCTGATACTCCAACCCGTCGCAGAAGTTCCGCATTGTTTCAAGAGCAGTGGTCAGCCGCTCATCAAAGGTCCCACGTCCCGCGTCGTTCACATCTGGTAGTTCGATATCAGAATGGGAGAGATCTTCGATGTTGTCATCGCCGTCTTCATCATCGATCATGTCCGCTTGCCGCATCACGGATTCCGCTGGAGCATTTGATGGAGCGGACACAGAGATTGGATGTAACAGCTTCAGAGACGGATGGGACCAGAATGGTGTCGTCCGATTCCGCTGTACTTCGAGAAAAAAGACCGGGTCCACTGGATGGACTGCTTGGACCAGATGTTTACAGATCAGAAATCGGCTCTTGTGGAATTTCAGACAAGTGCATGTCCACTTTTGGGGGTTGGGGCGATATTTTGGGTTCAGTGGCAGGGTAATCTTGGTGTCCCGTGCAACATTCCACTCCGATTTGAAATCTTTTCGCCAAGATGGAAGGTCGCGGTAACGTCCAATGTCAACGAGCATCACGTCGAGACGCCGGTGATATCTCGGCACCAGTTTAACCACCAGGATCCATACCAGAAGATCGAGGCGAGGCTTGTGGAAGTGGTGAAGAAAGTCCTCTTTAATGTGACACCAACTGTAGCCCGGCGCCATCAGTAAGCGGAAATCTAACACTTTAAATAAAATCAACTCACTGGCTTTCCACCATCATTGTTGTTTTCAGCCTTGGAATTTCGGGATGCTCTGCTCGAGCCCAAAGCTCCCAACGCCCACGCCGATACCAATTTTCCCAGAGGTAAGCCCAAACCTCGGCAAGATTGTTTGAGACACAAAATTCATACATCTCCTTGACTGCCCACTCTCGAATGCCGGCTGGACTCGGATGGCAATAGCCGGGAATCAACGGATGGGCAGTAAAGTGGTTCTCCACGAGCGCGATGATGGGCCCTCTGAGACTGGCTGGACAAAAAAGTCGGTGCCCTTCCGACTCATCTTCAGATCCGTCGGACTCCTCTGCTGCAGCCGTCGTGTTGTTTTCTTGGAGTCTCGAATGGTGTGCATCTGTTACAGCTTCGAGTTTGGTTGCCGGTCTGGGCGCCGGAAGTCGGATGCGGAGGGGATCAGGACGAAGTGTCGCCTGAGGAGCTTCGGAATCGTTTACATCAAGAACCCCGCCTTCGTACTCCTTTGGGTCGGGCCTCCCGAAAGGCCGAAATTCGACATTGATGAACTTGAACTCGCCATTCGCACGACGCGCATTATACGGGGTTGTAGACAATTTAGCCTTGTCCAAGCGCGCTCGAACTGCCCGCTTGAGATGCCACCAGCAGAGCTGAATTTTGGCATTCCATACGCTCTTCGCCATCCCAATTTCGGCCATATCCTTGTCAACGTGAATGAATTGGGGCAGAACCCCGTATTTGTCGCGCAATGCCATCGTCCAAGCCTCAAGAGCTATTTTGTGCTTGCCAATCTCGAGTGATGAAGCTGTTGACAGCAGGCAGTAAGATAGGGGGAAGCCGGCATTGTCGTATTCGCCCAAGACGGTGTAGAGCTCCAGGTGCTTCGAATTTGTTCCATCTGATCATACTAATGTAAGCCAAAGATCCCGTCACAATTTTGCAAGACGTACATGTAGCATCAAGACCAATCTCCACAATCTTTCCTCGGAGCGGCTCAGCAATTTTTGGCATTGCCCAGCACAATTGATCCACCCCCTCGGCCGGATGGACATCAAACACGTCGACATCGTCCCCGAACTCCTGCAGCAATTTTTCGGCTGAAGGTAACTGGAGGTCATCGCGTTTCCATAGGACTTCGCTCATCGCGCTCCATGCGGAATGTACTTGACTCGCAGTCACCTGGGGAAACAAGCCTTGTACTTTTCCCACCATTTCGACCGGTGTGTGATGCTGAATACCCTCCCGTATAATCGCTGCGGCTTCTTCGGGCATAGCGACATCGTAGCAAGGTACGTGGGCATCGTGATGGTGTAGCCGGACAGTGACCTTTCTAAATCCTTGTGCCCCAGCCAGACAGGAGACGCGCAAATTGCTTTTGCATGTGTATCGACGCATTCCAAGCGTGTCTCGGGCTTTAGCACCCTCGCGTTGACTCTTACGAGACTTTTGTTTTCGATCCGAGTCCTGGCAGCAGTAAAAACGCGTCTTGTGGCCAGTCTTTTGCAGTTTATTCTCCTTGACACTAAAAAGCAGGTTGTAAATGTTCGGGAAAAAGTCTCAGCTCGAAAAGAACATACCGAAATCGATATCCTGTCACCTTCCAAATCTCGAGGTTCGTCATCTTTACGCGCTCTTTATCGGTTACAAGAGGATCTTCGGGTATATTGTAGGAACCGTGGAATTCAATATGTTTCGTGGTCTTGAACATTTTTCGGAGTGCCGAAAACAATGCCTGCTGGTTTGCAAACATCATAGGACCCTTGTAAGTTGTGTCAGTTTGGCCATCAAGCTAAGAGAGGCACTCACGGCGTTGGATCCTTCGTCAGTACTGCTTTCATCAGACTCTCCGACGCGCTTCGACCTGAGTGCTTCTAGATTCGGATTCAGGTGAGGCAGCTCCGGTTGGACATTCTCTGTGGCCGGCTCTGTGCGTGCGCGTTTTGACGTGCCCTGGTCTTCTTAGCGCGCTTTCTCTTCTCGCGCTTGGCAAGTTTATCCCTTTCACGGCAGGACTCACAAGACCCCCATTTATAGTTGGGAGGTAAGACTGTCTTGCACTTTGACTGGGAGCATATCAAAGAAGCAGCTGGCGCGTCGCTGGGATCCATCGCGTCGGGGAGAAAACTCAGAGGAGCAAAGATTTACGTGTTATTCGGCACATGGGCGTGGCGAGGCCGGTGGCGGCGGGAAGTTAAAAGTCCTTCGCTCCTGGGGAGGCAAAAAAAATTGGCAGCGGTGAAAATCGAACCAAGGAACCTTGCGCGTCTCATTAGATGCGATTGACGCTGCTCCGGACCATTAACCACTTCACCAGAGAGAGTTATTGGAGTACCGGAGACAGCAAGCTAAAGCCGGGTGTTTCTCTGCTTAAATAACGCGTTTTTGGACTGATAGAGCGTGAATTAATGTTCTCCATGTACTATTCCGTGCGTACACACATACAAAATTCATCTATACGCTTGCTATATTTTAAACGACTCGCGAAGAAGAATGTTTCCCGAAATGGACGAGTCACGTGACATGTCTGGGGAGGGGTTGAGCTGGGCGGGCTGAAAACCATTTTTACACCCTCTGAGCCCATGAAAATATAAGGTGTTCATTTGGCCAGCATCACCGTCACACCTAGCAAAAATGTTCAGTTCATGACCCTCCGTCACCCGTCACCTGAACATTCGGTCGAAACACTACAGTATTTTGCTCGTACCTCGCATGTTGTACTGTTCACCCTCAGGTCAGAGCTACGCTCCAAAACGGACAATTGACTTATATCACTCGAGCTCGTTTCCTCCACTCCGGCCGAGCTCAGAGGGTATGAGAGCATTAGCTTAAAACCTGAGAAGCCTGAAAAGCTTCATGTTAAAGAATTACACTTCGGAATGTACACCAGGTAGGTGAGCAGAGTTGAAGGGAAAAGAATGTAACACTGT
This sequence comes from Mycena olivaceomarginata, assembly GCA_029378375.1. NCBI lineage: Eukaryota > Fungi > Basidiomycota > Agaricomycetes > Agaricales > Mycenaceae > Mycena > Mycena olivaceomarginata. The sequence continues at coordinate 210,756 of JARKIC010000465.1, read as the reverse complement.
ACTGGGCCGCCGTATCATATTAGATCGGGACACAGTCTTCCTATATATCATCTATAGAGTTTCAGGTCGGTGTGTTCGGGACTGCCGCGAGCGTGGGGTAGCACGGATACTCCGTTGGATTGGGGCTCGTCCAGCCAACTATGGGTATCGTTAGGAATTCAACATTGAATAAGTGAATGGAAACACTCACCGCATCTCCAGCAGCTGAGCAGTCCTTTAGGATCGCTAGCGGGGGGTTCGTCACTCAGTTCAACAGGAAACTATATGGAAGTAACTTAAACTCACTATTTGTTCTTGATCTCAAGGAGACCTGGGTAGTTCGGTCCCCAATACGAGACTGTAGACAAAGCGCTCAATTTGTGCAGATCCAGAGAGGACCACGGCCTACCCTCGTGATTGCTCTCGTATACATCCCCCTCGTTCATATACGAGCCAGAATCCGGAGCCAGCGGCACCAGTTCAGTTTGAACGAAGTCGTGGGCAACACTCAACCCAGCGCTCACTTGCGCCGGGGTGCTGTTGTATGCCCAAAACGAGGGTAGCTCCAGCTTAATACCGCGTAAGTAATGTTCTGTGTTCAAAGGTCCATGTACCTACATGCCACAGCGAGTTGCGCCATGCGGGGGTCACGGCTGTGGCGTTGGGGGTGGCCTTAAAACGAGATTGGTGTGACTACGCCAACGGCGGGCATCCCATGATCCGTGGTCTGCTTGACCAGGTGTGCGACGAGTTGCGCGCGCCCTGTGTCCGTCTCGTAGAGTGTCTTGGGCATGAGTCGCGAGCCGAGCGACGCGGAGCCGCCCACAGGCTAGTGAGATATAAATAATATACGAAGAACGAGAATGGTGGGACATACCACTTGAGCTTTCGTGACGAAGTTCGTGAAGAAATCGAACCACGAGGAAAACGTCGTGAATGTCGCCGTGCCGTTGTTAGCCGCAGCGAAGGCTGCGATAGGCGCCATGGAGGCCGTCGCGTTAGCCAGGGACAGCTGCGAGTTTACGTAGGCGATTCCAGCGGGAGCGTTGTTGATGTGCCCGCCCCAACCCTCATCGGCCCACCGTACAGAATTGTTAACGAGAACTCCGAAATATTCCGGTAGGTTCGCGGGGGTCGCCGAGAATGTCATGTTGATTCTGCTCGTGTTTCAGCTCGGGATAACCAGGCGGAGATGTGGGAAGCCGGTAGGACGCACACTTGAAGCGGGAAGCTTTCCTCGACGAGATGTGTGGATTCTAATACGACGCCGAAGGTACCGCCGCCGCCGCCTCTTAGCGCCCAGAACAAATCGGTGTTCTGGCATGTGTTGGCGGTGCGCAGCTGGCCGTCGGGGGGTAACTATTTTAATTTCAAGCTAGAAAGGGACGGTGAGTTCGCCTTGTACACAACTTGAGACCTAAACGTACGACGCGATCGACACCCAACCCCAGAGTTGGAGAAAGTACAGAGTGTCCACCGCCCTAGATTACAGGATGCGTGAGGGAACCCGGTCAACACGATTATAAAGCATACCATCAGCCAACCGCCGCTGGCACCGACCGTTTCGGAGTAGCCGCCCACGAACGTGGAGTCATGTTGGTCTGCAAACAGATAAACCTGCGCGAGTGTAACGCCGGCCTAAAAGAACTTCAAAATGATTTCAGCCGGCCCACACCAAAGAATCCGCACACCAGTGGTGATGGCACGATGGGGCGACCCCTTGCAGCCCTCAGCAACAAAGCTCGGCTCGTAGCTCATCTAAGAGCCATGGGTGATGGGTGAGAATCAGTTGAACTGGTTGAGCACAATTACAACTTGCCGTTTGCAGGCTGCGCGTCTGGGAGGTGTCAGAGAGAGAGCGAAGCCAAACTAGGGATAGTTTAACGCACCCACAGTCCCAGAGAGTCACGCCGCCGCGAGCGCCCAAAAAGGTCGTGCCCACTATTTTTGATAGACAGCGGAACTTTGGTTTCTTGAGAGAATTGAAGGCGGCCTGGATGTCCCCTGCAGTCTGAACCTCAATCTAAACGAGGAAAAAATGAGTATCCGTTGCGTGATTCAAGTGTGAGGTCATGCACATAATAAGGCGGGATTTCACCCTGGTCACAGGACTGGCCCGCAATCGCCGCCAGGTCGGTGGGGTCAAGGAGACACTTTGAACCTGTCTTCATACAAGTCTCGAACTCGACCTATCCGCCCGTCAGTGGTGCAGAACAGTAAGCGGACCGAGACCACTTACAAACATGTTCGCGCTGAAGGAGTCTACTCTGAACTCCGGAGAATTGTAGTTGGCTTGAATCACCGCACACGCTTGCTCGTCCGGGTTCACACTGTGGTTGTTGTACACCGAGAAACATGGTTGTGCGAATGGTGTCGCGGTGTGAAGCCGCCCGCCGACTGTGGAGTTAAGAGAACGCCACTGAGCCTGAGAGACATTGAGGATTGGAGTTGACGAGGCAGCGGCGAGGAGCGCGAAAGATATCAAAGATAGGGCCGAATTCATGACCGACCAAGTGGGCTTTTCGTTGCGGTTATGATGCGTCGGCTCTCGACCGGCTCTTTTCAAGTAACCTGGTCTTCAAGCGATCTATTAATAATGGTGATTGGTCGGGGATTAGATGCATGGCCAGAATGGCGTCGCATTTCAGGGCGCGATGCGTGGAAACCGCGGAAACAACAATGAACCGATGCCATCGATGGCCGAACTGATCGCCGCAATTTGCCATTGCGGCTGAGGAATGCACGAACGTAGGCGCCGACCGTTTATGCGCACCGTGGACAAGGAAGGGAATTTAAGTAGAACTATCCTGTCATCAGCGAATTCCTCTGGGCTGAGTTATTCTCGATCGGTTCCAGATTTTCTGATTTTTCCTTTACTGTGGCTATTAAATTTCACAGGGGCTCCCTCGTCGACCCACGGCCACCATCTCAACAAACGATCAGCAGTTGCTGCTGATCACCTCCGTGACAGTTCTGAGATTTATGTGTATGGCATCGTCCCATGTTGCCCGCGTTGGCTCGACTGAATTGCTATTGACGGAGCGTCAGCAGATATCACGGGTCCAGCCACGTGGAGGAGGAGGGTTGCCCTGCGCGTTCGTGCCACTCGCAAACAAAGGGAGGCTTTGTTACATGCTTTGTTCTCTGGTGCCAAAGCAGTAACAAGCCTTCCTGCTTTCCAACTGCGAGCCACATGCCTCTAACACATCTGATTTTCATATGCCCTTGTTGGTGGCCCCCGGTGACACCACCTGTCAATCATCTCCGACTCGGACCATGTGTGCCACCAGGTTGATAGGAATGTATTCAAAAGTCGGCGATAGGTTTCAGCGACGGTGGATATTCAGATGAATACTCATCAAGCATGATGTCTGGACAACACGGTTGTCACTTCGCACCGAATTTCGGGCGACTTTAAACCGGCGATAGTATCATTCGGAGCAGCTTCCTCCAACACTTCCTCCCAGCATAAAGCGGTGTTGAGCTTGAAGTCGCTCTCCAACGCAGCCCGCAATGATTTCTTTTGCTCTGTCAGAAATTATTGCCTTGGTCGTAGAGGCTTTGGCCTACGGTGAGCGTCTGCAACGGGGTCCTTCTAATGCACTCCTAACCAGTGGTTTTCGCAGGTATGTACCTCATTCTGTTCTTCGCTAGCTTGAGTGTGGCGTTCGCCAGACGTAAAGCAAAGCGGGGATTTGGTAACAAGTTCCTGGCAACAGCTTTATTGCTTTTCGTTTTGATCACCTGGGTCCGTACTCCTCACGTTGACCACCGCATACTCCATACCAGATTCATTTTCTAGCACTTGGCCATCGACTCGGCCATGCTGTTTCTCGCGTACAGCAATGAGACCACTGCTGAGGCGGACTTGTACTATATTAACGGTACTCCGGGCACGCTGAATGTGATGAAGACGGCTCTCTACGTTGCCACGACTTTGGTCTCGGACGCGTTTATGGTGAGGGCAAACTCACGAAATCTTCATCCGTATTATTCTGACCGACCACAAGTTGTATCGTTGCTTCGTTGTCTGGAATTACTCCATTCCAATCATTGTCTTCCCGACGCTCTGCCTTCTCGCCGGTATCGGTAAGAATCCCTATCGACCTTTCACGAATAGCGAGATGAAATTTCTTCAGGCACTGGCATCACCGGCCTCATAGGATTGTCGCATACGACGACGAGTTTCTTTATTAAGGATCAGCTCAATGTCGTTTCGGCGTTCTTCGGTATGACGATGGCTACGAACGGTATAGCGACAGGTGGACGTCCATTTACCATTACCACTGTAGCTCTAACGCCTTGAGAAGCTTTGATTGCGCTTCGGGTTTGGAGAGGCCAACGACAAATCTCAGGCATAGCTACCGGGTCGAGCCTCAGCAACCTGCTAATTATTATCCTGGAGTCAGGTATAGAAAACGACCTTGAAGGAAATTGCAGACCAACAAACCTTCCCTAGGTGCCATCTACTCCGCCATGCTCATCCTCGTGCTCGTGTTGTTCGTCAGCAAAAATACCCCTGGGTACAACGTTGTGGTTGACGCCGTAAGCTCCATCTCCCGTGCGTGGAATAACTCTGAATGGAGGTATACAGACTTCCTCCATTATCGTGAGTACAGGACCCAGCATTTGCGTTCGTACTAACCAAAGCTGACGAACAGGGAATTGTGGTATGTTCGACCCCTTGTATCGGCCCACACGCTTACTTTCTTTCGTAGTTCTCCCTCATCATTGTACGCATCGGCCTAAACTTGAGTATCAAATCCGATGGGCGTCCGGAAGACAACCATTCCACCCTTCTTCTCACAAGCCTCACAACGGTCGCAAGAAGACCTCCGACGGATCGTGCCTTTGAATTAAAATTGGGAACTAACACGTCCCCCCACTGGTGCCTCGACCGTTGGGCCGGATTTCGAATCAAAGGACCCCGAAGCGATGGGTTCTTCTGGAAACGGATTATTTAGCTCGGTGAGGACGACGAGTGACAGTGCGCTTGATTGCCTCTTCCTCATACTGATTTATGTTGCCTGTGTAATACCGATGATCATGATGATCCCTTCCGTGTTGGGATTCTGTAATATTATACCGGGCAAGTACTAGGATTTTCGAATCTCGGCCTTATGGCTGCCTTTGGATTTGGGGCACGAAATCACCCAGTATCAACCGAAGTCGGGACTGGCCACTCACCTATGACGGCTAATACCAACAGACTTCCGAAATTTGCGAAAAATGACAGCTGAACCTGATTCCGGGGAGTTGTTGATATTTCACACGATAATCAGTGGAGTAGATGCCAACACGCAGAGGACCTGTTTCATATCATGGCAGAAGCAGATGCCGTCGACTTGAAACTGGTGCATCTGGATCCATTTATACCGGAGCGCCGACAGTCCAGAGTGAGGTGTCATAATTTCGTATTGAGGTCCCAACTACGCATAGCCTCGAGGAAGCGAAGCATCGTATCAGAGGCAGATGCCGTCGACTTGAAACTGGTCCATCTGGATCTATTTATACCGGAGCGCCGACAGTCCAGAGTGAGGTGTCATAATTTCGTATTGAGGTCCCAAGTACGCATAGCCTCGGGAAGCGAAGCATCATAGCGAGGCTGAATGGCGCATCCGGTTACCGACCTTCGACCGACAGAGATGCAGTCTTTGATTGCTGGCGACTTAGTGTGTTTGATCTCCATCGTTCTTCAAGTTTTGACTTTTGAAAACCAGCGAGGCAGATTTCAGTCAAGGACGGATGCTTTCTAAGGGTTGCCTATGAGGTTTAAATTCAGTATTGCCTCGGGGGTTCCATCTCTTCAAATATAGAAGTGAGTTGGATGGATAATACAGTCCCTCAGTGCAGGAAATTTATCTTCAAGCATCAAGCACAGAAGCGCGTGGGCAGGCGTATACGGTGTTTTGATATATCATCTGCCCGCTAATTAGCGGAGGAGCATGATATATCCAGACCGCTAACTTAGTGTACTCCGGATATATCACACAGCCTCTGATTTCTTTTTTTAAAAGATCCCTTATTCTAACACTAACACGAACCCTAACCGCTAACCACCTAACCTGAACCCTAACAGCTAACCACTAACCTACCCAAACCTAACCAACCTGAACCCAACCAGCCTCGCAAGCTCGGCGGGAGGCTTGATGCAAATCATTTTCTTGACACCTTCCTTTTTTGCATAGTAACCACCTAGCAACGGGCCTAATGCTGGCTTAGCGGTTTTGATATATCACGGCTCTCTGATAATTAGAGGCCGTGATATATCACAACGTCATACTAAGGTGGCGTGGTTGTGTTTGCCACATCACGTGTCCGCACCTCCGATAAACTCAGATCACTCATCAGTATCATCTCAGATGCCAATTGTTTCTTCTCGATACACTTACTGCTTCCCCGTGGTGCACAATAAACCGATTCCGCATAACCACGAATAAGAATGAATTGCCATAATATTCATAAACGACGTATAAATGGATCAAAGAGCCATTCAAGGGGGTTCGGATCCGTCAAAAAAATGGACTGATGCCGCTTTTCTTTGAAAATGACCCTCTCGAGGACCCTACCTACCACGTGACGTCCAAACGGGTAATTTTCCGCGTGACTGGTTGCATTGGCAAGAAAATGGCCTTGAACTCGGTGGAATACACATCTGGTAGGAATATACAGCTATAAATACTCCAAGGCCTGCAATTAATAAACCGAGAAAAACAGGTGTGATTACAGGCTACCAGAGTAAGCCACCAGTGACAAGGAAATTGAGGGCAAGATAGATGTCCCAGGATAGAGCCGGTGTTACCATACATGGAAGCGAGTGGGTACCCCATTCTGGGTCAAGTCGGGGACAAGCACAATCAAAAGGACTCAGTATAGTGCAGATCAGGTGGATATGGAGACGGGGATCAGCAGTGCTAACAGCAGTTCCGCATGACACAGCCACATTCTTCTTGGAGTAAAATTGGATTCCAGGGGTAGGGAGATTTTTCGGAGGCCTCTGCGCCCACCCGACGCGTGATATGCGGCCCCGCCGCTTCAAAATTTATATTGGCACTGCCATACCCCTATCCACGGGTCAGTCGACCTTGTCCCTCATTTCACGGCATGTCTCTGATGCGGCGCTATTGATTTAGCGGAGGCCATATCAGAGACAATATATGTCGTTGGAAATTTGCCTTGTGCTGCCACGGCTTCGCCTTTACCACCCAGCACAAGGTAAGCGCTCCGCGCTCTGCGTTAGCAGCATCTCTAATTATTTCCCTTCCTTTCCAGATTTTGCTGTTCATTCTCGGCTTCGCCGCAGTGAATTACGAGGCAAAATCTGGACTAAGTGAGCGGCACCGCCGTAATTTACGAGAGCAACTAAAACTAATATCGCACTAGGCTTTGTAGCTTGTGCTCTCGCGTCACCCACCCTCCTCTCCCTTGAACAGTTATATTTTGTATTTTTCCTATCGTACTTGTAACTTCATTTTTTTTTACTGTATGTACAGTATAGTAGCCATCAATGGATCATGCCCTCTCAATGGATCAAACATTTATTCCAACATACAGACTACCTTGAGACAGAATTCCTGTTATATGTAGCATTGCATACTGTATTTACATCCCCCGAAAAAAAATTGGGTGTTCAGAGCTATTGAGACTACAGCTAGATACGATTTCAGTGCAATCAAGGTCTGATTCCGCATCAATGCACTTTCCTTTTCGTGCACTTTGCCTCAATGCATCATATAATCGTCCCAAAAAAAATTGAGACCAATACATGGTCATAAAAGCAACATTTCTCTCCAGCGAAGCAAAAAAATCGGACCAAAGACGCATCCGCTAGAAATCATACAACTCAAGACACGTGAAGAGCGTGACAATTGATCTGTTGACGCGCCTTCTTCGACCACTTATTCACATGGTGAACCGTGCCAAATCAGATCGCATCAAGGCGCATGCCAACAGCCGGCGCACGGAACTGAACATTCGCGCCGCTGTGCACGAGTACAAACGCGAGCAATGCAAGCCTGTGCATCTCGGGAAACCAAAAAGCATTCGTGATATTGCAGATGCCCACAAGATCTCATACGGTACTCTAAACCGACATATACACGGTGGACGCGGGAAGAGGGAGTCCAATCAAGATAAACAGAGTGTATCACCTGTCCAAGAATGGTCCGTTGTCCAATTCATTCTCGAATCTGCGGACCGAGGTTTCCCTCTCACGCACGCCAAAATCATTGACGCTGCCAATGCCCTTCGGCAAACGGCGCTCGGGACCGACTGTGAGCCTGTAGGAAAGAAATGGGTTTTCAGATTTCTCGATAGGCATCACGACGCCCTTTGTACCTTTTGGAGCAAGGCCCTCGACACCCAGCGCGCACGAAGCTTGAATCCTGAGGCTGTCAAGTCCTGGGTTGAGTTGGTGCAAAAATACATCGTCGACATGGGGGTCTCACCTGACAGGATATACGGAATGGACAAAAGCGGGTTCCCCACGGGGTACACGGGGAAGGAGCGGGTTGTCGGTGCGCGTGGGACGAAGACCCAGCACAAACAGGGTGGTGCGAGCCGTCAAAACCATCACTGCGTTGGTGACGATCCGCGGCGACGGCAAGATGGTCGTGCCGCCGATGATTATCTTCCCGGGCATCAATTTCCAGTCGGCGTGGAACACAGGCAACACTGTCAATGCGTTGTGAGTTCACCAAAAGCGCTGTAGAGGCTGAATAACTCACCTGCGTGCACAGCATTGCAAAATCTACAACGGGTGGACCAACGGCGAGCTTGGGTACCTGTGGCTCACAAAAGACTTTGACCCGGCCACCAAAGAAGCCGCCAACGGGCTGCCCCGTGCCCTCCTTCTCGATGGACACATCTCCCATTACTCCCAGAAATTCCTCGACTTCGCACACGCGAACAACATCATCCTTCTGGGATATCCGCCGCACTGTACCCACGTGTTGCAGGGCCTCGATGTCGTGTGCTTTGCGAAGATGAAGTCGTGCTGGCAAGCGAGGATCGTAGCGTGGGAGGCGGCAAAGATGCGCGACGTGGCCAAGGCAGATTTCATGTCCGTGTGGGCCCCTGCATACAAGGAAGCCTTTGATGAGTCGACGGTCAAGGCTGCATTCGAAGTAACGGGAGTGGTACCTTTCAATCCCAACTTCGTCAGTGCTGAGAAGATGAAGCCGAGTCAGGCGACGTCCACTTGCGGCGAGTTTCCGATCCCGCAGCCCAGCCCGGTCCGCGCGATCACCAATGCGATGCGCGTGCAGCCCCCCAACGCGAATGGACTTGTCCCCGTCGAATTTGGTGACACCGCTACCAAGCAGCCCATCGACTCCATCGCGTCGACACCGCCACGAAGACGAAGACCTGGAAAACATTGATCCTGACCTATGGTCACCACGAAAGAAGATGCGGACACTGTACGCGCACCTTGGTCAAACCTCGACCGGATCCCTCCTTCTCAGCACCCCCCAAACTCAAATCCTATGACACTGCCATCCTCCCTCCGGTTATCCAACACGTCCCGCGCGCTCTCGAGACTCCGAAATGGGCGCTATCGACGCCCGAAGAGCCGGAAGGGTCCTATAAAACTCGTGGTCGGCTTGAGGCTGAAGTCAAAGAGCTTCGACGGCAGCTTTCATTAGCGCACCAGAATGTGTCGGTCCGGGACCACATGTTGGAGGAGGCGAATGCGACGATGGTGCTTCAGAACATGGGCCTGAACAAAATGAATGAGGCCCTTCATCAGCAGGAGGAAAAGGCGACAACTGACCGAGCAAAGCTCTTCAAGGGGAAGGCGCAATGCCCCTCCTCGGACGAGTTCTATCAGCAAGTCTTGGAGATGGAGGAGGGTCGGGTGGCGAAAGAAGCTGGTAAAGAGGCAAAAAAAGCGGCCAGGGAGCGACGAAAGGAGCTGAAAGAGCGGCTGGAGAGGGAGTGGGCAGCGATGAAAGAGCGCCACGCTGCGGAAGTCGAAATCTGGTCAGCGGAGTGCTCCAAATTAGTGGCAGAGGGAGTGAAGAAGAAGGACTTGCCTCCCAAGCCAAAGCTGGGCAAGAAACCGACCGTTCCGGTCGTGGACGACGAGGACGATGACTTGGAAGACGAGGTGATGGATGACAGCAACGTGTGACAGGTCTGATCCATTGAACGGAATTTGTGACATTTTGGACATCGCGCTCGTTCCTCCTTTCTAAACACATTTTAATGTCATACATACTCCTATTTTGCGGTAGACTCACTCCATACACACTCTAATACCCTCCTAATTAATTTGAAATTTTATCCTGAAAGATTACATGTGTTATAAGCGAAACATCAAAGTAGTGATCCATTGACGGTTACTATACTGTAACAGACTTCAATAAGATCAAGGTACGAGTTCACAGAATTGTTGAAGTGTCTGTCTAGGAGAGACTAGGCAACGGTGACATCGAGAACTTGAGGGAGTGACTGAGTTTGTGTTCGCAGGTTTTGCAGATGAAAAGAACACCAATACTGTACTATTACGACCATTTGTTCACAGCATGTCACCCGTCACCTCAAAAGTTCACTGGATAAGGTCTTCATTTCTCGGCAATCACGCAAGAAATACCATGAATGGTAATCCGGCGAAAGCCGGAGCGAAAATTTTGACGTTTTTCAGCCTAATTGGGCCCAGAAAGTTCAATGTCACCGTCACCAGGGGTAAATTAGTTCATTTCACGACCCTCCGTCACCCGTCACCTGAATGAATGGTCGTAATACGTAGTACAGTAGAAGAATTGGAAGGTCTCGGCTGCCATGTATCAGCGGTGAAGGTCCCGCAAAACAAGTCCAAAGCAGAGTACAAAAAAACGCCGAAGGTTGTTGCCAAACAGAGCCAACTATCGGCCCGGGTGATCCGAACCTCACTTTTACATTCTGGTGTGGGATCTGAAAACCCTAGAAAAATCTGGTGTCCTGAGGCGCACCGTGCATTCGATAGCCAGACGAATTTTAAGCGTTTTCGTCCCCGACACCACCTGATCTGCGCAGTTTTGAGCCTGCTGCGACTGTCGAAGGCAATTTCCTGCAGAATCGGCCACCCTTGATTTCGGGATCTCGGCATCCGTCCACCAGCGCAATAAACAAAATTGTGATGGGCATTATTGGTTTGTTCCCTTCTGCAAAAATTCACAATTTTCTCAACGTTCAAGCAAGATGATTTTCCTGCAGGCAGAATCGCAAATGGCAACTGTTGATGCGCCCGGCTGTCCTCGGCATCATTTCACCCGTGCAATAAACAGAATTGTGATGGGCATTATTTGTTGGTCCAAAGATACAGTATATCACCGGTCGATGACACAAACAAATAAGATTCCCCTTGCATACTCATTCCAACTCACCTTTGGCAATTCTAAGTCAGCCAATAGTCGACAATATGTTTCTAGAAGGATATTAGAATTTTTCAGATTTTTATGAACAGCGATGGTAGCAAACGAAATAAAAAATGTTGTGTCATTGAGGGTGTGATTTTTATGCCCGTTAATTTCTTCACCTAGGCCCGTAGGATGGCCCAAATGAGGTAGATAGGACAGGGTATGCCTTTGATTGTCAACAAATTGCACTGTATATTGCGAGATCTCCACCAAATCTCACCGTACCGATACCAGAAATACACTGGACCCCACGGGAAATTCAACAACATCCACCGGATTCGGGAAGAAATCCAGCGAACTTTGGCCGATTCCCATCGACCTTCAGTGTACCTTCCGGGTAAATCCACTGGAAGCTCGTGGTAAATCTAACAACATATTTCCAACGTAATTCGGAGGATTTTGGCCGATTCCCATTGAACTTCACTGCACCTTGCGGGTAAATACACTGGAGTTCACGGGATTTTGTAAACATAAAGTGCGGTCCACGTTTTATTTGAGGGAAAAGTTAATCTCTGCTATCTACCTGCTGCCAAAAGTCATCGCTAAGCCCCTCGTCTTTCTTCGCTACTCGTTTGTTAACCAGCTCCTTGTAGATGAGCATTAAAACGTGAACGGCGAAGTCGTAGTTGGTGTCCGACATCTGACGAAGTTGCGCCTCATAGCTAATAAGCCATGTATTGAGTTGTTCAGCTGTTTTGGTGTTGAATGCTCGTGTGGTGTGCGTGCGGCCATTGTAGTCAACACGGACCGAGATTAGGTCCGGCTGGGAACCATTCGTTGGCCCGGGATTGCACCATACACAGCATAAAATGCCGCCGGCATTAGTCTCCCCTAGGCAGACACTTCAACAAGTTTGAGCTCGTACCTCGCTTGTTGAAGTCTGCTGTTTACCGCGGGGGTTGGATCGCAGTAAAAGCTTATTATGTAATTTTAGGTAAGCAGATTCCGATTTTCTTCCTGCCACATGGGAAACACAGATTTTGGCAAGATTCTTGGGGGATGACTTCTTGTGTTGTACTCCTAGCATTTGACCACTCAACAATTTTTAAATGAGGTGTAATGCACTCATTAGAACAAGCCGTTTTAGCTTGCGATTGCCACGTGATTGATGGTTCAAACTTCGGCCGAGACGCAAAATCAGTCAAGACTTGGCTGGAAAAAATCGGAGAAAAATGCAGGAGCATCTAGCACTTGAGAATATGTTCCTATGGCTCTTCGCTACTCGCGAAACCGGCGCATCGCCCCTCTGGATCGTGCCGGTTGTTCCTCTCGGGAACCTGGCGTCTTCACTCCAGCCTCGCGACGAACGCCCTGTTTGTCCCTTCACCAACAACAATGGCGGACGGATATCAACTGACGAGGACTCTGACGGCTTCATCGTGTGCACGTATAATGGCGAAGCGGACCCCTGCATCAGGGAAACCCCTCTCAGAAATTTTCAGTTGACGTGGATACAAAACTTAGGAGAACGAAAGAACGAGAAGGGAACTCAATCAGCGAGCGCTGCTGGTCCGCTTCGTCCGTAAATCTGCACCAAAGGAAGGAGTCAATACTGCGCTCATACTGCTCAGAAGTAGGAAGATGATATGGAGGAGGGTCGTCGAACACATGGAAGGCGCGGACTCTGGAGAGCACCTGGGGTTCCTCCCCACTTATATCACGCCGCGTTCCCGTATATCCCCGCTCATGTATGTGCGAAGAATGAAAGCACGAAGGAAGAAACACAACCGCACAAACCCATACCCCCGACTCACGCCTGTGACGGGGTCGAGCATAATCTTGGCGCTCTTGCAGCTCGCGACTGATGATCTTGGGCAAGCAGTCATTCCGCAGGACGAGGGCGGGGTGGCGGAAGACCTAGAAGAGAGGGGGGGGGGAGTAAGGAAAATATATAGGTATCAGAGCTCTCAAAACTCATACCTCTTTGTACCTCTGTACCGCTGAAAGGTTTCACCTAAGGTAAGACTTTGGCTACCTCTACCTCTACCTCTCATGTACCTTACCCCATGCCTCCAGAAATATACCCTTACCCCTATGCATCGTGCAGAAGTTAATGAAGGAGTTTAAAGCAGACGTGTAGGTGATGTTCGAGGACTTGAGTAATGTTGCAGCGACTCGAAAAGTCGAGTCGTGACTTGGCAAGTCAACTCGAGGCGGGATTCGACTTGATATGGTCAAGTCGACTCAAGTTGACTCGAGTCGACCACATCGGATATACTTCATGCAAATGACCCCGCAGAGCCGTCCACATGTACCACAAGTGATCCAGATGCCAGTTCTCGGAGTCCAAGGAGGCAACAGTGGGGCCTCATCTTATATCACAACACCAGAGGAACAAACTCTGTGGAGGGGGCAGTTCATAACCTTGTTCAGCGGATGAGATTGTTTTAAACACCCACATCAGGCGGAGCGGAAGCTAACCAGGATGTGACCGCTGATAGTGCCAGGGAAGCAAGGCGTACTTCACACTTACCGCGTTGCCGAAATACCTATTTTACTTTGACACCATCGACAATTGTGCTACGGTTGTCGAAACACTCCGAAAATGTCTCCCCGCCCATCTTCGGCTTGTCGTTCAGACATTCAAGTCGACACTCTCGGAGGCCGCAAAGGAATTAGTGTGGGACCGGTTTAATAAAGGGGAAATTCGAATACTTTGTGCAACCGATGCCGCGCGGATGGGCTGCAATGTGGCGGACGTGATGTTCACCATTCTGTGTTCCCTGACCGAATCGGTGTCAGTTCTCTCTCAGAGATGGGGGCGCACTGGGCAGAACCGCAGCATTCTTGGAACATGCATACTTCTTGTTCCTCGGTGGGCGTTTCGGCCGGAACCTGTTGACACAACATCTGGGCCGAAGAAAAAAGCAGAAACCAAAGCAGACGCAGACCGACGTGCGAAGCTTAACAATCCAATGGAGGCTTTTTTGAATGCAGGTATTTGAGAGTCTCAATTGAAGATTTACAATTCTGACTCCAAATTAGATTGCTCCCACGAATATATGCGCACTTACTTCCGCCCGATGACAGACCTCAATACTTACAACTGTCTTGATCACGATTCCCGAGAGCCTATCGAACTCGGATGGAGATCCAAGGCATCCCAGCGCGAGCTGTTGTGGACTGTACTCGACCTTCATTGTTCGCCTCCGTCGGACCGCTGTTGTGGCCACTGTACCCCCGACATCCTCTCACGGTACCCCCCTTCCGACCGTCATGATCCTCGGCTCAAAGCCTTTGCGTCTGACTTTCTTTTCTCCATACCTTCCTTCTCTCGCGGCCACCGCAAACAGATGGAATCTGTATCCTCTGACTCGGGAGAGTCTGTTCTCATTCAGACTCCCCAACTCGCCCAGCCTTCCTTCCCTTCACACACAAAGTCAAACTTCCTGACCAGCAACGCGACGACCTAATAGCTGCCCTGGACAAATGGCGAGCTGGAAGGCAGGCTAGCCGCCGCCGTTCCCTCCTATCCAAACAGGTTTATCTGCCGGATCCGCAGCTCAAGGCATTGGCTGCCCACGGCGCGGATTTTCTGCGTGAAGCCACAGTCACGCCCGAATTGATCTGCAAATTTGTGCAGTTGGATCTGGCCTCTCTCGAGGACCTGAAAGCGATTGCATCTGTCATCATGGACTGGCGACCGGATGCCCAGTTTGCCCTTGGGCTTACGCCGAGGGGCGGACATCGGCAGAAGCAGCAAAATACAATGGCAACTCCTCCACATGCTACTGCCAACACCCAGCATCGTGCTGCCCAGCCCATCCCCCAACCCTCGTTTTCCCCTGCCCGCATGGCTCGAGGACGCCCAGGAGGTCGTCCGCAGGGTGCCGGACGTGGGCGTGGAGCAGCACGGAGTGTAATCGCTGTCAACGATGGTGATTTCTTTGCACCCACTTCTTCGAGCTCGGTTGCCCCGCGGATGATATCTACGCGGTCTACTTCAATCCCACAGCTGTCTCCGATGCCGATGAAGACTGCCACATCTCATCACGATCCACAGACATTCGTACCGCAGCTCCCACCGACACAAAATGCACCATACGTGGCTTACTACTACCCGCCGTATCACCCCCAGGCAAGCTCTCACTATCCCCACATGTACTCAATGCATATACTACCGCCTCGCTACTATCCAACGGCACCTAATAACGAGAACGAAAACAAGTAGACATCAATTAATGAATATATTTCTGCTATTGAACATGATCTGAATATTCCATTCCTCCTCCCAAAGCTCCAAGCCCAGGATAGCGCTGCTCATGAGCATCTCCGTCATCTGTATCGTTGAAGCTGTCTTGTGCGAGAGGATTGGTGACGACCTGATCGAAAACGGATCCATTTACAAGTGGATCATCTGGATCGGGTCCCCTTTCTGGATCGCCAACCGGGTATCCTGCAGCGG
Organism: Mycena olivaceomarginata; assembly: GCA_029378375.1. Taxonomy (NCBI): domain Eukaryota; kingdom Fungi; phylum Basidiomycota; class Agaricomycetes; order Agaricales; family Mycenaceae; genus Mycena; species Mycena olivaceomarginata. Next base: position 194,973 of record JARKIC010000465.1, on the reverse strand, counting down.
GGTCCCATGCCGTTGAACGAATGAATTCACGGAATTTTCCAGCATGCAGAATCTGAGCCCCAGTAGTGAGTGAATCCACAATGGAACTGATACGAGGTCCTTCCGTCACAACTCCCCTCTTTTTGAAATTTCAGGCAGAAAAAGGCAGGAATTTGTGATTTTGGATATAAGTGAGTGCTTCGCCGGTGAAGTTAGATGCTGACGGACATATAGTTTGAATTTGAACTTGGTTACAACACAGGCCACACAAGCCATAAGCCATATGGTGCGCACACAAAAAAAAAGCCACCAAATGGCTTATATGGCTTGTGCGCAACCAGGTTACAGCTCTTTGCGGAACTTAGGGCGCGGCCCGTTTTTTTTTTTTTTTTCAATGAATTTTGCGTCGGATGGCTCTCCTGGGATCAATTCTCAACTGTTTTCCTTGAGATTATGCTCATTATGATTGAATGCCTGGAGGGCATGGCCTCCTCAGATTTTCTGATGGCCAATCAAATTGCTTGATTGGGAAAATATCCGCATTTTGAGCAGGACGGCTGGACGGCTGCCTTTGGTCCTTTCCTTGTCGCCACTGGGAATCGATGTGGATGGAGCAGCTTGGACCGGGAAATCAATTTTCATCTGCCTGCGTCTCAGACCCAGCGGGTAGCACCGGCCTTTTTCTCGTGGTAGTTCTTCCCTTCCCTCTCGGGGATACAGTGGAGTAGCTCGCATGGAATAATGTCATATGGAATAAATGTCGTATGGAATCGCTTTTGGGCCTATCCCAAGTTGGGATAGGGGAATATTCCACAAACCGCCATCTGGAATATGGAATACCTGACTGAGCCCATTATTCCATTGAACGGGTTGTGTATGCTGTTCCATGCTGCACCACCACCGGACCTTACCTCTTCATTACGGTATTGTCACCCCTGATGAACCTTACCCTTTCTTGGGATCATCATTCTCAGGTCGTCCTCTGTCCTCCCATGATATGACTTCCACCTCTTGACTTCATCCCATCTATGTTGTTACCTGCAGTCCGCACAGCTCCCTGTTCATCCTGCTACTGCCTCCTCTGCACCATCCAACCTCTCCCTTCCAGGATTGATTCAGCAAGCAATACTCAGAATGTCAAAGCTTTCAAGGCCCGGGGTGGACATGAGATGATCTTTGAGGAGCGTACCCATTACACGCCAATGATGCTACATATGTCGATGCCGCACCTCAAATCCTGAAATCATTCAGAAAATATCAATAAAATCGAAATTGAAGGTGGAAAAAAGAAAAGGGGGCGCATTGTGTTAATAAATCTACGTGGAAACGTCCGGATTGAGCTGGATATGTTCGGCCTCGATATCGTTCTCAATGCGACGGATGTCGCGGAGCTGAATGAAATCAGTCGCATCCAGTTATGCAACTTGTAAGCAGGGGATCCTTGTTTGTTTCAGCTCTCACTGAGGCTCACTCAAATAGGTTCAATCAAAATATGTCCGTCCTAACCGGGATAAAAAAAGTTCCCGATCGGGCCAGTATTGGGTTTGAATGACATCTTTCCGCCTTCCATTCCGGAACTCACCCCTAAAGGCACGCCAATTGATCCCAGTCCACAATCCAAATGGGCAGATGGTTGGGGGCCATAGAGACATCCAATCCCTACTGGGTCATGGATTATGTGCTCGTGCCACGGGCACCTTATGGTATGAACAAGTTCATTAAATTAATTACTAGCTCACCAAAGCCAAATTCAGAAACTATGGCCCAGACGTACTGGATCTCCTATCTTCGCCTTCCCCCCCCTCTGTACGAGTCTGTCCGAGTCTTTCCGAGTCTAGCGAGTCCTCTAGCAGCCCAAAATCCATTCACTTTCCGGTTCGGGTGCCAAGTACGCCTGAGAGTACGGAAAAGATAATCCAGGAGTTGCTCAGTAGTTTGACTCTCCATGTATTAGAAGGTTTATCCCAAACACAAAAGCAGCAAGCACAAATAAGCAATGTACATGATATAATCTAATCAGGTTCTCGGCTCCCACTCCAACATACCCCCAGAGACGAGACACCCCCATAAGCGGAAAACGGTTTACATACGGTTGAAATGGCAATTTCCGTTGTTCTTCCTCTTTTTCTTTCTCCCCTTCAAGTTCCTCCTTTTCTTCTTCTTTCTCCTCAGAGCTGTGGTAGCGCTTTGGGTCAATTTGAGTGCCAAAGGTGGAGGAATGGGCAGAAGATCTACAGATAGATCGCCGTGGTAACAGACATCTGTCGAATCCTTTGCGGTTCTCCCATCAAACTCTTTATTGGCGGCAAAGTGCATCGACACGACGTCGAAGAGACCGGAATTTCCAAGAGCAGCGTATGCCTTTGGAGCTTCAGAACCTACACCCCCATGAGTCGGTCCTTTGGAAAGAGCTACACCGGTGGCGTTGATGACCGAGTCATTCCTCTGAAGATCTGTTCCTTTCCCAGAGAGGGTTTTATCTGGGACGATGGACGAAGGGCCAGTGATGGCCGTGAGAGAATTTTCTGCGGAGCTGCTCGACTGCAAAACATCATCGGCGGGCTTAGAAATGTCGTGGAGGATGGCGTGGAGCTGAGACGTGGGCATGGAACGATTGGCGGGGTTAGATGTGGTATAAAACGACGCAAGCTGTGCCCAAAGCAGTCTTCCGCTTCGCATAACACCCACATTGTCGACTTTCCTCTGCACCTCAGGACTGAGGATGAGATAAAGTAGGCTGTAGGCCTTTTCGTTGTCGGTGGCCCATTTATGGAGCTGAGCGAGGCCATTCGAGACAGGAACGGCAGGATCGATGGCGCTCCATATGTTTTCAGCCAAACATAGAGAATCCCAGGAACAGTGGTTAGTTGACAGATAAACAGTCACTAGCATGGTTCTTACTTGATGCCTGGCCAAATGTGTGTCTGTTTTAATTCCGACGTCGCTCCATCTTTTTTTCTTAGTCTCTCTTATTGCTTGTTTTATTCACACCAGGGGCAAGGACTGACACATGCGGAGCACTAGTGCGTTAAATGCATGTACTCCGCAGGTAGTCAGCCCATGTCACAGTTCAACAATCATTCTTTGCTAGACAAAGGATCGACAGTCATCTGGGGTGAACTTGGAGTGAGCTTCTCAGGAGGAGCCTGAGGAGCTGGCGGCGGCGATGGGGGGCCGAGCTTTTTGCCGCAAACATATTTCGCATCAGTACGATCTGGGGGTTTGAACTGCGGAGAAATCCAGTCAAATCTCGCAAAGAGCATACTCCGTTTCCACTTACGAATTTTTGAATTCTTTTCGTTTCGATTCGCGCTCCCTTGCCTCAGCATTGCGCCGGTAAGTTGTTCTCTCCGAATGGCCATTATATCCCAAATTGCGGTTCATCTCCGCCTTCTTCCATTCCGTTTTGGATTTTTATGGCTCAATTCCTCGAAGGAGGTCGGCGTGGAGAGAGCGACAAGCTCCTTCTTGAGCCCAGAATCTCCTCATCGAACTCTGACAAGTCAGAATCAGTGAAGTCAGACTCGTGTTCCAGGTCAGGCAGGTATTCGTCTTCTGAGAGATCAACGTTGACCCCGCCTTCGTATCCACAATCCGTTTCGGAATCGTACGTGAAGTATTCCGTCAGGGACTCCCATTCCTGTGGAGGTTCTGGCTGTGCCGGGAGGCTTTCCGTTGGGCCAGGCTCGGAAACTGCCACCGTCTGCCAAGTCGGTTACAATCGGAGGCGGTGGGTCTGAAGTCTCGACGTCGGTTGCAGAAGCTTTCGCCGCATGTCTATTTGCGCGAGCGCGAGCCCGAGTTGGGCTTTTCTTTTGGGCGGTATGATGGCAGAGCAGAGCGAAAATCAATGATATTTTCTCCATGTATGCTGTGGCCCTTGCTCCAACCCTTTCTCGGGCCACCGTCATGAATGGTTACCAAATTTGGGGCAGAAAGGGGTACACAATACGGCCTCCGGCCGATTTGGCAGTAGTCCCGAACAGGTGGTGACTAAGCGGAGCGCACCATAGACTGCTGCTGATACTGGACAATTTCATTCAAATCGACATGGGGTGTGACGCGTGACCCATTTTACCTATTCGACATTTCGGCAGCCGCCGAATTTTTGCGTGACACCTCGAAAATTTCGGCATTTGAACTGAAATTTTTGTCTTTTTTGCCTTTTTTTTTTTTTTTTTTTAGGCAATTTGGGCCCTGTGTGACCACTTGGAGGTTCGACAGAGGCCCGAGTGATGCGTGACCTCCACCAAAGTTCGTGATCGACAGGGGGGTGCGTGACGCGTGACTGCCGATTTGAACGAAATTGTCCAGTACTCACGGTTACGTCGGTTCAGATGTGGCTTCTCTGTGCTCCGAGGCTGCCATGCAGGAGATCCAGGAGAAGATGGACCTCATCGACCTCGACGAGGACACCATCGACGCGGAGGTGCTCGACTCGCTCGGCGTCACCATGGACAACTTCTGGTTCGCGCTCGGGATCTCCAACCCTTCAGCACTTCGCGAGACGGTCGTAGAGGTCCCCACTGTGAAGTGGGACGATGTCGGTGGTCTGTAGAAGGTCAAGCAGGGCCTGCAGGAGATCGCGCAGTACCCCGCGGAGCATCCCGAAAAGTTCATCAAGTACGGCATGTAGCCGTCAAAGGGTGTTTCTACGGGCCTCTGGTACGGGTAAGACCATGCTCGCCAAGGCCATTGCCAACGAGTACAATGCCAACTTCATCTCCATCAAGGTATGTACCCTTTTTGTCTTCGTGATTCGTTACCGACATGTGGTTCGACGAGTCGGAGGCGAACGTACGCGACATGTTCTTCGATGAGCTGGGTTCAATCGCCAAGGCGCGTGGCAGCGGGAACAGTGACGGTGGAGGAGCCGGCAACCGTGTGCTCAACCAGATCCTGACGGAGATGGACCCAACAGGCCCGACCAGATCGATTCGGCCCTGCTGCGTCCGGGGCGTCTCGACCAACTGATCTACATCCTCCTGCCGGACGAGCCCTCACGGCTGCCTATCCTCAATGTGTGCCTCAAGAAGTCGCCCGTCTCCCACGAGGTCACCCTCGACTTTTGGCCAAGAGCACGCACGGCTTCTCTGGTGCGGATCTCACGGACATCTGCCAGCGCGCCGCCAATCTGGCCATCCGGAAGAACATCGACTCGGACACCAGCCAGACTCGGGAGAAGAGGGCGAAGGATGAAGCTGCGGGCGAGGACGACATGGAGGTCGAGGAAGAGGCGGAGGAGGAGGAGGACCCTGTCCCCGAGATCACGAGGTTTGTCGCTTCCTTTCTTGCTTGCGCGTTATGAATGCTGAATCCGTGTCCAGGGAACACTTCGAAGAGGCAATGAAGTTCGCGCGCCGCTCGGTGTCGGACCAGGACATCCGGCGCTACGAGATGTGTGTTCTCCGTGAACCCAGCATTCCCGGTGCTCGTCCCGATCGGTGCAGACCCGCCCTCGCCCTCGGGGAACTTGAAATTGTTGCCAAACCCACGCGACTGCTGCAGGTTCTGCGAAAAGGGGCTTAACGTCACGTCCGGCACGTGGATGGCGACGTGGCCTTTCACCACTTGCTCGCACCCCAACTACCCAACACTGCTTACCTCCCGGAGCGAATAGATCCACTTCGTCATGGCCTTCAATGACAGGAGACACGAGTACAAGTTGAAACTGTTGAGCACCAGATGTCTCCAAGTCTCTGAAAGCAACTAACGAACGCAGAGTATCCAGCGTCAGAGAGGCCAGCGCGGTCAACCATGCCAACGGTTCACTAGTGTGGTCTCCCGGGGTGGGCGAGCTTTCAAATACCACAGTTAAGCCGCCCACCGGTTCCCAACTGGACGATGCCGCCGATGGCGACTCGATCCTGGCACTGGCTATGGCACTTGACGCGATGACGTAACGTTTTCGCTAACGGTGCTGGGCGTTCAACGTTAACATCGACTTTGCCAGGATTTCGCCTACGGAGCGAGACTGCGAAGCGATTCGGCCGGCTGATAGCAGTATACGACGACAGCAAATTCAGCAATGGGCTGCCTCGGTCAATCGTGAAATGGACAACTCGTGGGATATATCAGCGCAGACGGAATTTGCTGAGGCCCAGCAGAGGTCACCCATGCGGTCACAAAAGATGGGCTCTGAGAAATTTGACCAAAATGATACGCTGAAGTGGATGCAAGCTGTCTGTTCTTCATTGGTGAGACCCGTGTGGATATCCACTCATAGCGTGCGGATCAATCTATGTTCCTCAGATTGTTACCTCTGTCTGGCAGAAGACCAGACCCAGACGATGATCTAGGCGGAGGCACGGTGGGGGCGAGCGAGAGCCTCACGTAGATGTGAGCTCGTACCCCACTTTAGTTAGGGTCAGGGTTCATAACCTGCTGCGATACAGAGGATGAAAAATGAATGAATTTGCAGGGAAATTTTCTCAGTATACATTCTGTACATGATTGCTAGAACATCAAAGAGGGCCACCCTCCTTCCCTTCGCGCCTCGCGCTTCATATCTGGTCCAGATGAATGTGATTTCCTCGTCTTTATAGTCTTCAAATGTTGTGCCCACTTCCAATACCTTGGCCGCCTCAAGAATCAAAGCCACCACTTCAAGCAGACTCCCCAAGCCTATGCAGACCCCTCGTTTGTTCCCTCAAGAAAATTTCAAGCCACCTCAAGGTACCTCAAGAACCCTCTCAAGCTCCACAACTCGGATTCAAATGCCTGCCCTTCCCCCCACCTTGTCTCTGACGCCCGCTGCCCTCAACTACCCAATAGCTCTTTCCTGTCGGTGCATCAGGGAAGTTCCCGCAAGTTTCCACTTGAATGGACTTGTGTTGACAACACGGGAAAGACTGTTCGATTGCGATCTCATCAGCCCCTTCCACACGCCAGTTTGGGGCATTCACCCGAGAAAGAAACCAAGTCGCCACCCTGACGAAATACGCTTACGTACGCCATTTAGCAGAGGAAATCTCGGAATACACTTGTAATTAGTATGTGTAATGCCGGTGTAGACGTGGAACCTTCTCCATTTCGTCCTGCGAGGCATCGATTATTCTCGCCGAAACGCCTGCATCTCGGCCTTTGCGCGTCTCCTTCAAGTGCGTTCTAAGTATCATTTCTGTTTTACCGATATTGAATTTTGCACCTGATGCGAAGCACCACTCGTCAAGGATTTTTTCCAGAGTCCCGAAGTCATCGCTCGAGTCCAAGTACACCATTGTGTCGTCTGCAAAGAGGGTTGCCACCAACGGTTCATCACATCCGTGGATTTAATTCCCATCAGGTCGGATTGTCTTAAGGATTCAGCCAGCAGTTCAATTGCCAGGTCAAAGAGGAGGCATGATAGCGGGTCCCCTTGACGGACTCCTCGGGTCACTCTGAAGGGAAGTTCACTCTTCTCTCCATTTATCATCACGTACGTGAAAGCGTCACTATACAGCGACTTGACCGTATTAATGAATTGTTCAGGGATGTTAAAGCTTCGGAGAGCCTTCCATAGGTAATCATGTTCGATCTTATCATAGGCTTTTTCTTGATCAAGGGCCACAATAAGGCCGTCGGATTCAGTCGCCTCCGCAAGTTCAATCACTCTTTTCGTGAGCCATATCTGATCATAGATGTGACGTCCCGGTACAAACCCTGCTTGGTTTGGATGAATAAGGTCGGGTGCCGCTCTAGCCAGTTTTATTGTGAGGGCTTTCGTGAATATTTTATAATCCGAGTTGAGTAGTGATATTGGGCGGTAGTTCGCTATGTCTGCTCGGTTATTTTTTTTGTAGAGTGGGCACATCCAACTCTCAGAGAAATTGGTGCCTGCAACCATTCCGTTCGTTTCGATGTCATTGAACACCAAGAGTAGGACTTTTATTATGTCAAAGCCCTCTTTTTCCAGGCTCACTGCTGTCCTATATCTGTCGTCTAGGATTTTCCAGAATTCATACGTGAATCCATTCAAGCCTGGTGCTTTACCATTCGCTGACAGTTTGAGCGCTTCCTGGACATCCTCTCTCGTGAGTTTCTTGCTCAGATCTCTGATCTGATCTGATCGTCGTTTGCTCTACGACTGAGCACCACCTCTATAGTGTGGTCTCTGATATCGGGAGCCGTCTCACGTCTGTCATTCTGAATCTTGCTATGATAGTTTCTCACCATCGTTGCCATCTTCTTTGAGTTTGACTCATAGGAGTAGTCCGCCGGATCGAGAGCCGACGTGTCTTTTAGAAGGCGGTCAATTATGTTCCCTTGGTTTCTTAGGCTTATTTATCATTGACCATGGAGTAGGGCCAAGAACAAAGGCCCAGAACCAACCAAGCCCTCGCCTCCTCCTCTTCCCCGCATGCAAAAAGATGAAGACATCAACTTCCTAAGATTCGCAACGGCTTTAAAAATTTTGGTTGGCAGTGCAATCAAGAATTCAGGTCTCGAAAAAGCAGAACTTCTTCTGCGCGAGTACTTGCTCAAATTTGCTGTGGTATGCTAGCTCTACTATTTGCGAGATTGGCTACTAACTTACCAATATGTAGCTATATGGCAGAGATGCAATGAGACCAAATCATCACTGGTCGGTTCACATCCCCGAGCAGGTCCGCGACTTTGTAACATTATACAGCTTCTGGGCTTTTCTCACTGAACGCCTTAACAAAATTCTCAAGAATGTAAATAGTAACAATTGGGGTGGTGGCCGCGTTGAGGTCTCAATGATGCGGGAGTTCAGCGAGCCGGAAAGTTGGATGGCCTGGTTCGTAATTCACTACCTTCCCAAACATTACTCAAAGGCTATCATCCAGCTTCACATATAATGAACGAAACCGCAGGCGCCTCGGACCCCAAAATACAGTCTGAGCATGAATTCATGACGCTGTTGTTAGGTGTTGAGGACAACATGCAAGCACTCGGAACTATCCAGGACGCAGTCACTCATGGTCTGTTGTAAGCTGCACTGATAGCCTGGCATTAATCTTTTGTTAGAACAAAATCTTCTCAGTGGAGATTGAAATGCTCGCGCAATAGCGGGAACAATTTCGGAGGCGGCAAAAGAACCCCAAAACAACAATATCATCCTCGGTCTCCAGCAGTACTATGCAAGAAATGGTCACAACATCGGTTTTGATGACCTCGGAGCATATTTGGAAACCTACAATTATTTTTTATTTGACGGACGAAGGATCACCTCCACTCAGAGCAGTCGGAGCCGGAATTTCGGGTCTTGTCTTGTCTACTGTGACTTTCGAGGCAAAGGATTTGCAGGCGAGCTTGACATGGTATTCAAGCACAAACAAATCGGAGTTCCTGAATCCTCTGCGACAATTCTTGTCCTCATCCGGTGGATGAAGCGCTCCAACCTAACTCCTCTGGATGATGGCAAATTTATCTGGGATGATTTGTCAGTGCCTGTTGAATTTGAAATTTCCGGGAACGCTAATTAATTGTTTCACAAACCAGCCCAGAGCTTGGGATTGAAACCTGGGAATACAAATCCTTTGGTGCTCCAAATGACTCTCAATATCCACCATGCATTCTATCTGCCGAACAACTCAGTTGTCAAGTTGCGCGAGGAGTATTCACAAATACGGACCCAAATATCTGGGTTACAACAACGATGGATCGGGTAGGTGGCATGGTTGTTTGCCCTCCTCTTGCGCTCACGTTAAACCAGTTTCCTGGTTCACTTGTTGGTTATGGGGGTGGATCTGAGACTGGCGACGTCGACGATGATTAAGCAAATGGATTTGATTGAGGAACGAAGAGTAGTGTGATCGGGGAAATACGTAATTATGGAAGAAGGTGTGATAGCGACGAACGAAGATAACGATGGCTGTAAGGCATTATTATTCTAATGTAGTGTTGCGTGTAGTTAGGTTGGAAGAGGAATGGGCTTGAATTCGCACCCGCCCGGCTCGTTGTAATTGCCCCAGTCCGTGATCTGGAGCGCGAAATCGGGGTTATTCTTGGTGTCCTCAAGCCAATCTTGCTTGACGCCGGAGTTGTACGGAGCGTAGCGAGGAATACGTGTTGAGACCCGCCCCGCGTACACGCGATGGTACTGCTTGGACCCCTCTTCTCGTAGCGGTTTTGAAGGGAGTGAACGAACTGTGTGTACTATTATTTCACGGATTAGACAACTGAATAGAAGGAGAGATAAAGGATCGAAATACCTGCTCGTCACGCCACCCAGGAACCAAGACTTCGAGAATTTGAGTGGCTTTCAAAGATGTAGGATCGTTCCGGAGGTTAGCGAGTGTCGCCAGACGAAACTTCCAGTCCTCCGGTGTTTCAGAGTCGGATTCGGGACCAGAAACTTCGTCGGAGAGGTATTCGGGGTGAGTGGAGATGCGCAGGAACGCAACATCCATTCCGGTGTCTTCAGCGACAGCCTCCACAACCTTGTGGATCTGCTCAGATTTCTGCAAGTTCATTAGTGGAAACGCGACACTCTGAATTGAGGAAACCACTTACCATGACCCTCCGCTGAATGCGTCGATCTCGCTTCTCCTTTTCCTCCGCTTTCTCCCGGCCCTCTTCCGTTACTTGGCGATACCACTGCTTCTTGTAGCTACGGAACGACTTGCTTCGCGCAGTGAGTGGTGAAGTCGAGGTCCCACGTGATGGGGTCCCCCAACGTCTTCAGACGCTTCAGGGCTTTCGGCCACGCGGCCTGGTCCTACGAACACCAGTAATTAGAAAAAGATGACGAAAGAAAGAAAGGAAATATTGGGAAAACCCACCACCAACACCCGTTGTGCGCGCTCACCAACCTTTTGAAACAGCGCACAATTATCGATGTTCAGAACGTCGTACGCGAAGTTCGGGGTGGGATACTGCTGACTTGTGACGGGATTGATGCGGACTTCGGTAACGTCGGGCCATTCCTTTCCAAATATGTTGCAAACTTGGCGGAAGATCTGAGAGATGCGTAGCTATGGAAGGTGTTGATTTAATTGAAGGAGAAGATCAATAGAGAATGTACCCTTACAGCCTTCTTCTCGGCCTTCGTGAGCGTTTCGTCATCGATAACTACCGGACCCTCGTTGTCGTTACCTGTGGTGCTTGTACAGTCATCGGCATCATCGGAAAATTCGGACCCGGTTGCCGTGTCAGCCGTCGTCTCCGATGCGCCATCCAATGCCTCCACCCCACGTAGAACGGGGTCGATAAACTCCTCTGAGCTCGGAGAGTGGTGCAGCACTGAACGGCATGTTGACGGTGCATGTGCGACGGCCCGTCCATGCTGCGGCCCACGACGACGGCCCGCTTGGGGTGCGTGCGCGCCTTGCTCAAGAAGAGTGACACGGTGCGTCAGTTCACCTACACAATTCACTAGATTGCGGTTTTCGTCGAGCACCGCATCCATTTTCCCCAGCAGCGTGAAAAGGAGTTGGTCGGTGCTGAGACCGGACTGGGCACGCTACGGTGGGTAATTAATGCGATTTGGGGTTGGCGTCACAGTAAAATGAAAGAGCCCGCACTGCCTTTGGCTCAACAACGATTTTTGCACTCGGGTTTTTTCTGAATGAGCAGTGCTTTCTTCACAAGATAGTCGTATTTCGCAGCATCGGTGAGGTGGATAGGATCCTTACATGCCGTGGGACGGTGAAGGTGATAGAATAGTCGGAAAAGTGAAGAAGACGAGGGTTCAGAGCAGTGTCGATTGTCGTAAGGATATGTGTCTTGAGGACGGCCCACGGCTTAGTGCTATCAAGGGTAACAATGTATCCCACCAAGGATCACCCTTTGCACCTGGATAAGTTTCACTCTCCCCTTCTTGTGTTGTGGAGGAAGAGGCAGCAGTCAGGGATGATTGAGCAGGTATAACCAGGAATTTATCAAGTTTGGACTGGAGCACGAAGCACGATGCACGATGCCGTTCAGCAAGTGTCATGTAATGTCAAAGGCAAAGTAAACTGTTCGCTTGAATTCAAAAACCGAGTTAATGATAATAGGAGTACCCTGTCAATATTCACGCCACTTCCAGGGAGCGCAAGACGTCGGCGAACCTGCTTCGGCATGGTCTCGCCGATCTTCAGCTCCTGGTGACATGGCGTCATCATGGTCGCCGTTTGTTGTGATTCGGGCGGAGACTCTCGCGGATTACGCCCACTTCTATTACTCCAAATGTCGTAGGCACTGATTTCTTGATTTCAGCACTAATATTTAGTGCATTGGGAATTAGTGTTTTTTTGCTCACTTTAAATTAGTGCTTTTGAGGCACTGGTTTTAAAAGCACTCCATATTAGTGTGCAACTACTTGGCACCCTCCCATTTGCCTCTCATCGGCTCTGGCATCCGATTTGGTGGCGATGTGGAGTGGCAATCACCGCGGGTGGACCGTAATCGTGCATTCATCGTGTCGAGTTGCGTTGACCTTACCCACCCGCTTGACTCCTGATGCGGACACTGTGACAAGTCATACAGCCTCCAACATGACAACAAGTGCACTAAATGCCGATCCAGAGCCTCCTGTGATTGCACCCCTGCCTTATGTCGCTCTATTAACCGAAATGTGGGTCCAGGTCTCGTTGTTGTCACAAAATTGATCTCTTTGTATTCAATCTAGTCGTCGTCCGCCCTGGTCAAGTCGGAGTATGAATTAAATGTAACTGAGTGCAGGATGCGCGGAATGGGAAAATTATAAATCACGTAGTCTCTCGTAGACAGACGCTCTATACGTACCAAGCTCGTACCTCGCTGTATAGAAAATCACGAGACATCGAAGGACAATGCGCAGGTGGGTATTTCTTCTTATTTGGCCTTCCAAAATTAGACAGAGCACCAGGACAAGAATGTCAAGGGCAACAGAGGCGATCCACTGAAGACAAACAAGGAAATGCAGGTGAGTATTGCTTCCTAATTGGCCGTCACAAACTGAGAGAGTACAGGTTTTTGAAAGAGGACAAGAAGGCAAAGGTGAGCTAAACCTGAACTCGTCAAAGCTCCAATGAACATTAGGGCTAGGCAACTGGAACACGAATAGAACAGCCAAAATCCCCGACTCTCAAATGTCAACCGCAGCCCAAAAATCCTCCGGACGATGAAGACTCTCCGCGACCAATGAAACAGGTGAGTGATTGACAAAATTTGTTTCCCGTAGTTGATATACCCCACTTTCAGGATGGAGTTGCCTCACCAGCAAAGCGCCCACCCAGCCAGATGGTCAGTGGGCCACATTCTCTTCCATTGTGTCATCCATTTGTTTATCCATCTCTTGCAGCTCATCTCCGAGTGCACCAGCTACAGATACATGGATTTTGTCCCAGCCAAACCCACCAGGCAACTCCGTGCTATGGTTTCCAAACGGGCCGAACTGGTGTCAACTAGGAATCAAATTGTCGAAGCCCTTGATTTTAAAAAAATTGTACTGATTTTGGCGGAGCACAAACGGCTCAAATTTCTGAAACGGGGACGCAGAAAAGGTTGGTCTCTCGAACCGCGTGGTTACACAGGCCATGCAACTTGAATCTGAGCTCATGGTCCTCCTTTCTGATCCTCCCACGCTCGCCAAGTGTGTGGCGTTCACGGAGCTGATGCGAGTGATTGACGGTAAAATTCATGAATTTGGCAAAGACGGTGTAGAAACCTTTGAATATGCGCAGCTACACGGACGCGCTGGCTAGCACGTATCCTTCCCCTTCCGGTGTTCACAATGCCAACCAGCATTTCTCTTAGTTTTGGCAAGAAAGGAAGGAAGTAATCGTCACGACCTTGTGCTGCACGTTTGCAGATGAATTTCCGAGCTCCCTCATTAACATCATCTCAGCTAACCCCATTTCATTCGATAAGAGCACCGGGTGGTCTTCTTCTGAGATCATGCCAATTGAACTACTCATTGAATATGTCTTCACTCCCCATGTCGCCTGTCGTCTCATTTCCATTAGCATGGAGGTCTCGGACTCCGAAGCTGAAGACATCAGAACTGAGAGTAACGATTTTGGGGAGGCGATCCACTAGAATATCAAGGATCCTTTAGTCCTGGGCATCGAGCCACTGCACCCATTCGCCGTAGATGATGAAAGGGCCCACGAAAAATCTCGCTCGCCTTCTCCCTTGTCTTCCCCGCTGCGAAATTGGTCTTCCCCGCCGCAAACATGGTCGCCCGGGCCAGTATCTGGCGTCACTGAGCATTTCAGACTCAAGAACTCGGTGGATTAGGAAGAAGAATCCCCCAAGAAATCTATTTTTACTGCAAAGGTAACAAATTTCAGGATTCAACTCATCGTTCTTATTGCCGTCTGTCAGGCCCAGACTACAAAGAGGAGTTGCCCAAGAAGTCTGTTTTTGTCTCAAAGGTACCGAACCGAATTTTAGCCGTGAACTCATCACACTTATTCCCATGTTTCAGGACCGTTCTTCTATGGACTATGAAGATGAGACGCCCAAGAAATCCGTTTTTTGGCCAAGGTAATGACAATTACTCGTTTATGCGATGATTATTAATATTCCCCTCCCTCAGATTCCCACTGGCCATGTTGAGCTTACTTTGGCGGACTTTCCTCCAGTAAGTGGCTCTGTTGTGAAACTGGCATGTTCCTCACTCCCCTTTTCTGTTCTATTTTTCCTTTCCCTTTTCGTCTCTTTTCCCCTGCGCACATCCACTTTTCTAACCAAGTTTCGGCAGATCACCATGGGTTCCTCCAATTCTGAAGTGACAGAAACCTCCGTGTTGATCAGGGATGTCGTTTGTGCGAGGTGCGGCGAAGAAATTCGGCTCAGGGGATGTGCTATGACTGAAATCATCCTGGCGCGCGATGTTGTTTACAAATGTACACTTCATTCAGACGCCCCCAGCGTTAAGATGGGCCGAAAACGATCCCGGAGGGCCATTTCGAAACCTCAGTGATCATAGCAATATAAAGGGACCGCCGTAGTGTGTTTCCCGGTATTGTTGCAAGCCCCGCAGATCGTCGCAGTTACACTATACGGTTTGTCTCGAGGCTCGGATGAATCCCGGATCCAACGGAGATGGGTGAAAGATACATTTTGTGGTGGTTTCGTTCTTTTGAACTCATCAGGTAGGCCACACAGCCCACAACCAACCTACAACGCTCTTATTGGGGATAAAATGCGGCCCATTGTTTCCCACAATAAATTTGGCTCTCCCCCAGAACCCTAAAGCACCTCAGTGTGACGGAGCACCTGGCCAGGTTACGCCGCCAGGTATGAGGTGACGGAGATCGTGACTGACCAGGCCACGCTCAATCTTATGCCCCCCAGAACCCAAATAGAGCCCCCCCCCAGAACCCAAACAGAAGTCGCAACTTGCCAAGTTGCGACCTCGATCCACCAGAACCCAAGTAAAGCTCAAAACTTTCCAGGTTGCGGGCCTGATCCCCCAGAACCCCAAATAAAGCTCACAACTTGCCAGGTTGAAGCCTTGATCCCCCAGAGCTCAAACTAAGCTCGCAACTTGTCAGGTTGCATTCACGATCCCCCAGAACCCAAACAAGCTCGCAATTTGCTAGGTCGCAGCCATTATCCCACGGAACCCAATAAGGCATGCAACTTTTCAGGTTGCAGCCATGGTCCCCCAGAACCCAAACAAAGCTCGCAACTTTCCAGGTTGCAGTGTTTCTCCCCCAGAACCCAATGCGGCACACAACCACAACTTGCCAGGTTGAGGCCATGATCCCCCAGAACCCAAAAAAAGCTCTCGCCAGAGCTGCGGCTACGATCCCCCAGAGCCCAAACAAAGCTCGCAACTTTCCAGGTTGCAGCGTTTCTCCCCCAGAACCCAATGCGGCACGCAACTTGCCAGGTCAAGGCCGTGATCCCCCAGAACCCAAACAAAGCTCGCAACTTGCCAGGTTGCAGCCATTATCCCCCAGAACTCAATAAGGTGCGCGACTTGCCAGGTTGCAGCCATTATTCCACTGAACCCAATAGGGCATGCAACTTGTCAGGTTGCAGCCATGATCCCCCAGAACCCAAGTAAAGCTCGCAACTCGCTAGGTTGCAGCGATTATTCCCTAGAACCCAATAAGGCGCGCAACTTGCCAGGTTGCAGCCGTAATTCCCCGGAAAAAACTTGAAGTGCGCATAAAACCAGGAGAAAAGGAAAAGGAAAACACCCAAAATGGCAACATCTGGCGAGGCACATTATAGGTCAGTGTTAGTTACGGTATTTGAAACTTAGCTCAGTTCTCACGGGGTTGTTTCGGTTGCTGCCCTCGAGCTAACATCTGAAAAAAAATGGTAGGCAAACCCTTCGTAAATAGAGCGTCATTTTATCCTAAATTTTTGGGGATGAACAGGTGCTGGCCCTGAAGGATCAGATCACAAACATTTGAAGGTCTAGGGAGCCGATGGCAAGTAATTCTCTCTGCACATTTTGAAAAGCGTGACCTGAGGTGCATTCAAATGGCAAGCATTTTCAAAAGCATGACCTGACACAATAGAGGTGCATTCCAATGGCGGGCATTTTGAAAAGTGTGGTCACTGGTTCAACCGTTGTTGATGCGTAGACTCGTAACCAATCTGCCTACGCCGTTTTAACAAGGCGGGCTTGTTGCCGTAGGCAGACTGGTACTTCTCGGATATGTCAATCGAGCTGGGGCGGAGTTTGAAATATAAGTGGCCTTTTCATTATTCCGTTTACGCTCAGTTTTTAGGCTTATTTTTCGGTTGAAGCTGGGGTAATAAATAATAAATAATCTCTTTCATTTGGCCCCTTATATCTCCTTATGGTACAGAACGCTGTAAAACCTGAGCATAGTTTTAGTGGAAATCAACTTCGGACCGTGATCTCCGGAATTGCCGCGGCTCATTGCGTCATCGGTCTCACTCAATGAACAACTTAATTTCAAACTCCGCCCCAGCTCGATTGACATATCTGAGAAGTACTGATTTCAGGATATCGAGATTGCTGCGATAGCTCCTCTGCTCTGTTCCTTTGGCATATTTCTGGCATTGTCTGGATTACAGCTCTTTGCATAATTGATGACAGTTGCCGTCAAAAAAAAACAAAGAAACAAACTTTTGATATCTTGTGCTAAACACCATTTCCCGCCCTCTGCACGCTTTCTAGTGATTTTTTGACGGCGCAGGAGTGATTCCCATCGACAAAACTCCCATTTAGCGCTTTTGAACGGCCGAAAACGGATCACGGCCCAATTGTTGCACCATTCGGCACTGGATCAAATGGTACGTACTTGCGGGCTTCTTCTTCGCTTCCCGCTTCCCGTCTCCCAGTCTCCCTCCCTCAATGGCGTCGCCGCGTAGGACCTCGAACAGGGTTCCAAAGCCCAGTGAACGCGCTCTCGCAGCCTCCGAAAGCCCTAAATCCAGCCTTGGGAAGCGGAAAAAGACAGAATGCGGAGCAAAAAATCCTGGGCCGTCCGACTCCTCTACTAAATCTTCTTCTTCTGCTTCCCGCTCCAAAGCTTCATCCTCTGCTTCCAACTCGAAAATCTCTATTTGCTCAGACTCCGATGACGACCCCGAGCTCTCCCACACCAAAACCTTGTCCGACAATCATTCTTCTTTGGGACGTTCCACATCCATTACTTTGCTTGGCGACATGGACAACGATAGCAGTGGCGAATTCGAGGGAGAGGAACCGGATGAGAGTAACGACATGGCCCAGGATGACGAGGACGAGGGCAGTGATGATGAACGACAGACGAAACGTGTAAAGCAAGATAAAGCTGCAAAAAAAGGTTCGTATTTCTGCATCACTTTGTCCGACCTACGTCTTATGATAGAAAGCCGACCCACCGAAGGAGATCACTGTCAACATTTCGTTATATAGCCAGAAGGAGATGCGGAAACCTCTCAAAAAGCGCGAACCAACCGCTTGCGGCCTAATGCAGATGCTCTCCGACACTTCGTACTACCGCTTTGAATGTAAACTGTTGTCAAAACTCGCAACATTGGCGAAGGTGGCTGTCGTATCGGAGGAGGAGGATGTACAGATTGAATTTCAGGTTCCGCGGCATGTTTCCAATTACGTCCAGTTGGATGACGAGGCGGCGTACAAAGTCATGGTAGCGGCTGCAATCAAGTGTAAAGATCCCAAAATCAATCTGGCGGTAGTGCGACTTCAGGTTCGTTCTCGGCTCTCCACTGATCGCTCAAGCATCTGATGGAATCCGCTTAGGAGAACAACGGAAAAGATTCGGACGCCGAGGATGACAAGAAGAAGAAGAAGAAAAAGGACACGAAGAAGTCCAAGGTAAGCCGCATCTCTGAAAGGATAACTGTCCCTTCATTTTGAATGTCAGATTCCCTCCGAGAACGACATCTCCGCGCCAAATGCTGAAATCAATGCCAAGATTGGGCTGTTGCGTACAAAATACACGTGTCATGCAAACGACGGGAGCGATTATTGCTGGGTGTCAGGCGAAGAGAAACGGCACATTCCACTGGGGCATGTTCACTTCAATTTGTGGGCTGCCGCCTGGGTACGATCCTCAATTTGATCTGACTGGTGCTGATATCCGTATAGGCCAAGGGCGATGCCGATGCCGATACTCCGCCAAACCACGCAATCTTCAGCGGGAAAGGGAATGGTGGCCTTCCCCGACTGATGTTACGATGGCAACGCGCGCAGACCCCGGTAGCAGCGGCGTCTATGGAAAGCGAGGGGGGGCAGTCACTGAGATTATTTCTCGGGGTCTGTCTCCGCCTCCGGGCGGCAGGCAAGCACCCTTGACTGCCCCTCCCGTAACATCGCGCGCTGACCTAACTCTTGGCATGGAACATATTGAGTCAATACACGCCCCCCCTGGGCCGACCCCCTCCCTGTATCGACCGTCATCCCCGATAAATCCAACGCGGTGGCTGTCTTGAGCGAGTACTTGGCGGACACGTCATACGCCGGCGCAATGTGGTATAGGGATGGTTCCCTTATGGAGGGCTTAGCGGGCTGAAAATTTGAAAAACTTCGGGCGGGCCCTACGTTCCGCAAACAGCTGTAACTTTCAAAGTCTTCTGAAAACTGAATTCAAGAACCGTAGCGAAGCACGGGTAGCTGCTAACGAATGGCCAGATAATTGGCGAAGTTGATATGAAGGCGGAACATTTCGTGGAAAATTAGGATGAAGGCCGGGCTGTAGCACAGGCTTTACAGCTCTTTGCGGAACATAGGGCGCGGCGCGTTTTTTTTTCTTCTTCTTCTTTTATAAGCTTTCACGAGATCCGTCGTGGTGAGCTCAATTTGACTCGAAAGTAGGCTCATTTGATTCGGACGGAAAAATCCGGAGGGCATGTCGTCGCCCAATTTTTTCTAACTACTTGAGATCATCTGCTGGGTCAGATTTGGGTGTTTTCGCTGTCTGAGAGCAGAACGAGTCTCAGAGTACCGATAGTCCCCCGATTGCCCTAGATCTTTGGTATGGTGTACTTTACCGTGTTCTTGAGGGCACCAAATCTTGGGATAATTCATACTTCAAATTTATAGATCATAGGGGAATCCAAAAAATTGGGCCGCGCCCTATGTTCCGCAAAGAGCTGTAAATGTTTTATTGCATAGCTCGGACATTATTTCCTCAACCCCTCTTTCACTGACACCCTGGCACGGGACGCCTCGAGGAGCTGGCCGGCAGGATTGTGAGAAAGATAATTGCAAAGCACGATAAAGTGGGTAACATTCGTCTAGTCTTGTCCTGGCGGACACAGGAAGTCTTCAATTGTAATAGGATAATTTTATAAAGAGAGAGATTGTAATATATGTAGATGTGGCGGTGTCCTGGGTGGGCTGCGGAACACAGCTGGAATACATTATGAGGCATAGGGTTTAAAATTGATTGTGTCCATTGCCCTCCCTCACGGGGCATTCAAATCCGGAATGCAGGGCGTCTATTCAAGGAACCTTGAATGCTCCCTTATCCCGCTGACCACAACTGAAATACATTACAATGCACTGGATGGTGGGTTCCATTGTGAGGCACGGGGTTCGAAATACCATTGTGAGGCACATGGTTTAAAATGGCTCTGCAGAACACAATGGGGGCGGTCAAACCTCAAAGCGATTCCTTGGACTCAGAATCGGACCAGAATCGAAATCAGAATCGAGCCAGAATCGACGGAGAATCGGCCACTCTGACTTCATCTCTCCTAATCCAACACCCACTTTTGGAGTAAACTTGAACTGTGGCCGATTTTCCCAGAGAACAGTAGCAAAAACTGGCCCAATAGGTGTTTTTTTCACATGAAAACATGAAAGCTGTTCCCTTGACTGTGTTCGACGAATCCAGTTTGTGATTTGGTTGAGTTTACCTGGCGGATTTTCTTCGGTTTTTTTGTCATCCAAGTTGCTTACTTGTGGCTTACACGGGTACCTGCTGTCAGTTAAGTATAGGGTATGGTTGACGAGACCTGTTTGATTGATGATTGATTGATTGATTGATTGATTATTCCATTATCCTCACTGCAAGCCATTTTTGGCTTATGTCAGAGTCTATGAATTCAACGTTTTCGGATCTCCAGCTCTCAGTTTAAATGACGCTCAAATTGATTTAACCCGGTCAATGCCAGCACTGAATCATCACGGAATTATGGTTAACGGCAGATGCGATCCTCGACGCGAAATTTTACGTGAACGGTGATCAACTCGTCACGCTGCTCAAAATGCAAGCATTCCACGTGTAAGGATTTATGGGGTTTTTAGCAAGGCTTTATACCTCTTTCTTCAACCAGCCACAAAATAATTCAGCCTCAGTGATGTGTTGAGTCCATGCTTGCGCGTGGGGGATTCTTTATCATCTTCTTCGGTATCGTTGCCGTTATCCGCCGGTGCGTCGGCGGCGTCATCTTCGTCATCTTCAGATTCTTCGTCTTCGTACTGTGACTGATACTCAGCCTCAGTTTCCTTTCGGGTCTTCTGCTCGAGTTTCACCAAGACTTCTGCTGCACTGGCAGCCTTGACGATCCGGTCCCAAGTGAAGCGACAGACGATGTTTACACGCTTTACAATGCTTTTTACACCCTTAATGAGTGCTTGGGAAGGGCCATGGAAAATTTAACTGCCAGCCGCTCAACTAGGAGAGGAATGAGGTTGGGCATTTCTCTTCTTTGCTTGACAGGTTTCTATTGGGACAACCAGACTCTAGTCTAAGCTAGTGACTCCCGGGCCTCCCTCTCCATCCGCTCTGCCATCTCCACTGTAGTCTCGATGCGGAAGTACGAAGCGATTTTAGGCCTTGCGCCCTTGGCGCGATCCTCAGCCCATCGAGCTTCAGGACCAGCTCGCGAGGTTGAAGTGGACGCGACAGGTGGGGCGCTATCGCTGTCGCCGTCGCTGTCGTCGGCGCTGCCTTCGTCCTCAGAATTGGACACGGACTGGAGACCGGGCAAAGACCCAGTGTCGGACTCTTCGCCGTCGTCCTCGCTATCGGAGACAGGCAATTTGATGCCGGACGAACGAACAAATTCATATCTTACGTGGTTCAACTCCCCTGTGAGGAAATTAGCATCCTCCGCCAAAAAGCACTTTGATCGCGACCACTATAAGAACCCGTACCTAAAGGTAGCGGGAATATATTAAACAAGTGCTCACCGGCGCTTCGCGCCGGCTCCCACTTGCTTACCTTATTTCCTGCCAGTGAAAAAAAAAAAAAAACAATGATTTGTTTACCTTGACGGGCAATTGACTGGATTCCAACCGGATTCCACTTCTGTTTAAGACTTTTGTAGAGAAGTCTTAAAAAGTTGTTTTGAAATGCTCCCACACACTCTGAGTATAACTGCGACTCTAGTGATAGATGTGAAGCCGAAGACACACAATGGTTCCAAAAAATTGATCCGTATCGAGCAGTTCGGCATTATGCGAGCGGAACTGAATATATTGATTGCTTTCTGCATGCCGGTTTGATGGCGCTAAAGCTCCTGTCTGCCGTGTGTCTGCCGTTGCTGCGCAATATAACCATATGGAGATACGGCTTCGGACGGACAGAAGGCTCAATTTTATCAAAGGGTGATTAAAGTGGGTTGTAGACTAATTTTTGAGCCAGACTACTAAGTAAAAAGTTCAAGAGTGGATCAAACGAGGTGTGTAAAAGTGTACTGGATTAATTTCGACCGGTGCCGGCGGTACGCCTGCTACGTTTGGGTGGGCTTGGCGACGACCTGGTTCCAAAATTATTGAATGCAGCGTCGGCAGCGGCGTTCCTGGGTCTCTTGGGTGTCATCGGCGAGTAGCGCCGCTGAGGGAGGGAGGGAATCGGTGGATTCCACGGTTTACCATCTCCATGATCAAGAATTTTGAGTTGGTCAACGATCATGTGGTACACCTGACATTATTAGAGGCAGAAAAATCAACAGCAAGTGACTCACCTTTCTGTCTGGCTTTGGCGCACCGTTATTTGTCGACTGGCTCATGATAATGTAGGTGACGAGCGATACCATGACAAGAATGAGGGTGCCTTCGACCAGCTTCTCATAGAGCTCGTGAGGCGCGATTAAGCTGCCATCCAAATCCCTGTAGTCGCGCTGGATCAGCTGGGCCTTTTTGTGTGCGAAATAAGAACCTGGATGGCTTTTGTGGGTAGATAATGACATGTCCCTTCATCCCATGCTGCGTGCTTTGAAGAACGAGGTCCTGGTTCTCTTCTTTCAGCTGAATTACCCAACATTTGGATCGACAGAGTGCAATCATAGCCTCCTCTATAACAGTCAGGTCTTTCAGCTCGCTCGGAGTGGGTCCAGTGAACATTCTATTGGCCAAGGACAGTGCAGGCAATTTTTTCCTCTTCAAGAGTGACAAGTTTTACAAAGGAAGAGACAGGCTGGCTGCCATCGGATGAATAGGAGATGCCCTTGGGATCCAGGAGAAGATCGCGAAGTGGACCTTCTTCGAAAGGCATAGGTGGGGGGGATACAGTCTGGGTGCAGCCACTTGTAGTGGTCGAGCAGATTAATTTCATCGGATTTAAGTCAGGCCGCTTCAAGATACTGAGATCAACCTGGGAGTCGCCGACAATCAGAGAGCAATGGGAGCGGAGAGAAACTGACTCAGCACATGAAGCACAGGTAAAAGTGGACAATTTTTCGGAGCTGGTCTGGTCTCGGAACTTGCGCACACACTTGTTCTCCAAGGACTGAGGTACAACTTGTGGCCACAGTTGTCTGAGAGATTCAAGTTGCTCGCTGTACCTTGCACGGGCAATGCGATCCTTGTTCTTCCAATTGTTCATTTTTTTTTCCTCTTCGCAAATTCACAATGTACCGTTTGAGTGTCCTTTGAAGCGGTCCGATGCTGTCCTCATCCGTGTGTTCTACACCCAAAGTACTCAAAACACGGCGCAACGAGTTCAACGATATCTTGCTACCATAAATAGCGTTCAGGGTATGGAGTCGCAAATCAATATCAAGCCTGTTTCCTAGCCATTCAGTATGGACATCAGCACAATCGGGTAAAGATAGTCCATTGGGTAAAGGAATTGGAGGATGAGAATGAGAAAACTGAGAGCAATTTCCAGACAGCAGGTGCTCAGTAATCTGAGTACGAAGTCCATTAATTGTTGATTTCTCAAGCACTCCGATCCGGTGTAGTGCAGCAATGGACAGCAGAACTGGCTTGTGATGGGTCTCAAAAGAGTTGAAAAAGTCAGCAATTGACAAACTGGATACCTGGAGATGTTACAGCCTCAGTGTGTTTACGGATTGCAGCACGCAGCTTGAAACGTAGATTACGATCCCCAGAAACAGTTATATTCAAGGCAGCAGCTGCATGGGAGAGACACTCAGTTGAAATATGTTTGTCATCTGCATCTAAGATCACATCTCATTTCGAGCCCTGGAGACATCGAAATAGAAGTGAAATGAAAGTGGAATGAGGTGAAATAGGAACGAAATGGCAGCTTTGAAAGTCCCTATTCAACACCGCTTTTGCCATATCTGCAGGCGACTCAAAATCCTGGCATAGAGCGCGACAGGCAGAACGATCAAGTCGCGGGGAAGGAGAGGCATCCACCATATGATCAGCGCAGGCTCCAGTGGTGATATGATGAAGTAAAGCACGATGGCATTGCACTAAGGACATATTTGTGTGCGGAATCGCATGGAGGTCAAGAGATCGTTGTATGGTATGTAAATCAGAGTGGAATACAGAAAGACGTGAACGAGTGACATGATGTCCCAGTAGTATATCGCGGATAATCATCAAGGAAGTCATTGTAGTCATGGAAGCAGTAAACAGCACAGCCGGACGTGGATGGGCAGCGGCAAAGCAGAGGTTCGTCGCAGACACAACTATGTCCAGAAGCTGATTGAAAGATGAGTTCAGGCCACATGAAAATAGTTGCATGAAGCTTACCATGCGATTGCATATCGTTGCTGACCCTGTACGCCTGGGGTTGGGTATCAGGATCCTCGTCAATAGGGTGCGCCACAGAGGATGAGTAGTTAGAAGACAGGTAAACGTAGAGAGTTAGCCGTACTTCGCATTTGTGCTGGGTGAAAGCTGCCCGAGGAGAGGGAGAAGAACGCATGGGGGAGAGTTTGCTGGCAGAAGAATATCCAATCACGACCGAGAACGAGATCATATGGGATCCCAGAGACTACAGATAGCTTCATGTTCATGGAGCATAAGGTGTTGCCAGAGGGAGGTGAGAGGATGCCAGAGGCACAAGAGAGAGGAGCGGGAAGCCCGGAGGACAAGATCCAATCAACAGAGATCAAGGATTTGGGAGATGCAGGATTGACAGAGACGGTGAGCGGAATTTTGCCGAAGGTAGCCATGGCGGGGAGAAGGAGAAAAGTTTGCCACGTCGTCGCCACGTCTCTTCGCATAAATCGAATCATGATGCGAGGTGATTGAGGACGTGGCACTGACGTGGCACTCACGGCAGCGGCGATTTTGGCGGAGAGGAAATGTGCTTACGCAAAAAGCGATGACGAAAATGTGATCCACCGCCAAAAAGCACTTTGATCGCGACCACTATAAGAACCCGTACCTAAAGGTAGCGGGAATTGCTCCCTCCTCCATGTCCTCTGGCTACTGTGATGTGCTGTATCCACTGGGTTCAACAGCCATGCTATACAACTTGAACCCGCCGTGTTTCTCTGGAATGGGTGATTGATTCTGAGCTCCATACACAACCCTAAGCCTCTAGGCTCCTGATGCTTTATATGATGTTGGCAACATGTGTCTATGTTCTTGAACAATTTTTCTGTGACCACTTCTCTGGTTTCTGACCTGGTGTCTGCCTTGGACTGGTAACTGGGTTACTGGATCAACTTTGTGACCTGAAATTGTAGAGGTTCTGACAGTGGGTTAAAACAAAAATTCAATTCGGGTCTCCGGGTTACACAGGTCAACGGCATTTTTCAAGTCTCCCCCATTTTTTTTTGGCAAAACAGGACCATTAGCATCTATTGAATGGTTTACCTGCTTAGAACTCCGTTCCCTCAGTGGTTACTATTATTTGAATCAATCTTTGTGTTGTCATGCTTATGCCTAGAAGGGGGACAGGACAACTTGACAAGACTTTTTGCATAATTCTCACTCAGACGGACAGCTTTTGCCTTATCAGTTCGGATACAATGGCTGCTTGCAAAAGAAAATGCCCCATTTGTTTGCGACTTTCACTAGTCCAGGCCAATGGCTTGACCACTAGAAAACAGGTCGGTGCAACAGATTAAATGGTTGTAAAGCAGGGATCATGCCCCAGTGTGGAAGCTCCCATCTTTTGTGGATCTGAAGTTCCATTGGCAATTCTGCCAATTTTCGGGCACTGAACCCGCATACTTCTCAATTGCTTATCCACTTGTACAGATAACATGTTCATTGCATTAGAGAATGGTAGTATTTCGAATGTAATGGTCTCAAGTTCCTCAAATCAAGAAATAATTTGTTGAGCCTCAGGCTAAAAAGCTGGTATAGTGTGTATTTTGTGAGAATGTTGACTTAGTGTTTACCCCCTACCTAAAGGTCCAGCACCCGCCTCGAAGAGGCCCAATCCTAAGTCATTACATAAGTACTTGTGATTATTTGCACCTCGTATGACACTTTATACCTCTAGTTCAAGTGTCCGGGTCAGTGCCATGTCATGGTAAATCAAGATTATATCCATGACCATAAGCAAAAGTTACTGGGCTGGGATGCATACTAAAAGATATGCAGGCAGGATCCCGGGGGCTGACTTCGTTGCTCACCTCGGGGTTTTCCTCCACGACAAGAGTGCTAGGAGCCAGGGCGAGATAACAGCCTTGATAATAAAGAATGCAAGCTCAGAAGAAAAGGGGGATTGATAGACGCCAAACAGAATTGTGAGTCTCAGCGTACAGGTGAAAGTCTGGCTCAGAGGCACCAGGAAAGGACCCGGGAAGCTCCCCTGGCCAGCCGACGTACCTCCTCGTGGCTCGCGGATCCGGAATCGCAAGTCCAGCTCTTCTCGCCCCTTATGGAACCACAGAAAACACCAGAAGATGGGCTAAAACTTGTCTGTGGAAGGGTTCGACAGCAAAAGAATAACCAGTCACGGGCAAGAAAAAGGTCATAGGCGAGCTCGGAGCAGACAGAGAGCTTGATGTGCATAATACTGTCAGTTGGTATGGTGAGAACTCTGGACGCGACAGACTGAGGAGCCTGAATTCCATTGGACAAGATCCAGCCCAGAGGCACCAGAGATTGTTCAAAATGTGGGTTGATGGAGATCGAGAGCTGCTTGGTACAGAATGTCGCAGAGAAAGTCATGGCAGAGGTACGAACGAGAGATTGGCCACTGCAGTTAACCACAGCGAATGACTAGCGAATGCCACGTCTTGCCACGTCAGTCGTGGCTATGCTTTACGAGAATAAATCACTGCGCCGACCAATGGAAGGATGCTGACGTGAAAAATGCTGACAAAAATCGTAGTTTACTGCCAAAAACTCGGAAATGGGGCTCCCTAAGACCCGTACCTTACGGTAGCAGGAATTGTGCGCGTGCGTAGAATGGTGACCAAGAAAGATATCATGAATAATATTCGAAGATTTTATATGTGTATTATTCATCAGGATAACAGAAGTGGATGCACAGCGGCAAAGATGCTGGTCTACACAGACGCGGCTAGGCATGACCTCCGAGTGCCAAAATGTGAGCACCAGAAGGGGCAGTGTTGGATTGATACATACCGAGATTAGGGACAACATGCTGAAATTCGGGATCCGCCATGTCAGAATCCGTAGGGATTGTCTGAGTGGGATAAACTGACAAGAATTAGCAACAAAATCAAAGGCAGGCTAATGAAATACTTGTTTGTGGAAGCCGAAGATCAGCAATGCCGAGGAGAGGAAGAAGCGAAGATCGGCAACAGAATCACAACCATGTTGGATCCAGTCTCGACCAAGAACCAGCTCATAGGGCAGAAAGGAGACAACACAGAGATCCATTTGAAGGCTAAAAACAGAATTCATGGAAGGTACCGTAAGGATTCCGGAAGCCAGAGCATGCCGAGCGCGAATTCCAGAACTCAGAACCCAGTCTAAAGAGAGAAGAGACCTCTCAGCATCGTAGTGTACGGTGGTTGACAGAGACATATTATGGAAGATAGCAGTCGCCGCCATTGTGGAGCCCATGTTCATCGAAGTGGGAGGAGAGCATTGAAGAAGCAAAGGACTCATACTAAGTACGTGGCATGAAGATCCGACGTCGGACCTCATCAGGGCTAAAATGGTAAGCAGGATTATGGGATGAGCAACGGCAACCTTCGGCAATCGCGGCAGCCTGAAGGGAGCCGAAGCATTTTGGCTGGGTGGAAATGTGCTTACGCAAAAAGCAATGACGAAAATGTGAGCCGCTCCGGGAAATTTTCGAATTATTTTTCTAAATTATGTTGCTTTGCTTCCTCCTGATCTGCCCTTCAGAACCTTCCCTGCCCCCATCCGCGATGGATACCGACCCTCAAGTCGGTGACGATATCGGAACTGCGAGCTGGATGTATAAGTTTTTGTGCTCCATCCCGAATGTTCTGTCAACTCAAAGATAAATCAGCAGTTCTATAACGACCCATTAATTTGCTGATGTCCCTCTACGTCTGCCTCTATGCTGTCCAATGTACCCATGTTGTCTGATGTTCCCATGCAGTCCGCTTTACCATGCAGTCTGATGTAACTATGCCCGCTGTGACTTCGTCCAATGTGCCGATATCGTCCGATGTTCCCATGCCGTCCGCTTTACCCATGCAGTCCGATGTACCTATGCCCGCTGTAACCTCTTTGAATATTATACGTGATATATTTTTTCGTCATCATGTTGCGCATTCTGGTATATCGGTTTTTCACACCGATCTGTCAACCATACAACGAGCGCTTCTCCTGCATGCAATCCCATATACTAATCTAAATTTGATCCAGTGTCGCCGCTTTCTCATTCACCACATTGCGACTGAGGCTTGCGCTGACCACGCAGTTGATGCATCTACCTCGCCACTGCCAGACCATTCTGCCTGCCGTGCTCTCTGCCAAGATTTTGATTCAGCTCCTCATATGTCCAAGGCCGTGTTGAATGTATTTTTGGATGCTGCAGACAAGCAATTATCAACGGAAAGTCTATTGCATATAGTTGCCGCTTTGAATATCTCTGTATCTGGTGTCCGAACTATTCGTTTCAAATTACGAGCAGCAATAAGGCAGCATGCTAAGACCATCCATCAATGACGCAGGTGCAGAATCCCGCTCTTCTGCGTCAATGGCCGACTTTTTTAACTCCTTTGAGAGCCATACGAAGCCGGTTCTCTTGTCCATAGCTACCCTACATCGTATTCAAGTTCCCGAAAGAGTTACCACGCATACTTATCAGACAGCATATATTGTCCGGGCACAGTGCGCCATTTCCTCAGTCACATCCTCGCATCTCTCTTCCGGACCTTATATCTTTGCCAGACTGTGTTGATGTCCACAATGAATGGCAATTCAACTGTCTCGATGCTGATTTCCAGGTTCATGTTCTGATGGGGAAATAATGTTCCTCCCAACTCCTTACGTCGTATGCTGGATATTTTGAACGTGGATCACGATGCAAAAGACAGTATTGGACAGCTGCGCAGAAAACTCAAAGGTCATATCACTGATCTGCGACGTGGGGAGAAAGCTCAAAGATCACAGGAACAAGAACGTGCTGCCCGGGAAAGTGATCAAGAAAAACATGCTTCAAGAACTCGATCAGATAGGTGGAATGTGGCTTCCAGAGTCGTTGAAGATCAAGAAGATCCACATGTTCCGAGAGCAAACTGGCTCTGAAGCTCTTTCCACATTCACTCGTGCTGTCTGCGCCGAGTCCGCCTCCTTAAACTCACATTGTCAGTCGTTGCTGATGACCCCAAGTTTTGATTTAAGTATCTTGAGGCGGCTGGATGTAGTGGCAAATGAAGCTAATCTCTTGGGCCATTACAAAATGGCTGCATCCAGACTACATCCAACCACCCATGCCCTGTGATGAAGGCCCTTCGAGAGATCTCCTTCTAGATCCCGACGGTGTCTCTCAACCTCACCCTGCAGGCGCTCCTGTTCTTTCTGCAAAACCTGTTATTTGTCTCGGTCAAAATGCTGGATAATCCAACTGAAGGAGGAAAATCAGGACCTTATGCTTGCAAGTATCGTGGTGCACAAGCTCCGCATCCTTGACCGTGGGGATGGCGAACCTTACGTTCCCCTGGTTCCGACGATGCCTGATTGTCGTTACAATTCCCCCTGCGACATAATCCAGAAGAGGGCCAGGGACGAGGCTGCGGACGTCACATTCGAAAACTTCGGGGCCACGTTGTCATCCCCGACGCCCAGTCTGACCAACAGAAGGCGGAACGGCGGCTGTTCAGATTATTAATTAGTTTGAAGTTGCCCATATGCTATTATGTTTCGTAGCTCAACTCTTTTACACTCCTTAGCCGTAGTTCCTTAAATTCAGAAGTTTGTCATCTAATCCAGAATTTAATTTCTTTCGCAGTTAAGTGTCCTTCTACCTTGGAAACTGAGAGATATTTTCCATTTTGTAGATTTATGGCCTCTTCAGGGTAGCGGGCCATGCCGCTCGTCGGCCTTACCTGCTTTATCCTGGTAGCGGGCCGTGCCGCTTGTCGGCCTTACAGCTTTATACAGCATGTGAGGTATTGTTCGACCACAAGTTCAAGTTCAATTTTACCCGAGAAGGCCGAGGAATATTATTTCGATTTATGGTGCACATCACAAATCTCCAGTGGTGTGACCTGTGACTGAACTGGTGGTTGAACTGGTACAGTACAATGCACAGGTATGTTGCTGCCTCTGTCGGACTAGAAGCAGAGACAAAAGCAAGGAGTGTGGGCTCGAAGTATCAACTCGGGCTCGAACTTCGAAGATGATCGATCGGTAAGCTTGATTGACTAAGCGACGGATACTGTTCCGAACATAAAGCAGAAAATGACTAATGACAGAAAATCGAACTTGGAGAATCCCTTTGGTTCCAGGGAATGAAATGGGCTTGCACCAGGGGATTCAGGTGGGTAAGAAGTTGGAAAATATATCCTGGCATTTTGATTTATTTCTATGTCTTACCCCTCTTTCTTTCGATTTATTTTCGCGATGACCAATGTTGCCTGACTAAATCTATTTGTACATGTAGCAAAAAATGGCACGAAACCCAAGTGCCCTTTCCCGTAAGTAGCCGAACCTAAAGGTCCAGCAATAAGTAGTCGTTCTTTTACAGCTGTTTGCAAAGCCAATGACACTAGCGATCGTTTTGTAAATACGAGCAAAATAAATACTTGTGATGATGCCCGTAGTTTGTTTTGAATATCGCACCGGTAAGTGTGTCCAAAATTTTCATTCTGTTCAATTAATCCAGCCAGGCTAGTCTCTGTTACAGACCAGAAACGGATGACGAACAAGTAAGTATCCATATATGGTCTGTTAGCAATCACGACCCCTTTGGGAAGACACGGACTGATTTTTGAGCACCACTTTGCGACGTGTACTCTCTTTCAATAAATCTACAAATATTTGGAGGCATAGAAAACTCGAGAATATTATGGGTCCTCACTTGATGCTAAGCAATCCATTCAGTGCGCACGACGGTATGTGATCAACTTGTCAAGGCAAAAATTTT
Organism: Mycena olivaceomarginata; assembly: GCA_029378375.1. NCBI lineage: Eukaryota > Fungi > Basidiomycota > Agaricomycetes > Agaricales > Mycenaceae > Mycena > Mycena olivaceomarginata. Next base: position 163,999 of record JARKIC010000465.1, on the reverse strand, counting down.
GATCAAATTTCCGGGTGATCTTGTATTGAGATATCCACTGTGCGTATCACTTAACTTTCGCAGTAAAAAATGTTTCTATATAGCTTCTTATATGTATGAATATTCTCTGATTTATACAGGGCCCCTCGGCTATGGTACGAAGGAAAACATGCCTGGTAGCACAGCCATGTAATTGCGTAATCAGTCGGTGTCTTCCCAAGAGGGGCGTGATTGCTACAAGGACTACAGCCAGGCCGGCCGAACGCGGCAGAAATGCATTTTGAAGCACGGAATGGACTGTTCAATTGTGAAGAACGGGACACAAATTGCTCCCTTATCCCTAGCTGAACCCGGCAGAAATGGATGTTGAAGCACGGGATGGATTGTTCACTTGTGAAGCACGGGACACAAAATTGCTCCCTTATCCCGGCCAAACCGGGCAGAAACGCATTTTGAAGCACGGGATGGGCTGTCCAATTGCGAAGCACGGGACACCAAATTGCGAGAAAAATCAATCATGTATCCTTGCTCACGGGGCGTTCAAATACAAGATTTGATCGCTGCACGGCGATGGAGAGTTTAAATATGTCCAGTGCTCCCTTATCTCAGCCGAACCCAGCAGAAATGCATTTTGAAGCACGGGATGGGCCGTTCAATTGTGAAGTGTGGGACACAAAATTGCTCCCTTATCCCCGCCGAACCCCGCAGAAATGCATTTTGAGGCACGGGATGGGCTGTCCAATTGTGAATGTGTGCGTTGGGGGCGAGTGAGGCCTTTGTACGTGAGCGCTACCGTGCTGGAGGGGGCGGTGCTGGCCACTCCGTGCTCCAGCGGGTCAACCCTGCGCCGCCGCGATGAAGGACGCCTATCCTAAGGAATCGAGAGATTCTTTTCATAGCGTCTATCAACGACCGCAACACTGCCTATCTGGATGGATACACCATCCCAACCACTGAGTTCGCAGAGCTCGCCACCACCCTCCCGATCACGCTCGATCTTCTGCATCGACGCTGTGGTCATATTTCCATCGAATCAATCAAGCCCATGCTTCTCAAACAGCTAGTGATGTGTCGAATGTAAGACGGGGCGGATTGCCCATTGACACCCGGCCGCCCCTCAGGATACTGTTCTGCGAACGTGCGTGTTTTGGCCAGCCCTCGCGTTCCGGCTCATCGAACTGTGTCCCTAGACCTGCATGCCTTGTACTAGCGACAGTCAATGTGCTTCCCATAAATGTTTCAACCCAGGGACAGCACAGGCAGTAAGTTCTTTCCCAATCACAGTCTTTTCAAAATTAAGAAATTGATGTACAGACGTGTGGTTGTGGGAGTGATGCGGAATTCAAGCAGAGCAACGCCAACACACCCATTTGTGAATTAAATGGTGTATGTTGCCCATTCGTACCATCCAATGCCATGGTTTACCGTGGCTCAAGCTCTGCTGCGCCGGCTGTCAAAGTTCAGAGGACTGCCTCGAAGCAGGAACGAACATATTGTGACGCCAGTACAAGGGTGATGTTTCTAATCTGAAATCACCCTTATCGATTACTATACTTCTCGTACTCTTACTGATCCGTGCCTAGTACAGTCACGGCAAAAATGATGTTCAAACCCAAAAAGGAAGTTGCCATCATTTTACTCGACGCGTCTGAGTCTTTGTTTAAGTCACACAACACGGTATGCCTGCCCACGAACCGCGCGAAGGCCGTCGTTCTGCATGAAGATCGGAAAATGTCATTTCGGCGCATTTGTGAGCGCACGCCGTTCAAACGCGCAAAGATACAGCCGAGAGCACTTGCGAAGGCCTATAAAATGGTCTCGCTTGGCCAAGGCGTGTTTGCGGGACAAGGAGATCAATGTCTTCCCACTGGCCTGCCAAATCACCCGACCTGTCGCCAATCGAGAACGTGTTGGCCGAGCTTTGTAGTCACCCCCGCTTCCCCACTATCCGAACCGAGGACGAGTTATTTGAGTTTGCACAAGAAATCTGGAAGTCAGATTCATTCCGGGAGTACGTGAAGGTTGTTTATCGTTCATTCCCTCGTTGTTTGCAGCTATTAAAAGAAAACAAATTCATGTGGGTCGACTACTAGCTACTACAAATGTATCCTCCACTTGAAATATGTAAATATACGGTTTCTTGGCCTTAGAATATGAATTTCTCGAATTTTGATGGCAACTTCTTTTTGGGTTGGGAACATCATTTTGGCCGTAACCGTATGTTATTGGATACATAGGTGAATACAACTAGACTTCGTACCACTATACGTGCGCGAAGACTGAAGGATAATTGAGCTTGGGGTATATTTATTTCCTCGATTCGGATCACTACTGTATATTGTATCGCCTCCTCTGCCTTGTTCCGCGAGTGCCTGAGAATTGAACCGACAATCGTGGTGAAGTCTAAGTACCCCTTAATTGAGGGGCCTGAGTTCGATCTATTTCTAGTTTAACCGGGCGAAAATTCACCAAATATTTCGCCGCTGGTTAAATCCTTTGTAGGCGTGTAGGCAGCTACATTCCCTTAGAAGGAACAGAATTCGAGCGAGAAATCCGTACCCATTTCACTTCTGCAGGGAGAAAAGCAAAATGCCCACCAACTTTAGGTACTGTATTTTTTTCCACCAAATATTACAAGACTCTTATCACAGGGATGGAAAGAACGAGACCAGGACCCTCGCTTTCGACCACGGGAGTGGAGCAAAATTACTGTGACTTGTAACATTAGTACAGGGACAAAAAAAAAAAAACAGGAGAAGGCAACCAACCTTGAGACTCCTGCCGCCAATTTTACTTGCCACCATCATGGAGGAGAGAAGTGGGCTCGGACTTTCACTTGTGAGCACAGGGATAGACAGAACGAGACCAGGACCCTCGCTTTCGACCACGGGAGTGGAGCAAAATTTCTATAACTGTAACTTTACCAGCACTACTCTCATGCGCATGTGGCCCTGCTGCTACAATCGTTGTCTTTCCCATCCCAGTGCCGGCGTGAACGAGCCCATCGCGCATCAACAACTGCGCTTCAATGCCTTCAAGCTGGTAGGCCCGAGTGACATGGTTCCAATTGAATTTCTTCTTTATTTTCTCTGGGAGCCCTTGTAGCTGCTCTTTCGTGAGCGGCTGCCGCGAGTTGGGGCCTTGACGCGATTTTTCAGTCCCTATTTTGCGCGGGCGGCATGGTCGTTGGGTGAGATACAAATTCTCGATCATTCAAATTCAAATTCTCCTATCTCTGATAACAATGCCCAAACTCAAGGGAAGAAGAAATTTATCCTCGGACGGGAAATCGCCACCAAGTGCTCTGTCCGACAATGAGCAAGATGCAGCCCTGGGTCCGGAAACAAGAACAAGATCCCTGTCTGACGACGAGGAGTCTGGCAGGCGCACTCCACTTCCGTCGTTTGAAACCTACATGCGCGGCGGGGTTGGTTTGGGTGTCACATCCACCCCGTATTCACCCTTCACCCCTCTGGCAGTCCAGCGAGCAAGTTCTTTACCTGGATAATCCCCCATTCCCACTTCTCCTGTCCATCCTTCGCATTCCGAGGACTCGGCGTCTTCGTCTTCCCGGAAATTCTGCTCTACCAGCGCTACCACCCGCTGTCAAGCGATGGGAGAGCTCCTGGAGCGTGCCGGGCTTGACCATTCTCTTCAGATTTTCGATTTTTGCCGCCAATATTTCGGGTTCTGGAGGTAAGTACGGCCGATCGACATTGCTGCTATTCGGCGTGCCAGGCGGAACCCTGGGAGGGTCGTTCTCCGGATTGACAACACGCCGACGCTGATTGACAACACGCCGACCCTGATTTATCATGAGGCGCGAGCTATGAATCAAATTCTTCGAGTTTAAACTGGAGTTTACACAAGGCTAATCGTCGAGTAAGCAAGATATAATCCGATTCCTTCCACTCCTCCTCACGCTCTTCCCCCTGAGGTTGTAAACCCTGAACGGTTGTAAAAGAGTACGCTCCTCTCCACCCCTGCGGTCTAAGCGAGAGTCGTAGCAGTGAGTAGCTCCCACTTTTTCACTCCTCACGCTCTTCCCCTGCGGTTGTAAATCCTCAATGGTTGTAAAAGAGTACGCTCCTCTCCACCCCTGCGGTCTAAGCGAGAGTCGTAGCAGTGAGCCACTCACCTTTCTTATCGCACTGCATGGTGAGTTTCTGATTTACGCATCGACTTAGTGCCGTTCAGAATTTCAACAATTTACGGCGCGGTTCCACGACACCCCCGATTTTCTATATAAACTCCCTGGCAGGCAGTGGTTACCCCTTACTGGTCTTTCCCACTGCCTTGCCAGGTGAGTCGTTTTTGAGTATTGTACAATATTCCTCCTTATCGTTCCATCTGGTTCGAATGCGCCCAGCGACATCCTTATTGTGGTGTGCAATGTGCGTGATGGTTTCTGCTCATCGGCACCCATGGCTGATTTTTTCGGTGCGCATCCAGCATCGACTTTTGTATGCGGAGGTACGTCCGCTTTTATTGGTCTTCAAACCATCACTGACTCGACCAACTAGAATAAGTAGGTGCGAACGAGCGTGCTCTCCGTATAATCTATGTGTAGTCTGAGTGTACCGCGCGACAGCTGTCCATACTACCATCGTTGTAGAATCGCCAATATATAATTTTGCCACTCTTTTGTGCATGGAAAATATTATATTCTATCATACAGTCTGTCACAAAAAAAAATGCGCACCCCCCCTATTTTGTCATAATTCGGCAATCACTTGAGATTTTGAGCCAAAATAAGATGTCACATTGTCGAGAGCGCCGGCGCCGACGTTTTGCATGTGTTGATCGCATCATAGTATCCTGATGTGCGATCAGAAGAGGCCAAATATGGAAACCTGTATTTTTTAGCTTGACAAGCGGCTGCGCGGCCGCTTCGCGGCCTCGCATCCCCTTCCTTGGTGTGAACTGCAACTGTGTGAATAAGTAGAACAGAGGGGCCAAGCGTTCAAGACGACCCATTTTTCTGGACTTGCCAAGGCTGTGCATGGTGGCATCTTACGTGGCCGCGGCGAGCACGGCGGGAGCTGAGAGCACGACAAAAAAGGTTAGAGCTGATGGCGGAGTTTGAAAAGGCTTCGGACACCCGTAATTTTAAAAAGAGGGTGATAGATGAATTTTTTGGAGAAAATCTAAATCACCCAAATTGTAGCCTGAGATGTACTAAGCAACTTGCCAAGTTGAATCATGCAAAAATATACAAGTAATAACTCACTACAGAGCCCGCAAAGGGGCCATTTTGGCCATTTTTTGGCTGTTTTGCAGTTGCCGGATTTAGTAAGTAAGAAGATCAAACTGCCAACTTCCTCTTTTCTTACGCTCATTGTGAGCTCAATTCTTGGCCGTTCTCCTTGAAAATAGGTGCGTTCGAAAGTGTTTCCACCGCGCTTTTTAACTGATGTGGTCTGTACGCTTATTTGCGACTTTTTTTTTGACCTTATTCGGCTCCCGCACCATGCAGCGCCTCTCTTACATCCATTCTTTCTCACTCAATTCCACATCAATTTAACTCAAAATAGGCGCGTTCAAACGGAACTCTCAGCCGCTTCTTGAGTCTACAGTTTTACCCGCCAAAACCTTGCCTTCACAGACCTTTTTCTGCGCCTGTAGTCCGCATTCTCCTCATTCCTTCCATTTCTTCATCTTTTATCCTCTGATAACGTGTATACTATACTGACCATCGATATCTCTCTCCGCCGTTGACGTGGTCGTACGCGCACGCGTATCCGAATACGCACTCAGAAAAACTGTGAGGGAAGATGAGAGGAAAAAGCCCACACACTACCCGAGTACCTTGTAGTAACCCTAGCCAGAGAATAAAAGGCTACGGAAAGTCACCCATTGTGCAGGTGATACTACATAGTAAGAAATCGATTCACAGGCTGCAACATTTGACCCAGTCAGTACCGTGAACAAAGCGACTCATGTCCACGACAACTCTGGTAGACGCAATGATGATGAGACAGGGTGGCAGCTGTAGGTAAAAGCGGTATTCTGGAGGCACCCACATGATAAGTTCTTGTCTTGGACCTCCAATCACCGTTTTTAATTTCGTAAATGTTGACTGCTGGCCCCGTTTCGTGTGCGTGAAAATCACCTCCATGAATTTCGTGATCCAAAAAAGTTACATTTGTTGCCTTCATTCAGAAACTCGTCCTTGGGAAAACCACCACACGTGCTAGATCCCGTACCATGAGCGGTTTCAGTCTCCAGCCAGAGCTCTCAACCCTTCCATTGCGCTCACCCCCGAGGCAGTGCGTGACTTGATATGGATACTGCCAGTTTGGTAGACGTCTAGATGCTGATAACCATTTCAATGAACTTAGTCACCGGAAGGTCGCCGCTACCGACCACCTCTCTCAAGGCGGGGCTGTTTTTGTCCCTAAGATGAACGAATACCACCCGCATCGTCGCCAGGTATAGCCATGTCATTCCGTACTTCTTGTGCACTACGCCTTCAATTTCACTGGCCTTCAGGAGGATCAAGTCGAAGGCTAGCCAAAATCAGTAGCTAATCAGCAGATATGAGACGGACGCACGAGCACCGGAGTCAGAGGCAAGAACATCGTAAACAAATTCGATGCATGTGTTCATCGTCGGTAATACCACTAGATCCCATGGACCAACCATCCTGTGATTCTTTGAAGCAGCCAAGCAACGGTGGCACATCTACATCGTCATGGCGCGGTGCTGTCTTCGTCGCCCGGGCCCGGGCCCTCTCCTCTTTGACTACTGCTTTCCAGTTTTTGACGATTTCCTTTGCGAGGTTTGCCACGCTCATCGACGCGTGAAACCGTAGCCTTCCAACAGTAAGACTGGCCTTGCTATCCTTGGGGATGGTCAGCTGAGAGGAGAACTTCATGCGAAAAAGTTGAGGTCACCCTGAGGATGGTCTCCGTTATTGTCAACTTGTCGCTGTTCAGCGTGGTCAGAATAGTCATAATTTCCTGAAGCGCGTCTGCATCACAATTATTGAGAACGCAACAATACGCACCAGCTCATTACATGTGCCCTGTAACTGCATCAGAAGAGGTGCTACCTGTAAGCTCATGGTCGTACTTGATGAGACGCTACAGTAGTTAGGGTCTACCACGGGTCATCCGGGTGAGATCCGGATCAAATCCGCAGGTACATTTAGTGCCAAGGGCGAAATCCGTATCCGCACGGGTATCCTCGACACGGATACGGATTCATCCGCAGATAGACCTGCAGGTACCCACAGGTATCCGCGGTTCAGGGGGAAAAAATTCGTAAAACTTGTATTTAAGGAGTGCGAGTAGAAATTCAATCATAAAATTTCGTCCCCTCGTCGTCACGGTCTGACAAAATCTCCGTTTCCTTCTCTTTTCCTTTGCCCTTGGCCGCCGTCTTTTCTGCCTTCTTACCCTTCAGTTTCTTCTCTATTATTGCTGCCGCCGTGCTGGTACCAGGCATCAATGGAGTGCCGACCCAGGAACCGAGTGCGACTCGAGCCTTGAACGTCTGGGAGCTTGTCTGATGCTGCAGGTGATTGACCTGCAGACGCCCACCGGAGAATGCGCGTTCAGCGTCAACGGAGGAAGCTGCGATGAATTCAGTCACCAGCGATCGTGGATTCAGAATAAAATCAAGATCCTACCCGGCGCCGATAAGAAGTCGAGAGCCATCCGCGCCAGACGGGGTCGGCTCGTTAATGCCTTTTCCCAATATAGCAATACGCCTGCTCGATAACCTCCCTCCGCCTCCGGCAGTGTAAGATCTTGCGTGGAGACCAACGGGCCAGCAAGGTACGCCTCGATAGAATCGGGTGGGTGAGTCGTTGTTTGAGGTCCCACTTGGGACTTGCTCGCCCATTTCTTTAACTGAATAGTGTCAGTACTTGTAATTGGAGCAGTATCTATGTGGGGCCGCAATACTTGCCTTGGCTGGCGGCGCAGATGGGCCGGAAGCTTGTGTCGGTTCCTCCTGCCCTCGATGGGCATAGGTCTCCGTCCAACGGCACCGAACAACGCGTTCGGCCTCGTCTCGATCCGAGGACAGCCAGGCGCTGTTGGTGTCGAACCAATGCATTTTTTTATCGGGGCACATAACTGGAGTAGATTTCAGTGCAGAATAAAAAAGGATGCCGCCACAAGGCTTACTGATAGCAATGCGGTAGACTTCGGTATCGTCGGTGAGGGCATAATACTTGCCGACAACCATCAGCCCCGCAATCGCCGCAATACGAATGACGTTCGGTAGGGTGGTGTCGTCCCGCATGTTAGCAAGCTGGTCTTCGAGACTTTCCAGCATCGGGATAACCTCATAAATCAGAGGAACCTCGGCGCGCGAGAACAGCTGCGTAATATCTTCGAATATCTGGCAGGGTTACATGAAAGTCGGGACAGGGTACAAACACGTTGACTTGCGCTTACCTCGAGGGCTTCTTCGAGCTGTTTTGCGAGCTTCCACTGTGCCGGCGTCAGGGCGTACTGAGTGAGCCCACTATCAACCCCCGTCATTTGTTTGACCGGGGTTTCGAACTTGTTGTGAGCGGCGAGACATGCGAGGTCGGAGTTCCACTGGGTCGGAACACGTCGATCCAGTGCTACCTTTTGCCCGGTGGCAGTCTGATCATTGGCCTTGACCAACTTCTCGAATTTGTCTTGAAGCGTGCCGGAATCGTGAATGCGGCGTGCCAAACCCGCAACCTGAAAACCTGATCAACAAAATGGTGCGTAAGCACAGCAGTAAAAGGACCTTTGGGAAAAGTGTGAGTGCAGCATCCTCGTCTTGCGCTGTCATCTGCAGGCCACGGCGTAGACCTTCGGCGATAGCTTGACCTCTGACTGATCTGATGGTCGCCTCGTCGTGCGCTGCCTTTCCCTCGTCCATGATCCCTTCCTCGTCAACCGTCACCTCGGCGACCACAGGATCCTCCTCTTCCTCCTGTAGTTCTGGTTCAGGCTCCGGCGGGGGTGCAGGTTGGCCTCGTTTTCGCTTTCCAGGAGCGACCTTGACCTTGGCCTTCTTCTTTGGCTGCTTGAAGAAGAATGCGATAAAAGCCTTCAAGAATATGTCACATTAGGCACATTTAAACGGCGTAAACAATAGTATACCTTGGCAATTAGATTTATCGTGTGCGGAAAGCATCTTGTACGCGACAGTGCTGCCCGATATGTTGGTATATACAACGGAAGAGCGTCCGAGGTTCCATCACAGTTGCTAGCATTGTCCATGCATAGCGTATGGAACTGTCAGGGAAAGTAAGTGTCTGAGCGCTTGACAACAAAAATAAAGTTACCAGCTTATCTAAACCAAAGCGCTTTAAGCAGTCGGCCGTTTTCTCAGCCAAGTAAGTGCCAGTGTGTCGCTCCGTGAGTCTGGGGGAATTGAGCAAGCTTAAGCGACCTGGGAAAGAAAATCTTTACCGTATAAACTCCAGAATGGCGCGGTGAATCTTCCCTGCATTGAACCAGATTATAACAATACCGAGGTAGGAGGCCACAAAAGGGGCCGTCCAACCGTCGATAACAGCATGAATGGCGCCATCGTAATTCTGTGCTTCGATTGAATTGAAACCTTGAGCGAGAGGAAGAAGGACTCACTTTGAAGTACTCTTTCACCTTTTTAGCTCCCTCCCGGTACAATATCTGTACGTCACGAGAAACTGTAATAGGCGCCGGAACCTTCGTTCCAGCGCGCAGGAGCTCCACCTCTTCCAGATAGTACGGATCCGCCACCGAATTAAACGGTCGATGGGAAGAGGCGCACCGCAAGGCAATGAGGGCACGGTGACGCGCCGGAGTATAGCGTGACACGGAGCCAAAAAGATCTTGCTGTGCATTCTTATTGGTGTCGCCGTTCACGCCGCGCCGCGCATTACAGTCTTTCTCGCCTTTCCCAAGATTACCGGTGCCTTGACTGCTCTGCATCCGTTTGCGGCGGTGTGGTTTATGGGTTGCCGGATCGTGACGGCAGGTGAATACAAATGTGAGAGTACCAGGCTTGTCCTGTCTAATACCCGAATACTGCCGCTCGAGGGAAATTTGATAGTGGTTGTACACGGAAGACTTCCAAGACTTTCGGCTCTTCTCTTTTAAAAAAAGTCAGCGTCAGAATTTAAAGCCAGATGCGGTGGTTTACCGATGATTTCCTCGTCCGATAGCTTCCAAACAGCCGCGTCCGTCTTGGCGGCCTCCTCCTGCACGTCCTTTCGTTTCTTTTTTGGCGAGACAATTACGATATCGTCTTCCGAGTCCGAACTCGCAGTGCCGGCAGCGGCCCTGGTCTGAGACCGCGTATTTTTCGAGGGTGAATCCGGAGGAATCTGACTAGAAGACGCTTCTGGCTCTGGCGTGTGTGGGCCTGGAAATATTCAGCTAGAATACCAGAGAGAAAAATGAATGAAGCCTTACGAGGTGATTCTGCTCCGCCCCGTAACCTAAAGCGCAATTGAAGGTGGGAAAGCGACGATAAGCCCAGCTGGGCCATGGAAATGGAGCCCAATATGAGACGTGAGGTACGACCAAGGGTCGCCAGCATGTGGGATTCCCGATAGTTCAAAGGCAAATACCCCCGGCGCCAAATTATATCGAGGACCTCGGCCGCTGTAGTGGACTTCGACACAACTGCCAGAAAAAAAAATCAGGAGTTGTCTCGCATAGAATAAAAAAAGGAACCCACGTATCGGTAACGATGTTCGGCCTGCACCAATTACAAAGATAGTGAATGTATTCGCGCTGATGAGTTTTTGAAAGCGGTCTCGACGGATGAAAGATGAATGTGAACGATGATGAAAGCGCCGCTCAAACCATTTGAGGTGGTCGAGGGCAAGGAAGCGTGGTAAAATATTGTAACGTTCAAGGAGGAACACTAGCCATGTCAATTAATATAGCTTCGCAAGTTCTACGCCAAAATACTCACCGTAAAGAAAGAGATTGATGACAAGATACCCGTACAGCGTGACGAGAGTGAGAGGAAGATTGGCCCGTTCCCAATCTGTGAGCTCAACCGTCGCAAGGGTGGTTCTAAATTCCTTGCGAAAGATATCCCATGCGACAAACGGCGAGAGAAACAGAGCTATGCTGGTTAGAAACCAGGTAAGAAGCCGGGGGATTGATGTGCGGGTAGACACGGATAACACGCCATGAGTGTAGGACCCTCGCAGTGGACCTTTTCAATAGGTTAGCATTGATTACACGGTTTAAAATTGCTGTCAATGCTGACGATTAGAAAGCTCGTCGATATTTCGCGACGAGATACCAGGAGACAGCAACATGCTTCCCAAGGAGAATATCGGTCCACCTGCTTTTTTATAAGGCCAGAAGCACCGCCTCTTCATTATTATCACCTGCTTAGCCCAGATTTGGAGACATTTTGAAATTATTTAGGCCGGCCATCGCGCATGTACAGGAACTAAGATCATCCTTAACTGGTCAGAGAATGATACAAGAAAGAGCATAGTACAATTTGAAGAAGGTTTTCTGTGATATATCAGCAAGAACTAGCCAGAATTGCTGAGTGACGCGGTGTAATGGCTCGACGCGACTTGAACGCGACTTGGACGCGTCTTGGATGTTGCAGCTGATCTCGCTGATGGCATCTTCAGTTTACATCTCCGTTCGTATACGGTGATTTAGGGATTTAATCAGATTCAATTTTGTCAAGAATTACAGAAGAAAAAGACGGGAAAAAGTTCCCAAAAAACCTGCGGATAACCCGCGGGTAGACCAGATTCATGCCTTCGAATCCGTACCCGCACGGGTGCTAGTTGCGGGTGACCCGTCATCCGTGGCCGTGATCCGGATCAAAAATCCGCAGGTCGGATCCGTGGGTCAACCCGGGTAACCCTCATCCGTGGTAGACCCTAACAGTAGTACATAGTACATGTACCCTGATCTGGTAGACTCAGTTTTGTGACTCAGTGACTTACTAGGTTCGGATCAAGCCCCGTTCTCAGATCACATGATATTCACGTGCTCACCGCACGATTCTGAGAAGGGGCTTGTGCCAAGATCAAGAAAAAGGGGGATGTGTTTGGCTTGCTCTGCTGTCTCCAAAACCCGGTCAAATGCTTTGGACTGTTAACATGTATTTTAGATACGAAGTGCACGGACAATTCTCTCTCCTCAGATTTTCATTTGGGTTCCAAAGAGTCCTGAAAACCGCCTGGTAATGTGGGCTTTTCATGCGGAGAACACGGATGCAAGTGCAGGAATAATATTATTTCTGTCTCTTATAACACAATTCTGAGGAGGCAGAACCTTAGCAGGTACATTTATGAAGCTGAAAAAACTTTACTCTGGGTCAATATGCTCAGGCTGAGTGTATAAAAGGTCAAGAGAGAAATTTGGCCGGATTTGGACGCTGAAGCGATTGGCATCAATATCCCAATGGCCACATCAAAATAGGCTTCTCGATGTGGCTAAAACACTAAGAGCACATTTTGAGGACGAACGGCACAGATATTGAGTTAATTTTTGCTTGGAGATACGTTCTAAACAATTCACTGCGTCTATTGAGCCCATAAAAACAGCTGACTTCGACAAATATATCTTAGGTTTGCCGGGAATTGATCTGGAGAGTTGTCTGTGAAACTCTGGATATAAGGGCGGAACCAGTGACATTCTTGCAAAACTGAGGAGAGGGAAATCGGCAGTAAGATATGATGAACAAAGCCTCGGCCTACATGGAAGGAATCTGAGTTAAAATGACAGAGCCATTCATGCTGAAAGACATGCCTTGTTTTTCCGAGTTTGGACCAAGCCTCTCTCCGAGAATGTCCACTTGCGGACCGGAGACAGGCTTGCTCCGAACCTAGTGACTTACGAAAAATTTCGTGTAGATTTTTGGGCATGTGACATGTGACCATACGAATTGAACGAAATACTACAGTACAGGCCAAGCGGATTACCTGCTAGGAGTCCATATGGAAGATAGGGGGTTCGCGACTCCCCTCCCCCAAAATAAGGCAGGTATGTGTCAGCGGCATGAAAGCGGCTCCTTTTAGAGCTGTAAACATGACCAAGAATATTGAGACCAGTGTAAGGCGGACGTTGTGGGCGTGTCTACCTTGCGGCTGCCTCCCTGACGCCTACCTAGCTCCGACTATCCGAGTCACGTCTTACATGTATGTTGTGGGCGTGTCCATCTTGCGGCTGCCTCGTGTCCAGCACTTATAATCCTTGTCGAGCACCGTCTGCGGAGAAATTCCCGTTCTCTTGTCGACGTTCTTCAGTGGTAGAGAACAAATACGCACAACATCAGGGCAAATAATGATGGGACGTCAAACAAGAGGTAACCGGACTGGGCGTCGCCTGTTTCGGTGATCGACGTTTCTCCCGCCAAATGAGAGGCTGGAACTTTGAAAAAGTGAGAATTCATAAAATTTGGGTCTTAAGGTCCCTTAGTAAAAGTTGAATAACTTTGAATTCTCTATCCATAGAGCCCAACTTGTTTTTTGGGGGGTCAGAAAAATTAAGTTGGTCTTATTTGAAGAGAATTCAAAGTTATACATTCTCAGCTCAGACATCTGGAGACGAAGTTTTCAAGGTTCAGGCCATTTTGAAGCAATTTCGCAAGTCCGCACCTCTCATTTAGCAGGCAGATCGATTATCACCAAAACACGCGACGTATGGTGCGCTCGGCCTAAATATTACCAAACAGGAACGAAATTTATTGCACCTGATCAAGACTCTCCTACCTTAGATCCTCTAGCCAAAACACTCCGATTAGATAGTAGTTCAATTGTTCAAGAGGGATTTTTTATTGCATTAAAAATATATATTTTCTGGACAGCAAAATTGAGAGATCAGTGATCCCATCAATCAGTCAGTCACGTGTAATGACGATGTCGCCCCTATGTCACCAGCTACTGGTCCTTCCTTCAACCTTCCGCCTAACTATTCGCGCGACAACATATTCATATCGTGTCGCTTAACATGTATGCTGAGGTGGAAGACCAAAATACGCGCCGCTGAACTTGTGTTTGTACCAGAAAATTTTGTCGATTTGTAATAACGCGGCTAATGTAATTTACGTCAAGCAATTTTAGCCAGCACTAGCTACCGGTCATTAGATCGACCTTTGCCACGGACGATAACAAACCGAGGTACGAGGTTCAATTGTTATAGCGTCTGTTTATAAGAGACTACGATATAGCCACGGACCCGTTCTCACTCGCAGCCCGTCCCTCTCAAGCTACATACATTTCTTTAGACGACCGGCCTCGAGACGTGTTCTTCAACCTCTGTGTCACACTTCAATGCTTCAGATCTTCAATTCAAAGCTTGTCGTCGTCTAGACTCTGCCAAGGCCGTGGCGAGGGGCCAGGGGTTTGGAAATACGACGTAGAGGACCAGATACTTGAAGTGGAAGAGGAGGAAGACTTCTTGAGCGGGATTATGCGCCAGGCAGGTGAGTGTCGAGAAACAAAAACAGTGTTGGTTCGGATTCTCACACATGACACTGATTGGCGCCAATTTCAGAGACAAGTCCAGAATTGGCGCCCACGCGTCTCGCCCCGGGCGGTATCCATTGAGAGCTCCTTACTGCTTCCCTTGACATGAGAGGCCACCGACGCCGAATGGTTCCCTCATCCGTCAAGATTGGTAGAGTCGTCTTCATTTCCTTAGATAAAAAAATATTCAAGGACTTGTATCGCTTCAACAGATGTTTTTGTTGGATGCCCTCGACAGTCTACCTCGGTTGCGTTCCTCCGGGTCTCCGATGCAGGTATTGCTCTTGATATTAAAGGAAGCTCGATGTAAAGATGCCCAATCCTTTGACCATCTGGGTTGTGTTCAGAAATCATTTCGATCTGAGTGGAGCCCCAAGCATCCCATGCAAGTCGGTTCAAGGAAATGTTTTTTTTCATTGAACGACCGCCGCCATTATTGTGCAGGTATGCAATGTTTCAGTAAAATTTGCGACAAAAGACTCACCGAATTTCAAGTACTGGGCTAACCCCACAACTCAGAAGCTCATCCACGTATACCCCGAGATTCCTAAATATGGCATTATTCGCGAGGTTTGGCATGCTCGTAAATGGCGCACAAACATGGACCTCGACACGCTTGACCCGATATATGATGCCGGTGACCGCCATTACTACGTCAATGAGGTTCTGCGCCTCAAGAATGGACTTTTCGTAATCCCCATCCGCTGGGTCATGTTTGAGGACCACCTAATAATCCCACATACCAGCGATCGCAGCTGCAGGCTGGTTGCGCTCGGGTTGTGCTAGGAAGTTCGCTGATCGGATTGTCGGCCGATCAATCTGCAGTCCACCTAGCGACACTACGGCTTTTGTCTCCTGGCTCAAATGCATTTGCCCTTCCTCAACGACTCTCCCTGACTTCTGGAAGTTTCTGCATTTACATATGTGTGCAGCGGACCCGGCGGTTTTGTACTCTTACCCTCAGGATGAGTATGGGATGCCCACAAATTATCCCTACCCTTGGTGGGGGTACCAGGGGCTTTGAGCCAGAAATGATATAATTCATATTCATTGATGTATTGAACACTTGCTTTGCCTCGTGGTATGTTTTTCTGCAACATTGGATTCTTCAAGCTGGCTGACCCCCGTCCCTCCGTCAATACCGTGTCCATGCGTGGCGAGGCCCGCGAGACCTTTGATGAGGACCCGGCATGCCAGGTGGATTCTTCAAGTTGGCTGCCCCCAACCGGAGACACCGTCATGAGGATTACACGTCCTTAGGGAGTAGAGGATGATAAGTTTGCTTGGTTCCCTGGACGCAAAAAATCGAACGGCTTGAACGTGTTAGCCGACGGAAGCCCTCGAACTCCGGTGTCAGAACCAAACCCAGTGTTCTAACCAATCGCCGACTTGTCGATGTCGTTGAACCTCTTTCTTACCAGTTGTAGCTCTGAATCAACCCCTCGGGCTAATTATTGGTTGAAATGGACTCACCTGATTCGCCGTAAGCCCAACGTCCTCAACTTCCTTGAAAAACTTGCAACCACGAAAATGCGTCCGGAGCATCAGTACTGGTATAAATATCACGACTCAAATCGTGTTCTGATTAAACCGAGCTACAGGAGCCGGCGCACAGCGCCGTTTGACCAACAGACAGGTAAACCAAATATAAAGTAAGTTTAGGAAGTACTACTGGTCAGCGGTACATATCATATATTATTGCTCTACCGAATCTCTCCGGGCCAAATTTCTTGTACTATCGGCCACCAGGTAGTCGGCTACCCCTAGGTAGTCGGCCACCCCTAGGTAGTCGGCCACCTGCCAATATAGGCTCGAATCCAGCCTGTTGTATCGAAATCTTTGTGTCGATAGACAGGCTGGTCGATCGGAGTTTGAATTCCCAATACGCGTAAATTGTCCCAAAAAGGCTATTAGATAAGCCAGCATGATTTAGCCTTCGGTGGGGAGAATTAAATGTATGGGCAATGGTGAACAGAAAGAAAGGCATAATTAAGGCCACTGGACATTTTCTCTGGCCATTTTTGCCTGGACTGAGGACTGTGTACCATCTTTCAGTTCATGTCGCCACTGTTTATATCAAATGTTATCGGCCCGGCTCCACCAAAAAATCGCTTACAAATAGCCTTTTTGGGATAATTTACGCGTATCGAGAATTCAAACTCCGATCGACCGGTCTGTCTATCGACACACTTCAGCCTACAGTTTCGATACGACAGACGGTCTCCGGTCTACTGCCAATATATCATGGAGGAGATTAAATTTGTGAACACTTGACCTCGAGGGACCAAGTACGACCTTTGAGGACCTCCCATACCGGATTTCAACGCAAAATGATGTTTCGGCCGAAAGCTACGCGAACTTTGATCGGGATCCGCACCGTGTGAGCCATCATTTCTTGACTCCGCCTCGCTACCCCACACTCACACCGCTGGCTCTTCAATTTAGCAGATATTTAAGTTAGCTATGATTTCCTCAAGTATCTTAATACACATAATGTGACGAGAAGCTCGATTTTATATATTGGATTTAGGACTCAACAAATCTACTCACTAATCTAATCTATCAAAGTGGAAATAAGTGTCCACAAAATTTCAAGTATCACCACACCTTTTGCCAGCCATGAAATGCAATAGAAAAGATGAGGAATAAATGATCTTGAAATGAGTGCCAAAACTACAGGTATCTGGCCGGTCGATATGCCTGTTGATACTTCAGATTTTGAATTAAGTTTAGAGGACAAAGAAACGAGAAGTAGGGATTCTTGTTTAAAGGCGTTTGAAACTCAATAAAAAATTCCAGGTTTCGGACACCCTTAAACACATCCGCAGACCATCAGCAGATGGGTTTAATGGTGTCCGAAACCTCAAGTAGTGTATACTTTTAAACAAGAATCCATATTTCTCATTTAATCCTCCTCTAAACTTAATTCAAAAGCTAAAGTATCAACAGGCATATTGACCGGCCGAATACCTGTAGTTTTGGCACTCATTTCAAGATCATTTATTCCTCATTTTCATATTGCATTTCATGGCTGGCGAAAGGTGCGGCGATACTTGAAATTTTGTGGACACTTATTTCCACTTTGATAGATTAGATTAGTGATTATATTTTGTCGAGTCCTAAATCCAATATATAAAATCAACTTTCTCGTCACATTATGTGTTTTAAGATACTTGAGGAAATCATAGCTAACTTAAATACCCGCTAAATTGAGGAACCAGCGGTGTGACTCGCCACCGCTCGTTTTCTACCAATTCTCCACCATTTCCCGACCTCATCGGCTTGTTATGTTGCCCCGATGTGCGGCATTTACCTCTGATACAGACCGATTAAAAACCGAAGCTGCCGCGCGGCAAAATCCTCGGCAATCTGAGGCTTTTTTTGGCGAAATAAAGCCCTCGGAATGACCGATTTTTCAAATCTTATGTTCGGATCAATGTTGTCATTGGGCAAGTGAAAGGGTCCTGATGGCGCTTATATAATGGCTCTCATCACCAGAATTTTGGTAAATTCAGTCGGTCCATCGTACAGGGTCAACCATCCACATTCTGGACAAACTTTGAGTGTGGGATTGTCTCAGTTTCGCATTTTACAGAGGATGTCCCGGACAGAATTTTTATTTTGGCTCTGATTGCTTTGATAATGGCTTCCATCACAGTGCAATAGATGCTAAATTGAATCTGCCACATATTTTTTTTTGTAAAGGTGGGCTATCGATAGTATGCACCAACTAAAAGTAACTGAAAATTTCGAGGTTTGGGGCGAAGCTGACAAATTAACAGATCTCAGCAATTTTCAGCATCTTCAGCCGTTTTCAGCCGATCTCAGCAGTTCAGGCTGGGTTCAGACCCAGTCAAAATCGGTCCTGCTGGGATCGGCTGGGATCGGCTGAGAACGACTCAACCGCTCCCAGCAGATCTCAGCATTTATTCCGAACTATAGCAGATCTAAAAGTTGCCGAACGCTGCTGGGATGTGCTGAGGTCTGCTAGATAGGCTCGATTCTGCTGGGAGCGTCTCACTTGTTTCAGGCACATATTCTGCAGTAAAAATATATATATTCATATTCAACTATACCACTACAGCGTAGCGTCGCCGGCACACCTATTTGTTCGCACCTTCGAAAGGGGGATCGGCCACTGACAGCGGTGAGTATGAATCCGGAGGGCAGTAGGGAGTCGTACCAAAGAAATAATCTTCCATGGTCCCGGTAAGTTCGTCGTACCACTTTGCGAGCGAGGTCAGGACATCTGGCCCGTATTGGCATCGCTCTGAGTCATATGTGTTACGAGAACATAGTTGTATTGAAAGATAGTCTTTGAGTGCGTTGACACGGTACCCCATTTCGGCGATGCTAATGGTCTCCGCCTGTGATACAGCATTTAATCCACTGCGACGAGGTTGCCGGTATACAAATTGTGTTGTGGTAGTCCTCAGAACAAATTGCATGGCGAGGTAACACAATCATGTTCTGTCGTACTTGGCTCCATGACAAGGAGAGCGAGCAGAAACCAGCCAGAATGCGCCGCACATGAACAGGTACGATCCCGTCCATTGGAAGCTTGGTAGGGTGGAACATATTTGTCGTAGTGGTGGGGATACGGGACAGTTGGATTTTATATAGCAAAGTCAGGAAGTGTCGGTCCTGACTTATCTCCGCTGCATTCAGAGCATCCGAAATCGGGAGCTCGTTGCTCCTGATACATCCCAACCATTGAGCTACAGTTTTACCCCTAAATCGCGGGCAAAACTTCTGCGACAAAGATGGTAAATGGCGACGAACTCAGGCCACGATAAGCCCTTTGGGTATTGTTCGATTAAATTGCCAATAACAAGAAATGCCCAAGTTTCCCATGTCGTCATTTCGTATTTATGGGCAAGGTGGGCGACGGCCAGGATGTCCTGAAGATCTGTGATAGGGATCCGGGTTGCCTGCGTTTTAAGTGCTCTTCGCCCAAGGCTCAGTGTGTATACATTATCTGAGCAATTACGACTGACGGGGCATAGATATATCTGAACAGGGAGCGGAAGGATCCTTCATCGTCTCCATCAAGGTGAATAGGCAGATCGTCGCATGATCCCTCGACAATCGAATCGGGAGCCTGTGGAAGGGCGAATACTCCAGAAAAGACTGGGGAGTCCCGGATGAGGATGAATCGGTGGATCTGATCACAGATCAGGTTATTTCCCTCCAGGAAGTCGGGATGCGCACTTTGAACAAAGCACCCTCCCACGCGGATGGTGCAGTCTCCCGATTCGTAGTAGAATTCCGCATCCCGCACCGGTGACAGCGCAGAGGACTCAGAGCATGACCTAGCCCATTTCTGCAGACGAGGCGAAAGGGAATCCAAATCAGTTGAATCCATGACGGGGTAGAAAGAAAGGTGTTGTCTGTAAACACATCCAAAGTAAGGGCAGTGCTTGCAATGTTTGGCTCGGCGCCTCATCATTGAATAACTCGTGGTAGCGCACTTCGCGGCAAAGCCCACTATCCGTCAATCTTATCCAAATGAATCATCTCAGGTTGGTCTTATACTGCGGATCCAACCTTCATCACGCCGCTTTGATGCCAGCTCGACACCGTATGTTGTACAGTTATACAGGGCCTTCGCAGATCGCCAAGAGCTCTGAAAAACAAAACAAAAAATGATGCCTCAACGAATGGAGTACAGTTTTGCACATGACTCCGAGATTCGAATGACAGCATCTGATTTGTATATTAAGCCAACAAGGTTGTACATATAATCGAGTTGAATCTTATTGAAGGTGGTTTTAAATCTTACAAGGGACTGGTCGGGCCGCTTCGTGGCCCCCCATCCCCTTTCATGTGTTAACAAAGCTACGGGGAGAGCACCCCACCATTCAAGGCTGTTTTGCGTCTTTTCTTTTTTTGAACTTGGCTCATGCTAAATAAAATACTATTATGAGTTCACCGCGGGGTACTAATACTCGGTGCAAGGAAGCAATTGAATATTCGGTGCTGACAGTCAGGAGTGAGACAAATCTTGGCTAATAAATAATGCAGAAGCATAAAACTGCATTCCACCTCTGATGAGATATTCTAGTGTGTTTTTCTTCGCCTTTTAAACTCACCATTCAATTCCATGAGTGGTAAAATTTGTTTCCCTCTGTTACAGCTGTATAAACTAAGCATGTCTGGGCAAGAAGCAATTGAAGATTTGGTGCTGAGAGTCTAAGAGCACAATAGAGTGAATTATCTCAATAACGTTGATTTCTCCTCTGCAATATTTTGATGTATTTTTGTTTGCCTTTTGTCAATTCTGTCCTTACAGCTATTAACCGAGGGGTGCGGCGAAATTTCACCCCTTTTGAGATATTTTCGAAGAATTACCGATAACTTGCTCAGTTCTTGATAAAAACCAGATGAATCTACTCAGCTAAAGAGTGTACAGACCTTGTCCAGGACTTCCGGGATGGGAAAAATCACCAAGGTTGTCGCTTGCACAAAGATTATGCAGACTCTACCCTCTGCCTTCGTTGAAGGGGGTAGCGGGGAGCAAGCAGCCCAGTCCTACTTCGAAATCTTGGACCAGACTGAGAAAGAGCTCGCGGAAGCAGCAAAGTGCGGTACTGGCAGTGGAGGAGCGGGCACCAGTGGAGATCGCCCCCGTTTCAGGTCCCCTAATGGAGGCGGAAATGAGGCAGGCTCCGGCGCTGTTGTTCAGGATGAGGGAAGGGGAAACAGAGGTCGCACCCCCTCTCGTTCCCCGCACAGAGGAGACAGAAATCGCTCCCGCTCTTTTTCTCCGTATGATGAGTCCGGAGCCAAGAGGCGCAGGGTCAACGACGCACTTCTCCCATGGATCGTCGAGGACTTCCTCGTTGAGCCTACTCTCTCGCCTGAACTCGCCAAAACCCGCAGTCAACTTGCCGAGTACTCAAAAGATCCGAAATACGTGCTTGGAACCATCCTCAACTCCACACGGCACATTGCTTTCCCCGAATCCGAATGGCTTGCTATCGTTAAAGGACAGGCTGTCGACCTCAATAAAGTCATTACCAGCCAGTTTCTCCGTCTCCCACGAGAGACAGCGCGCTGAATCCATCGGGGACGGTGTCCAACTCCTTTTCGGATCTTCTACACCCACCAAAACAGTCAACACCCAGTCAGACTGGATCACCGCATGGACCAGAGCTGCTGAGGCGATTATCTTCGTTTTCCCGCACCGCAGACGTGAGCTCGAAACATACCGAAAGTACGTCATGGACCTTTTCACCAGCTCAGCTGAGCACGTCCACGAGCGCATCATTCTCCTCGACCGGAAGCTCCGCAACGAGGCAGCAGGCCGTCGAGACCTCGAGCTCAGTGACTGCCGGCAGTTCAGTCATTGGGAGCGCTCCTTCCTCAATGACAACGGAGCTGCTTACCTCGAGTCAAAGCCAAAAGCGAAAGATTCTTCCGGGAGAGGAGCCGGGAACAACGGCGGTGGCGGAAAGGACGGACAAAAGAAGGTTAATGAGCTTTGCAAGCGTTTCAACGAAGAGCGCTGCCCCTCCAATAAATCCACCTGCCGGTACATCCACATCTGCTCGCGTTGCAGGCGCAACCACCCTGTCACCAGGTGCGACCGTCCAGCCGCTGTTCCCGAGTGATTCAGAGCCCCTTGAGCCAAGAGCTAAGCGGCCGAGATACCTCAGGGAATTTATTTGGACTGGCTTCGACACTAGTCACAGTCCAACTGCGAGAACGACTGAATTTGACCCACCTTTGCCCCGGCCTCCTCTTTCTGAGTATACCCCAACCGTCATGAGGACGCTGACGGAGAACAAACATCTGTTCAAACTTGTTACTCCAATAAACCCTTACTAAACAGAGGATTCAATATGGTTTGTAATTGAATAAACAACTCTGAATTTTGTGAAACTATGTACTGTTGAAAGGCTTTGATTGAACTCGAAGTGCAACCACTGGCAGGCTGGCCAATCTGGTTAATATATAACAACACTTGACAAATCAAAGGCAGGTGCAAAAAATTGGGAGGTAGAGGTGATGTTGGTTTTAGCTGGGCCAAGAAATGAGCCCTGGATGAGCACAATCATATTGGGAACATATTCTGCCAGTTGAGTGTTGCACGGCCGGTATCGGAAGATACCAATGGTAAGTATCTTCAGAGCCCTGAGGTACTGTCCTGAGTGCTCAGAATTCTGCTGGCAATCGCCAGCAAGGTAGCTCAATTGTTTAAACCATTTACAAACTGTTTGAAAACCTTTTGACCCGGCAAATAAAATAGACATAGAAACGGTCAATACCGCTTGAAAACTTTTTCAACGGAAATGGTTGGAACCTTAAATTGCAGGCAAACAAAAATACACCCGAGTTCTGTATCCGGCGGTGAAATGAAACAATCTCATAAAGAGGGTAACGAAGTGTTGCGCTTCGGCGCTATCTGTGCCGGGATCCTATAATTTATTTCTCTATGTAATTGCTCAAGCTTGATGCCACAATTTCGTTTGAAGAAATTCGGAAATGAGCCCAGACGGTGATGTCAACTTCTTTTGACCGCCACTGTAACTTATGGAGCTTCAAGACCACGGCCGCTAAGGAGTGCGGTATATTTTCTGCAGGAAGCTACAGCGTGCTACATAAAGGATGTCAAGCTAAGTAGGCTATATTGGAACGGCCGCTTGGCTTTTTTAAAATGAAAGTGCACGAAAGGGGGGGATGGGAGGCCGCGAAGCGGCCGACCAATCCCTTGTGTATATAAAGTAATCTGAACCTGTCAATTTGAAGGCATAATTTGAGCAGATGATCACCACCAACCGACCTATACCCTGTATACTGCCTCCGAAACTAAGTGACGCCGAGACCCACCATGCTTAACCACAATAACGTCGGTCCCACGTTCACCCGGACTGAACACCTCCGTGGCAACCACTATGGACTTTCTCAAAGATATCCGGATCCTGTATACTGTACAATTTCGTTCAAATCGGCAGTCACGCGTCACGCACCCCCCTGTCGATCACGAACTTTGGTCGATGTCACGCGTCACTCGGGCCTCTGTCGAACCTCCAAGCGGTCACACAGGCCCCAAATTGCCTAAAAAAAAAAAAAAAGGCAAAAAAGGCAAAATTTCCGGTTCAAATGCCGAAATTTTCGAGGTGTCACGCAAAAAATTGGCGGCTGCCGAAATGTCGAATAGGTAAAATGGGTCACGTGTCACACCCCCTGTCGATTTGAACGAAATTGTACAGTAGCGAACACTCACTCACCGACACGCAGAAGCTGGATCACGTCGAGTGCAGGTTCCGCCATAACTCCCCGGCAGACCTGTGGTGCCAGGCGGCCATCAACTCGCCACACACTTGCCACTAACCATCTACGCGTGCGTCGCGTCCCACTTAATCCACCCGACCGGCACGTCTTCGCCAACCTGCAACAGAGCCGATGGAGAGTTGATCCCTCTGTACATACTGCACATACCCCATTGTCAAATAATACAAACCTTGTACGGCGGTGGCGCTGCACGTCAAACTCACATGCACAGATCAACTTCCACGATCCAGAGATCGCTCGCCTCTTGCCAAAACTGCCCAAGTTCTATCCACCCGTCCTACTGACCCGATCTGGCCAGCCCACTGTAAGTCAATGTGCACCCATCCCGACAACCTGTATCCCACGCCAGTAAGTCAATGCCAGCACCATGTTGCCATCCTCGCTGTTTCCTGCAGCACGTCTTCATCCTGGTGACGAGACCGCTGCCGCAACCACTGTACCCGTTGAGCTCGTCTGACCTGTGTGTGATCCATGCCCATGGCCTTCCCAACCGACTTGCCCAGCCTGCTGCACACCCCCTGCAGTGCCGCATTGTACCTGTAGGAAATCAACATGAATGAATTTGAGAAGTAGTTTGAAGTCCACACATTGCAAGGAATCATGATTTTTGCCCTTTCAACCAGGAGAATCTCCTTCTGCAAGCCTTCTAGGTATATAAGTAGAGTAGCTGAGAGCATACCGCCATTGGCCTTCTCACTCATGGCAGAGTCCATTTCATCGCTGCTACGAGCTTAGTCTGGTCCCAAGTGGTGTCGAGAAAATACGAAAATATAAGTAGACACGTACTGTTGCAAGGATACATGGAGCCGTTGTTGTCTGAAATCGAACCATGCATTCAAGAATGAGTAGGTGCCAGGGGAACCCAAGAGCGAGCAACACACCCAAGTTTATAGGATTGAGAACTGTCAAATCAGCCAGCGTCCTGACAAGGAATCATCACTGTAGTCATGAGCACCCAGGGATCCATAGACAGGTGTTGGCGGCATCTTGGGACGAAGCAAAGGCCGCAACTGACGCGGATGCGGCGAGGGCGGCGGCGATGATGCTGGCGTCGACGTCGGCAGATGTGGAGGTCTTCTGTGAATTGTATATGGGAGGGATGGTGGTTCGAACCCGCCTGAGGACATAGATAGTTTCTGTTCCTCTTTTTTTTCTCATGTGCGCACCGCAAACTAAGGCATACCACGAGTGCGAGTAACCCGTGGATCCCTACGGGTTTACTCGTGGGAAAAACCCGTGGGTATGTATACTCGTGGATCCGAGTACTCGTTCCCATGGGTATGCCACAGATCTGAGTTTCACTTTTTCAACTTACTATACTCATGTGAGTACCCACGAGTCAAATGCTGGTGCTTATTGCACTTGATTTTATGGCTTTCTAAGCCCACTTGCCACTTGTCTTCTGATACATCGCGCTCACCTCTTGCTGAAAACCCTCGCCAACGCATGTATTCATGTTTCGGCTTGTGCCCTTTGTGCGGATGTCATTGACGGCATGACTTAGTGAATGTTGCTTGAGGAAGTTGAAGTCCTTCCCGAGCTCACGGCTGACCACCTGGTCCAATTTAATCACCTAGAATAGAATTACAGGGAAACCACACACCTGACAGATCTCTCTGTACTCATAGATCAGCTCGCACGTCCGGTCAAGCCGTGACTTAGTCATGACTTCGAGGCCAACCATCATGCGTGTCTTTTGCATGACGCGGACTGTGCGAACAAGACATGAGTTGGCTGGCAACAGTTGTACAAGGCACGGGAGGGCACACTGGACAAATCCATTGATCCTGAGTAGGAGTGTTTATCCTGAAATCAAACTCACCTTCAATATTGTCCAGAATGTCTCGCCATCGGAAAAGTCAATTGTTGTGGGAGAGTCAAGGTGCGCGAGACCAGGCCACCGAGGGAATTGACTCATACTAAAGGACCGATTCAGAGTCAACCAGGGAATGGGAGTGAGTAATTACACACTTGTTGTTAAATGCCGATGCCAAACCATGTTCCTACGTGGTAGCCGACCACCATTTCGCTTCCAGAGTTACTGTATTTTTCCGTTCAAATCGACATGGGGTGTGACGCGTGACCCATTTTACCTATTCGACATTTCGGCAGCCACCGAATTTTGGCGTGACACCTCCAAATTTTCAACATTTTGAACGCAAAATTTCGCCCCCCTGGAAAAGCTACCTAAAACCGGAGCCACCCGGGATTACATGCCTTGAAAGCCACCCGGGTGGATCCGCACAAACTCTCTATTCTGTCGATCCAAGTTTTTTAACTATCTCCTCTCATCGAGGGAATTTCGACATGTTCCGCAGGTCCAACTGCTTTTTTCCTTTGTTTCTTGGGCTTTTTCCCTGGTCCACGGCGTCGTAAATGTGACGCATATTCACACTTCGCTAGACGCCTAATGCATGCTGTACACCCCAAACTGCCTCCAGTGCAACGAATCTTCAGCCCTATATTTGCGTCAGCATGTAGACAGGTGCTTCCAGAACTGAGGACCTACGTCTACAGGAATTACAAGCTTGCTGGGTTTTTGCCTTGACTGTGCTCGAGGTTGTTTGAATCTCCTCAGTTGACAGATGGGACATCGGCTCCTTCAAGTTGCCTAGCCATGCGAGGTCCCTTTCGGTGAACTGCTGATATTGTTCATGGTACAATTGCTCTTCGCTTGATGGTCCACTCGCTGCGACGGCGCGCGCCATTCATAATTTCATAGAAGTATATTGCGGACTAGTACGAACCAAAGGGTGCCGTGTAATACCACTCCTCCCTTGGTGCGTCTGCCAATGTTCCGAACCCAGACCCGCAGCTAAATTGATGGCTGAGCGCATCTACGAGGGGTCGCTCTCTGGCGATACTGCGGGAGGGGGAAAGCTCTATGAGAGTCCAAAATTCTGCGTAGACCGACGTTAGCATACCTGTTATTTGAGCTCAAGCCGTCAAGAGCTTCTGCTGCTCTAATGTCTTCTTCTGTGTACGTGACAGCCACATTCCAGTGGCCCTTTTCGTTGTGGGTTGACTGATGTGGCATATTGAACTCAGTTAGGGGGAAGTGGTGTTGTGTTGTGTTGACGATTGGAAAGCGAAATGGACGTGTAATGGCACGGAAGGGACAGGGATGGATAAGTGGTGGGAGAAAGAGAGATGCTCCGAGATTTGATGGTTGATGGTTGATTGGCGAAGATTCAATTGGGAAAGCAGGGAACTCCATACACAGACTGTCCTTCGAGGACGGACAGCCTACACTAGACGACAGTTGCGTGCGAATATTCGGGTTAATTCCTCCATACGCAGACTGTCCTTCAAGGATGGACATCATATGCCGGACGACAGTTGCATGGGAATATTTTAGTTAATTGCTCCATACGCAGCATGTCCTTCAAGGACGGACAGCGTATGCTGGACGACAGTTGCATGGAAATATTTGGTTAATTGCTCCGTGCGGAGAATGTCCTTCCAGGACGGACAGTGTATGCCAGACGACAGTTATGTGGGAGTATTCTGGTCAATCCCTTCATACACAGAGTGTCCTTCAAGGGCGGATGGACGACAGTTACGGGAGAATATTCTCCTTAGTTCCTCCATGCACAGACTGTCCTTCAAGGACGGACGGCCTACACTGGACAACAGTTGCATGGGAATATTTTGGTTAATTGCTCCATATGCAGCATGTCCTTCAAGGACAGACAGTGCATGGTGGACAACAGTTACACGGAAATATTGTAGTTAATTGCTCCATGCGCAGCATGTCCTTCCAGGATGGGATGGACAGCGTATGCCGAATGACAGTTGCATGGGAATATTTTGGTCAATTGCTCCATAAGCAGCATGTCCTTCAATGACAGACAGCGTATGGTGCAGGTCACCTAGTCACCGCATGCCAATGTTTGACATTTTTCAGCTTCAAATTTGATCCGATTTCTTATCCCTCTTACAAATGTGCTCTGTTTCAACGTCCAAGGAGATCTGTAAGAGGGATTTTTATTTACTGCAAAACTGAGTGTGAAAAAAAAAGTTGCCCACCGATTTGGCAGCATGCACATATACCTCATATATTAAGCAGATGCCTCGTATCACGATGTACATGTTTGTTCTTCGCACGCCACTGGGCGCTCGCAAATTCCCGAACTTCTCAGATTGGTATCAATTTCATCTTTTGTTCCGCCCTTCCGTCCTACATAGCAGAACTAGTAACAAGCTTCATCTGAGGTACATGTCGAACTGCAAGGTGTGTTGCTTTCATTGTATTTTTTCCTGCCGGGTTTCTCATTCCCAGTTGAATTTCAAGTTCAACTTTGCGACCGAGGAAAGCGGCCTCGAGGCTTTGACTAATTTTAGGCTATGATATGACGCGTCTTCCCAAATTTAAATGAACCACATGCTGTTTGATCGCGCGCTCAAGGCCCGCTCAAAAGAACGACATCTGTCATTCGCACTGCTTTGCTCTTTCCCCCCACCGTCCCCACACTTCCAGCCGCTTCCTATTACCCAAACTCATCCTGAGAGGTCCTCTACAACACAGCGTCAAATCCAGCCATCCAGACTGGTGGCAAAATGGTACTCTGTCATGCCGATCAAGGTCGCTGTCCCTCATCATCCAAATCAATCTTCAAAACAGCTGCTCATCGTTCTCTTCTTGCCCATTGTCTTCGTACTCTCGAGCTCTGGAACTCCAACACTCAAGCTGACATCGTCGCAAGACTCAATCGCAACACCGGCCACGGTTCCATCTTGCCTCATAAAGCAATGTTCCCGGTTCATTCAATGTCTGCCAGATTGAGCTCTCGGCTATGGGATCAAGACTATGGACTCTCGGACGAACATATGACTCAACTGAACACCATGAAACTCAATCGCGAATGGGAAGCAGATTTCTCATGCCTATCATCCCGTCTTCTGTCGTGTCCGTGATGTGATCCTTCGCCGCAGATCAACCTATTCCTGTCGTTCTCCGTAATTCAACAAGATCTGCCACGCTGTCCCTCTAGCTGTATGGCGTAACTGTTTGTAGGGTGCCCTTATTTTCTTCAGCGCTTTCCTGATGAGTAACAAACCAGGCTTTTGTCCTACAATCAAATGCGCCCTAGCGCCTCCGATTCAGATCCCTGAGTGCGCAATATTCCACACGCAGCTTCATTACTTCGGTCGTATCCAGTGTACCGGCGGCTGAGCGAATTCCGGGTTTGACTTTGCAGTAAGCGACCATTATTTCTTCCGAGTACAACTTCCTTGATCTGTAGTCGAGCCATTTGTCTCATAGATCGCAGCATCACCGACAACATCGGCTTCTGGGTCCGTTTATGTGGCCAAAATGTGCGTTCGTAACTTGATTAGAGCACGAAGGATTGTTTAAACTTTAGTCGTCTGTAGTCGATTCGCTCAGCTTTTATGGCGACAAGAAGCAGCGTGCCTTTTCAGGTAAGCAATTTATTTAAATGGGTGGTTTATGTTTCGCTTCCGTCATCTGGCTTCGTCCAGGACCGCCGGATTTCGCTCACAATCCAGATGGTCGAGAGTCCCGCCTTCAGGGTGGGTGTGACGACATCGACGGCAGTCCGAGCGATGGCATTCTGACGTCGGCGATCCGCAGCTTACTCACTGATTGGTGGCACTCGTAAAGCACAAGACACCGATTCGTGTATCGCACGGTCCCCCTTGGCTAATGTTTGCGATCCGTGAATTATTGTGGTTAAATTTTAACTCTGAGCGAGTTGGTGGACTTCGGCTGAACCGTCTTCGTCTACCCTCGTCTACTCTCCTCCAGATTTCATTTCGGTTGTGAGATTTGATAGAGTTATGTCTATTACAGATTCTATAGTGTATTTTCTGTCGTACTCTATTGCACCGTAGGGTACGAGTTCAACTGACTCGTGTGCAGAGAACTCAGACACCACGGCAATTCAACCATGTCAATCTGAATTACCTCCCCCACATCTTGCAGTCGGCCGGAGCGAAGCGACGGCATATCTTGTTATATTGAAAAAAGTTCTGTCAGAGCTGTAAATAGGTGCAAAATGACACTACAGATTTCCACTCATCCACCAACCTCTCGGGGGCGCCCAAATGCGAGCTCGTTGGGCTCATTGAGACAAACTAAAGTCCATAATACATTCAAAAGTACGCCTAAAATCTCTCCAGAGGTATACTTAATTCAATTTTTTTCTCCGGCCGATTTGGCGGCTAAATTTTGGTAGCGGTGACTAGGTGACCTGCACCATACACTGGACGACAGTTGCGTAATCCTCAAACACCCTTTTGGGCTCACCCAGGTCGTGTCTTTCCTTGGGCTTCCCCACCCGAGCTGATTTTGCAGGTTAGCCTTGCCACGTCTAGGGTGCGACGGGGCTTGGAAGAGGACGACCGTCCCTTGCCTGTTTTGTTCGTCAGTTCTGCTCTTGGCTATGATCTCTTACCTTTCGTCCGCTTTGGAGGCAGTTCAATATCGCTGTCCCCTTTCCGCTTTACTGCCACCCAGATTGGTGCAGCAATTGATCGCGAAGGGTTTTCGCGCCGGAAATTAGGAGGGCAAAATTCCGGGTCGTAGATCGCGCTACCGAAATTTAAACGCCTCGAGAAGCCACAAAAGCGTGGCCAGGTGTCCGCTCCTTCATCCCCACCCCCGCCAAAATTGACCAAGACTGCGACCATGCCCAACGGGGACATTGTTATGTCCGAGGAGGTACATCCTTTGCTGATAAACACGGGGTGCCACTTCTAACTGCTGAACAGCTCAACATTTTCTAGATAGGCCGAAATCGTACAAGCCTGCAGCGAGAGGTTGGACGAAGGAATTGGTACGAGCCAACCATAAAGATGAGGTGATCAAGTTGCTAAATGCGAACCCCGGTGCGTGGTATCTTCTGGCGCCATGATTGATCTCACACAACGTAGACACTTGCGTCGCCGTCGTTATCCTCGCATCTGATTTCTTTGATCGCGATCGTGGTGGTGCGGTCAAGTCAATTTCATGTCGTGCAAGTCACCCGATGCTGACAAGATTGATGTGTATCCGCCCATCCCAAAGGAACATGTCACCAGCGGCAAGGGCATGAGCATGCCCTGGACCAACACGACTGCTCGTGTGCATTCAAAGAGGCTCGTTCTATTGCATTGATGTGGTGCCCGAGATGCCCTGGATGTCGCCGTATTTGATGGCCTCACTGACCTCACTAAATCTGCTGAGTTCAAGCAGGCTTTACTTTCCAAATTCCTCGCTGACCCCGTGGTGACACAGATGGTGGACAACGACCACAGTAGTGTCCCCGGTTATCATCAGCACGTTCTCGTGTTCAAGGTCATTTTACACTTTGCCGAGGTTGGCACATACACCGTGAGGCGCCGCACCCTGACAATTTGGAAGAGGGCCTGACCCAGACGCACCCCGTGATGGGCATTATTGAGGCGCATGAATCCAAGAATACTGCCATTTTGTACCCTGTGCTTCACTATTGAACGATTTAATTCGCATTTTGAACCCCATGCCACAGAATGGCATTTTGAATCACATGCTTCGTACTCTCTACCATATAATCAATATCAAACCTAATAAATGCAGAGGAGGGGCAGAAATCAATGCGGATGTTCAATCTCAAATACTTACAGATGTTACACTGCTGTCCCGGCCTGACACCCGCTCTGATCCACCGCCACTTCCAGTTGTCACCGCCGTCTTTTGGAGAAAGGTCTCTGTGTACCCACACAGGTCTCTACAAAAAGAAGAATGCATACATTTCCTGGTGCCAGGGATGTGCCGGGGTGGAAGCCGTGGAATGAATTCGAAATATACATCCTGTTCGAAATGTGCATACTTCTTGAGTTGAACCCAGCATTCATTACACTATCAGATAAGTTTCAAGAAAGCCTCGCACACAGTTTCTTGCCTTAAATGTTCATAGATATGTCCCATTGGTGATTTTCAGAAAGTTCAGCGGCGAGTTGGGTACATATGCGAGATTTTGAACAGAATTATTCAGTTCTATCTGAACACCCGAGCGGGCCCTGACAATTACTCTCTAAAAGGTTGTATTGTAAGCAGACCCTAGCTCACCTAGACAATAAGTAGTCTAGATTTGTTTGACAGGCTGCTACCGACGGTGCTAATCTGGCTTACGAATATGCACGTGATGCACAAACAGCACCACATATTCTCAGACAAATGTGCACTCATAGCCGCGCTATGGTTTTTTCCTCGTGGTTTCCCTGCTTCTGGTACATTTAATGTGGAATCCCTCACCTTTAACACCCAAGAAGGCTTTGCAATTGGTTTACAAAGTCCACTTGCTATGAAGGAGACGTGATGGCATCAAGTCTTATCCCCAAAGCGACCTCCTTCCTTATTTGGTTTCGGAAACCGCCGAATCTTGACCGTCGGTTCTGGCTGCGCGACTGAAATCAGACCATAATATCAAGTTTTTTCCCCACTTCAAAAAAAAAAAAAAAAACTTATTCAGCGCGCTTCAGCGCCTCGGCATATACTGAAGAGGAGGCCCATGAGATTTCGGCAGACCCCGACGCTTTAAAAGAAATCCGTGACCAACGCATCAGCATGCTAGACAAGTATTCCACCGCGGGGCTGCGCGAGATCCACACGATCGCCTGTTTCCTGACACAGGTTATCGATTGGGCGGTACAGGACGATTCGCAAGGTATGTTTCATCCATTAGTATCTTAACTTCTGAGCATTGTATGTTCGTGTAGGTTACTACGGTGTCTACCTCTCGGCCGGGCCCGCTCTCATCCTCGCTACGTACGAGACCCGCGCGCTGGATACACTGAAAGAGAGCTGCCCGTCGCAGCTCTCCTGGGAGCACATACGACTGTTTACGGATTTCTTTATCCGGCCCCTCGCCCAGCTCTGGATATCGCGCCAAGTTTCGGCTCCGCCAGATGACTCGAGGCACCTCAGCTCCATCCTCGAGACGGTACTCAGCGGTCTCGATACCTGTACGCTTCGCCCGCCGCTCAGAACACGCGAACTAACTTTATGATCAGGCCAAGGCTGCGGCCAGGCGGAAGCACCACGCCTCTGGACGTCTGCAAGTAAGTTCTAGCGCAGCGCATTCCAATGATTTGCTCTGCGATGCTGAATCTCTCGGAGCATGGGAGCATTTATATCTCATGAGCCCAGAAGGATACCTGTCCGGCAACCTTCTACACAACCGGCAGGAAACCGACGCCCTTAAAGAGCTCCTCCGTCAATACGAGGGTCCAAGCGCAATCAGCACCGCTATGATTGGGGGAATCTTTCACGACGTTGTGTTGCGGCGTGGATTCAGGCAGTGGACAGCGGACGGCTCTCTTTGTGGGGACTGCCTAGAACAATTGCTCGATGACCATACGTATCTATAGCTTCATGGGAAAAAGATCAAAAGTGCGGTCTGCACTTTGCTCCGATGCGATTGTTTGACCTCTTTTCCGTGGCGCAGATGGTTGGGTGCCGCCACATAACTGTTGGTGCGTTCATGCGATCGCGGGTAAGGCTTCAATACTCATTATTCAGGTATGGCTACGACTGCACCGCGCAAATGAACAACGAACATGCTGCGGTAAAAAATGTTGGTGCATTCGAATTATGGGTCGCGCTTTTGACTCACTTGATCCATGATCTACATCTAAACCAGCATTTGTGCGAGCCGCGAAATTAATTCAAAATATTGGCGCCCTGATACTGGACGCAGCAATGGTTGAAACGGATGGCTACCCCTTCTTGGTTTAACGCTACATGGATTGTATTCGATCTGGGCCTTGATACTAGTCAAAATGTATATATATCATAATCCATTCCACGACGAATCTCCCTTTTTAGCGTAGTGATGAGATTGAACTAGAAGTGACAGCTGTTACACTTTGCAGGAGGAAGTGCGGTGAATTCGATAGACAAGTGTAAATGCAAGCACGAGAGGAATTGTATGAAGGCCAAATACATATTTCCAGCGGGGCAGAAGAGTTCTGTGATAGACGGTTTTGGTGCTTTTGATTCGGCACATGCGTTGGATGCGCATCAGTACACGTACTGGCGGCACTAGGGTTGGACACGGGTACGGATTCGGGTTTGAAGGCGTTGACCCGGACCCGGACCCGTAAAAACCCGAACCCCAACGGGTACGGGTCTGTACCCGACCGGCCAACCCGCGGGTCGAGGCTTTGAGCCCGTGGGTACGGGTCGCGGGTTCGGGGTTGATCAAATGCACTAGAATTGCATTAGATCAGCTTAGAGTCACATTAGAATCGGCCTAGCGGGTAAGATCCATGATTAGAATAGATGCAATGGTTATTGGAGGCAGAACACAGTACCTGACAAAAGTCCAGAGCATATATAACTCTTTTTCGCTACATTTTCAATGAACTCTTAGCTATCAGCTCTTTACCTGTCTACATTCTGTATTTCCGTGGTATTGTGCACCGGCTCGGGTTACGGCCCGAGAGTGCTCGCCGCGAGGGGATCTCTATCCCTTTCCCACACAGCACGACAAGGCATTCCCTTTGCAGCATGTTTTTGAGCCGGAAACCCTCATTTGACGAGAAAAGTGCTTCACGTGAGAAGGAATTGCCTTATTTGGACGTCACTTGGTTGGTTGGTTCAGCCCCAAACCCGTGGTTCATTGTCTCCGGAGTGCTCCAGTGTGGCTAGGGTTGCTTGCCTGGGTTGTCCCCAGAGATTTGATTCCAACCTGCTCGAAATTGAAGTAGCTGAAGAGAGACAATTGGGTTCCTGGTTGACCAACCAAACTCCTGAGATGATTGACATGAAATAATACCTTACAGATCTGTGGTTTGAATACCTCCAGCGGCCCCTGTCGCTGCGGATGGCCATTCATAATAGTGATCTTTCGTATAAAAATCGTAGCAGTGGCGGATTTCTTTTTGTTCAAACCAAGGTGTCCCATTTTTTTGCTTCTGCTCTCCCAAGGTGGTCAATTTTCATGGGATGGGCGGTTTTATTTTTGAGAGTGAAGGTGTTACCATTTTTCGGTATTCTTGCACCAAGTTGCCACTTTTCTTCTGAAATCAGGGGTGTGAGTTTTTTTCAACAAAAATAATTATTTTATACTATTGCAAACGTAGGCAAGGACGAAGCCTAAGGTCACCTTTTGTGCACTTGAAATTTTTTCAACCCTCGAGATTTGGCGGGTGGCTGTGCTGTGGCTATGGCTTACATAAGGGTGCTGGATCCGGGTGACACCTATCTTACATCTTGTGTGCGAGGCATTGACGTAGGCAGTAACAGCCGTCCAAAGTTATGCGGCTTTGATCCAGGTCTTCTGTTTGATTATTGGCTCGATGGGCACGGATGTTTAGCACTTGCAAGCCTGCGAAGCGATTCGTTCGAGCGGAGAATCCAACTGGAGCAGAAGAGATGGTGATGGGGAGGAAGGAGAATGATTGATTTGACAGGCGGCTGCCCTTTAAGTGGGCTTTAAACGCGCTAAAGTTGGCTGTGGCGTTGGAGCAAGTCACGCAAACTACGCGTCATAAGTAGCGGAGCGCCCAAAAGCCAAAACAAACGCCTCGAGGCGACCAAAACACCCAGGCATGAAGGGAAAAAAAGAGTCAATTAGGAAATAACAAACAGGTACAATGTGATTCGAGGGATCTGCTTAATATACGAGTAATAGCTGAAAAAACAAAATGTGTTGAGACACCAATTGGTCACACTTCGGGTTCCTTGAATCACTATCCGTCATTTTATTCATTTATCATATTCAGATTCACTCCTTGCATAACATTTTCCAGCATGTTGCCCTCTCTCAAACTCCTCGTTAGGTCCCCTCCTGCACAGTTGCCTAATAATCATCTTCCACGTGCAGAAGACGACGAGACTTTTGTCCGATCAGATTAAGGAGGATGACTTGATCGCCGCACGACCGCAGTTCAAAACAAAGCCAAAAATCTGGTTCGGGAAAGAAGGAAGGTCTACACCTTCAAAAGGATATTGAGGAAATACAGATGTCTGAGGAAGAGGGTGTGTGAACACACCTTAGCATAAACTCCAATAACATTGAACCAGCATCCAGGCTGTCATTTTTGAAGTTGTGCAATCATGCATCTCCTGGCGTTCAGAGATGTTGCAATTGATAATATAGTGGTTGTGTTTATCTTATCATTAGACACATAAACCACGAACCATCTCGAGCTAAATTTATTTACCAGCGAGCTACTACTAACCCTCCCCGCACCGACCCGCTACCCGCTACCCGCTGCTGCCGCGCCCGCTACCCCTACGACATTTCAACCCCCAGCACATGTAACAGCAATCCTGCGCGCAAAAATTGCCTTTTCGGATCGTGGCATTAATTTTCATGGTTTGGTCCCACTTTTGAGGGGGTCGGGTGGGGTTTGGGCTCGCGGTGGGAGATCTGCCCAAAACGTACCAAAAAATGAAAAAAAATAGGCCGCGCCCAAAGTTCCGCAAATGGTTGTAATGGAAGAGGTACGTTTTCTCCGGCCCGAAAAGCGTATGCAATGTCACTCACGTCTGGTAGCCACGTATTACTGGGGGCGGGGATTCCGACTGCATCGGTATAGGCCCGCGGGGCTGTATCGGTCCCTCTTTCAGCTTCATAATCCATGCCATAGATCTCCTCTCCGCCTGCTATCCTGGCATTACTCTTAGTGGAAATAAGTGATGGACGATGTCTCGCGAGACAACGGGACCCCAAGAATTCTTGAACAAAACCAAAGACCAGATAGCTCAGAAGGATGATGTGCACATTTTGAGAAATATTGATACCTCGGTAGAAAGCACTACTTTAGATGGACACCATCCAGTCGTTAGTTTTTGAAAACTGGACTGTACAGGAATGGCTGATCATTAGAAAATCCACAGCTATCCAGATCCCGCTCATTGCTCCTTCCAAAGAGCATTCAATTCTTTACAATTTTAAACGCGTGACTTGACCTCTGAATTTGCAGAAATGGATGGCCGTGATCATTGAACATCTAGCCATTTTCTTTCCTTTTTTCACATTCAATGCCTGACATTTTGAAAAGTGTGAGTTGACATCATAATCCCCGCCTCTTCCCAGAGCTAAGCATGAGACCGATCCGTGCCGGTTCTTACTATAAATTGGGTTTAAATGCGAAGCTTGGGAAACTTCATCATGGCTGGAACTTTCCATCCAGTTCCTACGTTTGCCTGTTGTTACAATGACGAGCAGAATCTCTTAGCTAGCGGGGGAGCTAACGGATTCTTCAGTATTCAGATGATATTGCGGATCAATGGATTGCAGTATCACACGGTGGTATTGAGAGCTCAGCTAGCACACCCAGTATCATCTCTCGCGTGGATTTCTTCGAACATGTTCCCGTTGCGGGGATCCCTGGCGATTGGCCTCCGGAGTGGCTTGATCCAGAAACTGGACTTCTTGGTAGACGACCGCAACAATGTGAGCTTCATACGGAACTGGGTGGATCCCTTTTGCTCAATAACCTTGCAGATCCGTCACGTTTTCGTGCCAATGTATTCATTCCCTTCCGCTGTAGTTTCCCTGGCGCGTGGGCTTAATGGCCTTCTGGTCATTTCAGCATCCGGTCAATATTGCTTTATAAACGTCGCAGATAACACGGGATATCTTGCAACTCAACCGAGAATGCCTACCAATAAAGCAGGCAACTTTGAGTTAGGTACGTCATGTTACATTAGCTTACCCTGCTTGATGATTTACCATTTCAGGGGATTACAATAAACCTGCGCAAGGTCCGGAATTCCCAAGCACCGAAGGCAATAATCCAGCTAACCTCGAACCTGCACGGGCGGTGGAGCCTTCTGCACCCCATACTCCCAGCCAAATCCGTCCTTCCGGCCGTAAACGAAGAATCACTCCCCCGATGGCTTGCTCCTGCCAGCTTTGAACATGGGACGTGGTCAACGTGCAAGGAAACCGAAGGGCTTCTACCTTAAATTGAATGGTGGAAAAGCCGTGGTTTCTACTAGTAGGCGACGCTTCCGCTGTTAGCGCCAGTCGTGGTAAGGAGATTGCGATATTCCGCCATGCCCGACATACTTGGCTAAGCACTGCAGGAGACTGAACGCCAACTAGGGTCGATCGCATGGGATATGTGTGCAGAATGTGGAAAAATATCTCCACAGTCATTTTCAGGGGTAGCTTTCGAATGGGAGCGCCCACAGTATGCCTAAATATGTCTCTGCTTATGTCTCATGGGGATTGCGATCAATTTGAGTACCTGAAGCCTGCTCAGTTTCAACTTCGTTCATCTGGAGAAATGCATATTTAGCATGGATCAACGTCAGGTTCAATACACACGTGCAAGGTCTGAAAACTTCAAAGTATGGTTTGAGAGGAGGGCCGGCCCGCTGACAGCAGGTTTACAATTCATTATCTTTATGCATACCGGGGCCCGAATCAAATCGCGCCGATACGGCACGTAGGGGTTTTCTATGTCAATGAGGGCAACTACCATTCAAGCGCCGGCTTCGCGTCGAAAAGCCGGGTACGAGGTAATATTTGTTGAAGCTTCTGTCTACGAGAGACTAGAAGGTTCCAGGTGCCAGGAACTCCGACGCGGGTTAATCGTCCTCCGTCGGCGGCCCAAGTCGCAGCACCTATGGCAAGCGGGAGAAAGTCCAATAATTGTAAGGTATACTGTACGAGAAAGGTTATTTGGTGCTGAAATGAGCTGAAACACGGGGCGCACCTGTTGGGTAGCACGTTGAGAATTTATGGCACACATACTGTGCCAAAATTGGAAAAGCTTACCTCACTGGTAAAATGACACAACTTGAGGGAAAATTGAGAAAAGCCACGCGACATAGGAGTGTTCGCAGAAAACAACACACCACTTGTGCCAGGCGAGAAAGGTATGCACACACGCGCAAGTTCCGATGTCTAGAATCAACTTCAGACAAAAACCGCAACCCTAGAAGGCCTTGAGCCCCTCCTGGTCTGATAATCTGGATTGCCATTACACGTGAAGACACGCTCCAAGGTTTAGAACCGTGAGAAATGAACTCAAATGTTCATAATGTTGCTTGCGAGACATAGCGTATTGACTTTAGTTCCTGCTTGAAGTCATCGATGGATGGACCGACTCATCGAACAAGAACCAGATGTTAGGCAGATGTGGCGCAGATCGCTCTGTCCCCAGGACATGGGATCAAAAAACGGGTCGCGTGCCCGTAAGTGCAAGAAGGCGACATGGTAGTCGAGGACGGAGGCCCAGGGATACACCCTGGCAATGGTGACGATGTTGTTCAAGTAGGCCGAGAGGCCCTCAAGGCCCTGTGCAACCGGGAGCGCGAGGTGCAGGTTTTGAAGGACGGACACGAAAACATCCACGCTTCCACAAAAGCGAGGATGTCCGGGACCTCACAAAGCAGGGTCGTGGCGCCCGGTACGGACTCAGCGGGCACGAACTGTGCCTCGCCGAAAGTGTGATGAGATCGGAAAAAGAGCTACAGACGGCGACAATACGTAGGTCCAAACTCAGGGACTGCGACGCGAAAGAGGACACGACAGTAGGACGAGAGAGGGAGAAAACTCTCTGAGGCTGACAAAGCAGTGGTGCCGTGTTCTCAATCCCAAGACCATCTCTAGGCATGTGTCTCAGCCGTGACCCCCATTCGGCCATACAATCATTTAGTCTGTTCAAACAGTTTCTGCACCTCCATCAATATTCCCCCTTGTTGGTAATATATATTTTTCTTTCCTGTGTAGGTGTCGCTTGCATTTGATTCTTCCTTCCTTCAATCTTTCTGCCAGGCCGAAGATTTTGAGGTAAGAAAATTCGATCAGGTTGTACGAGGTTCTTTACATTTGTCTCAGGCGGTGAAACACTATTTCATCAGGACACGGCGGCCACTACTTGTGGGTCAGCAATATCTAGTTACTTCATCCCTCTATGAATTGTTTTAGCTCTCAGACGAGTATACACATTGGATACGTCGTTCGACTGGTCGGCTCTCAGTGGAGGTCGCGCCATGCGACGATTCAGTATGGCTAGACGATCCCCATATTCCCCTGGGACGTGACTGCGCCGCAAAGTTGGCCTTGGGTGCACATGAAGCCCAGATGGTAGTCAACTCGTTGTCAATTGGACAGTTTCATGATGTTGTGTGCCACTCGTATCTGCAACAAAATCGAAATATCTCCATTTCCGCCTCAGCCACTGTGAACCTCGGTGCGGTGTTTTGCTCTTCTTCAAGTCAGCTCCTGGAAGATTTTGTCGAGATTGCCTCATCGCCAAATGCTGTGGACCATATACGTCCTGATTTTCCTTACAGCTGGTACAACCGGGATCTCGTAAAACCATGCGGAGAAGTCATGGAGAATGGCTGGACTCGGTATTTAGTTCATTCTTTGTGATGATCTGCGCTAATTATGTTTTCACTTGAAGTTTCCAGTCCAGTATATCTTGTTATCATATCAATGGTCAAAAAAATGACTCTGTCAGCTGGCTAAGTCAAGCGAATTATGTCTTCCGCCGTCTCCACATCACGTCTAATTTTGAGGATTACGGTGCGACCTCCGCCTTGTCCCACTTCCTACTTATGGCTCTTTTACGCAGTACTAGTATGGGGTTGCAACCTATGTTGATATTCTTTATTCGAGTCGTTTACACCATAAATAGGCCACCCGCAAATTCTTCATCTTTGTCGCCGAAATGTCTTCCTAGGGGCGATTTGTGAGCGACATCAAAAGAAGGCCAAAATAGAAGTGAAGCTCAGCGGTATTTGGCACTTAGGCAATTGAGTTGTGATTGATCCCCCAGAACCCAAAATGGATTCGGAACACCGATCCAATGATCCCCCAGAGCCGAAATAAAAGGATTCGGCACGACTGACAAGGTCGCACTCAATCCAACGATTCTCTCAAGAGACCGGGACCCGGATACATGGAGTTGACACAACTGGCAGAGGTACGCGTCACACGGCCGCATGTCGAATTGGTTGAATGGTTCAGAAATGCCCAGAAAATCGCGATAAATTCAAAAATAAATATTTCTCCATGTTTTCATGCCTGGTGGACCTGAATTTGACCATTTTTTGGTATAGGGAGTGTCTACGGCGTCAAAAAAGCCTTCTAAGTCAGGTTTCTGCGTCAAATCCATGTGTGGAAAAAATAAAGCAAAAAATTCTGGCAGCCGTGTCACACCTCGCCGGATATTCGGGCAATGTACCTGGCCGGGTTTCCAACCAAACTGTGTCTTTTCGGCTCGATGTCGAATTTTTTGGTGCTTGTCACACTGAGTTGCGGGGTATGTCGAAATGTCGAATAGGTCAAAGGGGTCACGCGTCACGCCCCCTGTCGATTTGAACAAAAAAGTACAGTACTACGAGCGCTGGCAATGCCCCTGACGGTAACCTGAAAAGCGATCCGGCTTCCCTGCTTGTGAAAACTGCTGAAGTCTGTTTCCAGCCATCCTGGCTTTGCTGAAGTACGGCGATATGGGCGTCCAACAGGCCGCCACGATTGTAATTGATAAGCTGTCTGAGCACTGTGCGCGATGGAGGTTCTTCTTTGACAGGCCTAGGACTGAAGTCTTCCTCTAGCCGTATTCCAAGACCCTCTTCAGCGTTTGTTTCCACAAATCGTTTATTTGCTCAAGCACGACGATTGGGGCGTCCTACTGGCTGGTGCAGCCACAATTCACAAGCTGGCAGACAAACGTGATCTTTGTCCGCTTGATCCTGAAGCAAGTTCCCGTAGCACGCGATGTCAAGTAATTTCGACACATTCTTGTGGTTTTGCCGAGCCTTTCGGTTCTTGAGAACGCCGGCTTCGCGTTGCTCAGAACGAATGTGAGAATGAACCTGATCCCGATTCAGTATAAAATTCACACTCGAGCTCAATAGATACCCACCTTCAATATTTTTTCCATCTTGTCGAGTCCGAGCCGATTACGATGATCTTTTGTGGTGTTCTTCAGGAACGAAAAAACCCGTTCCACGCCAGCTTGATTAACGACAACATTGAACAGTGTGATGCTCATGAGAGCTAGGTCTCGTGCGTCGGTCTTGAGGTACCCATTTTGATTGACGCTGGGAAGCTCGTGGAAGTAAGCCCACATTGGGCCCTTGTCGCTGCCGGTCATATTTGGGAGAAGAAAATTTGTGTGCGGTCACATTTTGGGTCACATGCTCTGAGCACCTAAGGCCTTAAATGAAACATTGAATTTCGGGGCTCTGATCTAAGGCCTTAATTAAGGCCTTAGACCTTAGGGCCAACACTGAAGTGGAGAACAGATGATTCAAAAGATGTACATAAAAACAACACCCACAATCTCAAATAAGTCTGACCGCCTTGCCCTTTCCATCGAGACAGTCCAACGAAATCCTCACCGAGATACGAAAAACCAGATCAGCGTATGTGTTGTGCTGGTCCATGTCCTGGCAGGCTTTGGTGAGGTGGCGGGTCCGTTGCATGATGTTTTGCGGGATAGCGGGTCGGAAGTGTAGAGCGGCTTCAGACGGAGGGCGGGGGGAGACCTGTCCACCGGAGACGGTGGGTGACGAGCAAAATCTGAGCCTGACCGATTTCCACAGAGCTGAAAGACTATGTTGACTTTTGGTGCACTCCACATTTTTGCCGCACTTAGCGGCCAAAGTTAAAAAATAAGATTGGTGCCAAAGGAAAGCAAAGGACGAATTCCTTTTCGTCTCGGCATCTAAATTATGAACTATAAAAAAAGGAAACAGCATGCAGAAGGGGGAAAACGTAATTAGCTTGTTTTGATGAGGAATATATGAGACTGATAGCATCTGCGAGGGATTGAATATGAGCGTCTACGTGGAAGTGGTCGTATCACTTGAAAATGAAATGGTCCATCAGTGTAGAAATGGAAAAATTAAGAAGGAAGAACGCCATGAAGATCAATGACGCCGTTCGTGGCGCAACCAAGGAAACGAAAACAAAATCAGAAGTGCAGTACTGACCCCATCGTCCTATCCCGATGCGAATCCGCTTGTACCCCAGATGCCGTACGCGGCTTTCGTCCTGGTGCCTCGTGTGCGACGCGTCTGCCGCCAAACTTAGGGGAGAGAAACAGGCAGGAAAAGAGACAGATAGACAACAGTCGAGAACGAGAGGGAAGAGGGCAGGAGGGCAGGAAAGACTCATCTATAATGCTTTCTGCGCCGAACTGAGGGATGCTCGATGGCAAGGTTCAAAATTTGTACAATGGTAGTATTCAGAAACAAGATTGCTTTTACAGTCCGTCGTTCGGGATTGAAATTCGACAAGACCGCTCAGATAGCCATAAAATCAAACCGCATTATCGTTGCCAAGACTCGGTTTTGACTTGGCCATGCCTGGGAAGGTCACCAACGTGTTCGGAGCGCCTAAAAACGCAAGGAGGCAAAGAATAAGGATAGAAAGCGGGGTGGGCCAATGCGCCAGGACCGAAATTCAGGTTTTTTCGGGATGGGGGCCAAATACCTGCCGAGGAACTCCCACAAAAATTCCGGGGAGTCCATTAAAAGCCGAGTCTGACGACGAATCTCTGATCTTTCTTTACTCCCTCCTCCCACCGCCATGACACAGTGGACCATCTCTGAGCCCCCTGTCTCGTCATTGCAAGGAAATGTAGTGGGAAACGCTCGCGATGCAGGCACACTTCCGGGTGACGACCTCTCGAGTGCATTTCCAGCCGTCAACAGCTCGGATTATGGTGTGTGTTATTTTTTCGGTTGCGGCTTCTTTCACTGATGAAACTCAGAAGAAGTAAATTCGCCCCAAACGCAGAGCAGCCAGTGTGCGTACATTTGACGAGTTATAAGTACTTCGTTCGAATGCTGAACCACAGTTTTTTTTCAGCGGCGGTCTGCCTTGATGCCAGAACCCTGGCCACTCGTAAGTAGGAAGCACCCCGAAATTGCTTAATTGACGTTTTTTG
Source organism: Mycena olivaceomarginata (assembly GCA_029378375.1). Lineage (NCBI taxonomy): Eukaryota > Fungi > Basidiomycota > Agaricomycetes > Agaricales > Mycenaceae > Mycena > Mycena olivaceomarginata. Next base: position 120,432 of record JARKIC010000465.1, on the reverse strand, counting down.
AGGCTATCGAACACCCTCCCTAACATACTGGGATGAATGCGTCCGTCATTTCGTCGAACATGTGCTTTGCGGGGTTTGGAAAGCCGATGGAAGCCTCCACGTCGAGGTCATGTCAGGTGTCCGAGAGTACAGCGGGAACATGTATATTGCTTCCGTAGGCACAGGCGACAACCTGCGGTTGGCCACAGTTGTCCGTACGGTCCCAGCGTCAATTCAAGAGGTCGCCAAAGAATTCTATGACCAAACGAGGGACCCTCTCTTCGGCAGAACCGTGTATGGGCATAGGCGATTTATTCGGGACACAGCATCACCTTTGCGGTGGCAGAGTCGGTTCAAAGTCACTCAACAGTAAGAAATTCCGTCATCTGCATATTATTGCAACGCTCGATGCCTTAATCAATAGATCATATGGCGGGGTTGATTTCGACTGGGTATGGGTGCCTGACAATGATGTTTGGCTTCCTTTCCACCAACAGCTTATCTTGATTATGGATCACAATTTCTTTAATCTCGATGTCGACTATCAACGCCTCATCAAAGTCCTCACTCCTGTAGGTGTTATACTCCACGAGACTGCGCTCTGAAATTTCTATTCAGTTGTTCGACTACGCGATGCAAAATTTGCTGGTCGAGTATGGTTACACGGTACGTTTATTTTCTGATCTGACGCAATCTCATGACCCTCCAGCTCCTCGCCGCTCTCTACAAACTGTCAACCGATGAGGAAAAAATCATCTACCTCAGACGCCAGAAAGGTTACCTGAACAGCTTGGCGACTGTAGAGTATTCAACTGATCAAGGTATGAGGCTCATAGTACCAATGGATAAGTTAAACACGACTGCTATAGCGAATACGCCGGACCGGCGATGTGAAATTCACAAGCAGGCGTTGGAGCAGATTGAGCATTTGTTTGAAACTATTTATAAATCCAAGGACAGCTGCGTTGCGTATCTTAGCGCACAACAAGAATCGGCGGCGCGTGAATTTGGGTCAACCATGTCGAAGTGGTATATCGCTACTTACATCCACCATGCTGCATTCCATGGTATTGTGGGCATTATGCGTTTTTGACTTTTACTCGTCTTCTGACGTCGAAGTAGGGTCACATCATTCTCTCTCACAGTGCGCAATACTTGCAGCAAATTACCCCATTTCGTACAGCCTTGCAGGCGGAGATCTTTCCGACCTTGCTTCTGCCGACGAACATGGAACCTGAATACGCACTATACGCCTGCAAGACCCGTCTCAACGTCAAGAACCGCGGGCCAAACGACATTCTCCCTGGCAAGTCTTGTCATTTATTTAGAGCAGTCCCCGTACTCATTCACACTTAGATTTGTCCTCGGAATTAATAAGACTGCCTTCTGTTCAGATTTTTCACACCTAGTCCTCGTATATACGACTTCTCCTGCTTTTACTAGCATTATGTAAATGTTACCGTAACTTCATTTGTCACAACCTGGACGATAAGTTCCCAATTTCTTTTCTTTTCTTTGTGCGTAGGAAACACTAGCCCTGAATCGAGTCGACCTGGCTGCTAACATTCTACCAAAAATTCCTATTGACGTTGACATTGTCTCATCATTACCCACGCCTTTTTCAGGCTCGACACCGGGTACGTGGGTGTCCAAATTGATGAAATTTTAATAAATTCAAGAATAAAATGTTTGGGTGTTTTCTGAAAAATGGAGTTCGTGGAATCATGTTTTACACAGAAATGGTGGACAGGGTCTAAAAGTGCTCGAAAAATGTACCTTATTCATGCCTTGGTTGAATCAAATCCCTAGGTTTTTCAGCTCACAGCGGAGCGTCCAAGTTGTCCATTTTTAGCATTTTTACATCAAAAATGCCTGACTCGGACTTGCATCAGGCATTGCGAGCTTAAAATACGCAATCTAGATAAACCAAAGGGTGAATAGCAACTACGAGGACCGCAAGACTATAGTAAGGCGAGTGAGTCAATCCAAGCTCAAAGCTCGAATGGCAGGGATCGGTGGGCAAGGGATGGAAAGGGGAATTAGATGTGTTGGCTGTAGGCCAGCGAGCGGAGACGGGGACGATAGTGAGACATAATGCGAAGAGTGCGATGTGGACGACGAGGGACAAGACAAGAGCATAGATGGAGGCAAGCAATGAGCAACGACGAAGGCTCAGGATGGCATACGGAATCAGGGGCGAAACGGAATACCAATTCATTCTTGTAAATTATGGTACAGGTGGAATTTATATAGGGGAAGTAAGACAATAAAAGGATAAATAAAAAGGCTGTACAATCCAGGGGAACTGCGTCAAGATCACGGAGACACAGTCAGGAGTACGTGGAAAATAATTGAAGTAGTCGGAGAGACCGGGAATATGTAAGAAAATGGAAAAAGCCAGGGGAATGAGCATGCGGTGACAAGGGGAATTAAATTGCTGCTGTGTCCTGGTGCATAGCAATGCGTCAATGGTCGGTATGAGACATATGCCGGTGAGAAAGCCAAGGTGCATAGCCACTGGTTCGGGACGGAGGCCGATCAGATGGTAGCTATTTGGGTAATTCCATGATCAGCGTGAGACCATGCTCATCAACAGAACTCTGTGCTATGGGGAAAAAGTCGAAAAAGTAAATCTGTCATTGCAAACCCACTTGCGGCAAGCGTCTTGCAAAGAGCACCCGCCGTCGGGCGCAGGCGGGTGGAAGAACGAGGTGACGCTGTAGATAGTGAACGCACCGGGCGGCGCGAAGATCACGAGGAAGGTGGGTTGACTGCTCCAGGTAAGTGTGTATTTCTGATTCGCATGGAAGTCTGCTCAACTAAAGGTTGTATTTACTTCCAGGTTCCGCTGTTGCTGTCGAACTAATCTTCTCCGGTGGGCGGGACACGATTGGATTGCGCCGGGCAAGTTTGGACGTAGAGACAATCCAGAAATTGATGTTTGTTAAGGCAAGGTTGAGGGTGGCCTTCACACCGGTGGCCACCCGTCCCCTCTGTTGACCTGTCAAAATTAACTGTGCAGATTGTGTCAATTGTGTATGGTAATGCAGATGATCCTTTTTGAACGGGTTGGCTTCCTTTGTTGTAGCGTGAATCTCAATACACTCCAGATGCAAGCAGACCCCAGATCTGATAACATCAGTCACAGCAGCACCTGTAATGAGTAAGGATGCTTCGCTTTCACGACCTTCAGGCATGTGAGGTCAGAGGGAGCAGACGAGTAAAGAGGGAGGTGATCAACCAACACATTTCAAATCACGTGAGGGCTCGACTCTCACTGCCACTGATTGGAATGCAGATCCTCTTAAGTTGTATGTTGTATCTGACAAGTCGTGCCTTGACTGAGTGAAGTTGTATTTGATGTTTGGGAAGTTGTATCTACAGATTTTGGAAGTTGCACTCTGCCTAATAAAACTTGTACCCTAGATGAAGCATCAAAATCAATAGTTGTTGCTCAGAAACTTGTATCCATTTGGCTTGTACACTTGAAAAGTTGTACAATATTTGACATGTAGAAAAATAAGATGAAGTTGTCCCGCCATCTGAGTTGCGGGAGAATGAAGTTGTATTTCGATAAGTTGCTGGTTGTGTACATCAGATTAAAAGTTGTACATCGCAATGTGCAGCGTTGTCCCTCTTTGCAAATTAGATGTGTTTTCTGAGGTTGTTAGATTTAAACCTGTCCTAATCTCCAAGGTGTGTTTCTTTCTGAGTTGTCTCTTTTGTTGTGCTGATTCTCGAGTTGTCCTTCTAAAAGATGTGATTTTTTTCGAAGTTGTAGTAAATACTTTTGATACAGTATACCGCCCATAAAACCACTTTGTCTTGGTTCGAACCATTTTTTGGTTCGAGCCACTTTCCTAGACTACTAAGTAAATAATGAAGAAAGCCTTCATTCCTATTGACTAGACTAAGATATATCACACACGGTTCGAACTTGAACCCTGCGGCTGTTGGAACCTTCTGATGATGGAATCAGAAGTGGAATCGGTCTTGGCGGTCGTTGTGGCGTGTGAGAAAGGCACATCAAAACCTTCCATTTCTTTTCTTTTGTATGCCGTAAGGCTCATATTCGACCAATATCTTATTTAACTATTTCTACAGCATAAACACACATCCCTGAATTTTCTTGGAGGGAATGGGCTCGAAATGCAGGTGGGATCATGCATAATTCCACATCAGGGTGTGAATTCGGCTCGAACCTCAATTTATTTAGCGCCTTGCCGAGATACAATTTCAATATTAATAGGGCTGTAGCCGTACAGGAAATATGTGGGGGCCTTCTACACATATTGACAATTGACATAAACACCGTAACACAGAAAAAACGAAGAACAACCCAAACCGACTTGGAATCACACAGCTGTCGTTACTGGGGTGCCACCCAAGCTCGACGTAATTTTGACCGAGGAGGGCTTGCCTTTGGTGGATATGGCGAGGGTAAACTGCCCGTTGGCGAGTTTCGTCATCGCTTGCGGCGACACATTATCTACACCGGTGATGGCCACGAAGAGTTGCGCGGCAGGGTTATTCGAAGACGCGACAACTGTGGTCGTAGTCTGGCCCTTCTGGTTTTACTGGTCGCGGAAACGATAGCGATGATATCCTTCACCGGGGGTGGCGAGCTTGGCGTGGAGCTCGGGGTCGTCGTTCGTGTTGTGGAGGTGACCGCCGAAGAGGGGGACACGAGGTGGTGGCGGGCACAGGATTACCGGGCCAGGGAGCTAGCTGACCGACGATGGTCGGGCTGGGGAGCGGTGCGGCCAGATTATTACCGAATTCAAGGGGCCCAGATCCCAGAGCGAGGAACGGGATCACGTCAAATTGATTAGGTACTTCGTTGGCGCCGAATGTGATTAATTCCGGGAAGATGAATTTAAAAATCGGTTGGATGAATTGGCCGGCGACGATCCCTCTGGGCGCCTACAGGAATGTGTCAATTTACTATTCAGAGCGAGCCACACGAAAGCGTACAGGGGAAGTTCCGCTGGTGTAACGGAAGCTAACTTCGCGGGTTGCCGGGCTCGCATCGACCTTACCGAGGCGGTATACAATCTTCCCTATGGGAGCGACACCGCTTCCCTGAGCGATGACAAGCTGTCGTTCCGACTCCTCGCCCGTGCAGGGATTGACGTCGATGGCAAACCACTCGACAGTTGTGGTAGCATCTGTTCTCAAATGAGGTTTTACGCAAACTTCCAGAGGGAATTTAATTACCAGTTGCGAATGCCACGGCCCTAGGAGAGAAGGAGAAAATATTATTTCGAAGGTCGTTATGAGGAATATTCAGCGTCTTACCTCGTTTCGCCTGTCTCGAGATTTGGATTGGGATCGATAATGCCATAATTCGCACTCTCCACAGTGAGATACGCCGGTTTGGTTCCAGGAGCAGTGCGAATCCCTAAATTGGCCTCCAGTGAGTAAAGCGCAAGAACCTACGCGGAGTTAGTTTCAGCGCCGTGAACGAAAATCGGGTTGGCGTACACCCTCCGGCGTTTTGATGCCGCTGAATATGATGTAGTCTCCGACGGCCAAAGGCGCCATGATACGGGGGTCGAGTCCGCCGGCAACGACCCTGGCAGGATCGGGGTACGTGCTGCGAGCGTGAAAGGATGGGCGATGGACGTGTCTGCTGCACTTACAACGTGGACAGGTAATTTCCCTGGGTGTCCAATAGGCGATTCGTCAAAGGACATTCGGGATCAGTGCTGAACTCCAGGGCTTGCAGTTACAAGCAAGGTAACATTATTAATTGCGAGGATCTGTCGCGCCCCGCGACGATCGCACCCCCAAGTCCTTGTGCTTGACCATCATGAGTACTACATCGTCATCGGACCATGCAGAATCCCTCGCGCAGTGCTTAAGGGCATCGCATCTCGGACTTCTGATGAGGCAGTGAAGTCGAAATGGTACTGTTGCGGATCCAAGTCTCCGACAAGTTTTGGGCATGAAAAAGACGCAAGGCAAGAAACCGCTCCGACGCGAGCAGCGCATCAATGTCGCGCCACGGGTTTTCTACCATATCGTCCAAATCCTCCAGTATGAGTTGATAAATGCGGAGCACATTCAGTTTGTGCGAGGATATGGCCGCCATAAAATCTAGGATTGGCACAACTTGTCCCGCCAGATAAAGACGTTGTAGGTTGGGGGTGTGCTGGATGATCACCTGTGCGCATGAAACAATTCCTATCGGTCTGGACCACGCACAGAACTTTTGTGCTGATACTTTGACTTATCTTCTTCCCATTTTTGTCATTGTATCCCAACGATGATCGATATCAATGGTCCACTGCATTGGAAGTGGCTCGAAAGGCTCGATCTGGCTTGCTGCCATTTTCACTGGGAAACCCAGGGCTCGATGTGGCTACGTTGTAAACAAAGTCGAGCTGTCCAAGGCTCGAATGGTGTCATAAAGGCGCATCTTCTGATCCACTTTTCATGGCGATATACAACGTTTTTGAGGACATTCTTTCCCAAGACCTGCACAGCCTCTGTCACGCAGAATTTGTTCGTGTCGTATCCCTCTGTTCTTCTGAAGTCGAACACGCTGTTGCGGCCTATCCCGCATGTATTCTGCAAAGGGACAGCCGTATGACAACGTGCTGTGAATGCATTGACATCTGTTGGTGATGGGACTGTAATGTGAGATTCGGGTCGGCTGCTGATGAAGAAACGGATGGGAAGGGGTCCCCGGAAAACCGAATTGCCGATCGACCGCAAGATTTCCCGCTGAATATCCTTTCCGTCGCATTCGTCTAGGCCACCAATAATACGGCCAGAGGGTGGGTGAGTTTCCGACATGGTTCGATGACCAACTGCCGGAGTTGGTCGACCGATCGAGAATGGCAGGCAAATGATCGTGACGGCAACAATCCCCCTCTTACCACGATCAAAAAAGTACTTCGGCCTCGCCCCGAGGAACCTGCAAAGCCCGTGGAGAAGGGTTTGGGTATGCTTTCCACGTCGATGAGTACAGTACGCTGACAATTCAGTGAACAGATGCAGACAAATCTATTTTTACTCGCAGAACTCCTGAGTTACTGTACCATTTCGACCAAGTGTTCACTGATGCGTGACGGATCACTAACACTCCGGCTCATACAGCATCTCGACCGGCCACTCATGGCTCTCGCCAAGATGTCGCCGGCTCCCAACAGTGGTGGAAATGGGTTGTGCAACTCAATGCTTCTCAGAACTTGGTCTACGTTGGAGCAGAACCTTTTCCACCGGTCCAAACCCAAACTCGCAATTGCCCCCGGAGCACTAGTCTCTCCTAGACAGACACTGTATATGTTTGCTTGTACCTCGCAATATAGAGTCTGTTGCTTACCGCGGGGGTCGGATCGTGTAGCCGTGTTATTATATAATCTCATGTAAGCCATAGTTATCTCATAGCTAACAGTTTTTTTTCTTTTAGGATTTGCACTTCCTTGATACCTTTTCCACCCACGGGACACAATGGAGGTGTCTCCTATGAGTGAGGATGCCCTTAGATGAACTGGAAAATAATGTCGTGTGTCCGGATTGCAGCTCTTTGTGGAGCTTAGGAACATCGAAAAACCACGATGATTACAATCTCGTACTGTTCGCCTACTCTCTGCATTGCCACCGTTGTTTGTCACTGCGAGGTTTTCTCCCTATTCCTGTCTTTCAATATAATAGAGTCTTGATGCATCGCACAAATGGAGGGGATAAATACAAAAAATTTAGGCCATTTTACAGTCAAGATCAGTTCTCAACTCATAAATCTCCAACCAAGTCCATGATGTAAATCCAGTGAAATAACATTGAAGTCATAGAAAATGCTAATGATTCTGCTGCGTCCATGGAGAGCGATTTGAGTGATTCCGAGTCAAGTACAGTGAGACACAAACAGCAAAGAGGGAGGAAACACAGCGAAGAGCACAGCATATGATTTTAAATGTGATATCCGGTCTTGAACACACGGAAAAAAAAATGAGCTAGTCTCATAGTTTTTAGGAACAGCTGTAATCCACATTTTGAACCACATGCCCCGAAATGCCATTTTGAATCACATGCTTCGTAATGGCATTTTGAACCCAAGCCACTTTCCCTTCTAGTTTTTTTCCCTGTATGTTCTTCGCCGAGGCCGGCTTGAGCGCGGTCCCTCACGGACCGAGCGAGAGAACTCTGGCGACCAAATCGATTCTCGTTTTGTCCTCAAACTCTCTCTCCCTTTCTCCCATGAAGAGCACGGCATAGAATTCATACTTCATCCAGAAGCGAGCTCGGAGATGCAGTGAGTCATTCAAATGAAAAATTTCTTTGCTCAATTCGTCACAGTTGGGATTCGCCTGCATTGTAACTTCTCAGAAGATGCATGGCTTCGTCACACATGAATTCATTGTTTACCGTCGGTGCGTATTTGAATACACGCAGCAAATATTCACGGCACTGCTTTGCTCACTGTTCACCTCTGAGCTCGAGGACGTGCTCTTTCTTGGCACCCGACCTCTGCTACTCACCGCTTCGAAAGAACTCCTCAAGTGCAAACCAAAGCATAAAGCTTCCCATTCTGCTCTCCAATCAAAGGATCACTAAATTTAGTACAATAAATAATAAATAATAAACCGCCACCATCCTCGCATAAAGAGCAGTGGAGGATTAAGGTTCTTGCTCAACAAACATTGCGCAGTACCTGAAGGATCATTCACGTCAGCATCCAGATAGTGCAATATGTGTTGGGATGGAGGAGTTACCCAGGTACTCAGGGTCTCCCGGCGTTCTTTTGAAATGTGGGGGACCCATACATGAGGTGCTAGTACCGCCCATGCAGGTATGTCCTGAACCAGCTCGGGTAAGGGGAGCAGTTGCTGTGAAGCAGTCGGACGCCAAGACATCTTCAGCGCAGTTCCCTGCTTCTTGTGCCTGACATTGTGTTCCATGAGCTCCTTTGGATTCCGGAAGGTCTCGTTACAATCTAAATTCAGGTCAACTGATGTTGGAAACTGCATACGAGCGGGAACAGGCAAACCTTGATAGGCACAAGGTATTGTCTCCAGAATGTGTGTTTGTGCGTGCGCCGTGAGTCTCTTCTGATCAAAGAGCTCTGCTCCACAGGCCTCCCATTGACATTGCTGGGTTACAGGAAACAGAGGATGAGTCGAGGGCAGGCCGGTCGGCAGCATACTTACCACTGTGTCGATTTGCTCCTGAATGTGAATTTTGGACACGTGCAGATCCAGGGTCTCGAACGAGTTCAAAATCGATGTGCATCCTTCCCACCTGCACGACACCTCGTATATCCGAGAAAAACCCTCGAGCACCCCATCTGAGAATGGAAACAAAAATGAGATAGGGGGGCACAACAGAAAACAAACTGTGTCACAAACCGTTAGTGATACACAACTCCTCTGGAGGGGCGATGGTCTCCTCCAGTTTTGTGGCCGGTAATAGCAGCGGCCGGTTAGATTCCCCGTTCTGATAATCTCGCTTGACAGGATCCGGCGCATGACGAACAATGACTTGAGACACGGCAACATCGTTCGGCGCCTCTAACTGAAGTGCGTGATTGCCAGAGAGGTCGAGAGCAGCTAACCCATCAAGTGGCTGCTTTAGAGACTTGTAGACGCTCATGGCGACCGCTGATACGCCCCGAGAACGGTTTGTATTGTTCCATAACCTGGGAAGAAGCTTGCTATCAAGCTGATGTGGAGCATGGAGTCGTAACTCGGCACTCGGGTTTTTGCATGTCTTCACGTAGTGCCCTCGCTTCCCGCAATTCCCGCAAGATCGCTTGCGTTGACTCTGCCGTGTGTCCTTCAGATCCTGTATCCTCTGCTGATTGAGGACCAAAACTAACCTGCAGTGGACTGGCTGGGTTGGTGGGGGGCCTGGGTCCTGTCCCTACGTCGCATATCTCCCGTCGGCGTTTTCTATCCTGAACTGTAGTCGTGGCAGGATGCAGGCGTAAATTGGGAGACTTGTTGAGCTACATAGATTATGCAAACATTCACAATGTCTCCGGCATAGTTGAAAACGACCCACAATGCTATCGCACATTCTTTCGGCCTCGTCGAGTATTTGACGAACATTGGCCGGACAGCATTGGGCGACGACGGATGGTTCTGTGTTTTTCTTTTGGCATGAGGATATGAGTGTCGGAAACCAACAGGACCACGGCATTTAACCCACTAAAAGTGCCTCAAGCTCCCCAAAGAACCTCGTACACAAGCTCAGCACTTCCCCATCGAGTTTGAGCTGCTACATGAGTAATCCAGGTGAGTATAGGAGGCTTTTGCAGTATGACTAGGTAAACAGACGGAATTGTGCTGGGAACCTGGAAGCCTCACGGCTCCGACGCCGCCAGTCAAGAGCTCGACCTTCCTGGATGAGTTGTAAGCCTTGGTTCGCCGAATAAAAGCGAAACCGAAGCTTACCTTGTTGTACCCGTTCCCAGGCTGTCAACCTTGTCTGACCGGGCTTCCGAGCGGGGCACGACGGTCAATTTTTGGTCCCATGAAGTCGGTGTCGGTAGCATGTGGCGGGCGGGCGGATGCGACATGCTGGCACCGACAGTAATAAAACCGATTACCGATTAGCAATCAATGGCGTGTCAAGTGCACTCAATCGGCACGTGATGTTTTTTTAATTATTATTTTTTAAAATTATTTTTTATTTTTTATTTTGGAGTGTTTGAGAAATGAAACTCAGTCTGCAGAAGCATTCCAAGCTCATCCGATTGTATTACTGGATTTAAGGCCAGTCTGTGATGCCAGGGAAATCCGCTCAGGAGGAAATGCCGTTACACCCAAAATTCAACCAGTGTGGGACTCCGGCTTGCAAAATTATCCTATCCCATTTCTCTCATGTATCCGAACGACAATAGCATTTTGATTCTCGATAATTGCTCAATTCACAAAACTGCCGCACTTCGGGAAATTGTCGAGGCACAAGGCGAGTTCGTTGTCCGCTACCAATGAATGTCTTCACAGCACAAATTTCAGGTTCTCTACTAGTTTTCCTACCACCTTACTCTCCGAATTTCAACCCAATCGAAGAGAGTTTTAGTTGTGGTAAACTTAATAAAGGCAATTTTTTTAGCCAAGGCCTCAACCATTAATAACGGGGCCCCGAGGATGATCCCCAGTGAAAAGTCGGTGGGATGAAATGTGATCAGCTGAGATCGGATGTCGATGCGGGTGATCCCATGTGATCATTTGAGATAAATTGGGAGTGTGCATAAGAACCGCTCAATCAATCTCTCTTTATCACCCCCATCTCGCGTGTGTCTGAGTCTGAAGATCTGACTGTGGGTTTTGTAACACTCTTCTGTGTGTTCACTGTATTTACTGTAGTAGCTCTCCAGAACACAATGTGGAATGACTATGATGATGGTTATATTTTTCCGGGGGAGAGTGGCAGCCTCGATCCGGAATGGCAGCTCTGCAAGTGCGCCAAGTGTGCCAAGTTATGTGATGGTGGAAAGAAGATATCGAAACGCACTTGGTCTAGACACCACGAGACGTTGTCATCACGACCATCTCGACGAGCCATTCTACTCCATTGGAATCTATCGGATCTGCCGCAGCCCGCAAGGAATCCCGCCCACGGAGTGATTCAGATGAAATAACTGCCAGGCCGGCCTTCGAAACACAGGTGAGTGTTTCTAGGTCTATCCAGGTTATCTAGCTAAATATTAGAAGAGCTTTGCGATGGATATAGACGACATTCTCCCTTCGCAGCATCCTGCTCAGGTAAGTTCCAAATGCTACTGTGCCAAGAATGTAGGACTCAACACTACATGAAGGCACCACAACCTCTGGAACACCCACTGCTTTTCCCAGTGGCTGACACCTCATTGGACCTTCAAGAGATTGAAGACCTGGATCTTGTCTCTGATGATGAGAATTTCAATTTTGAACCAGTGCAAATTCCAGACGATCCTCCTTTGGACTCGGAATCAGATGGTCCGGCCCCTGACTCTGGTGCTGATAGGCAGCTACAGCAGACCGATGTACCATCCTTGGCTGGCTCCACTGCACCAGATGTGCCTCGGTTTGTTCCCATTGAGCCTCGCAGAAGCACAATAACTGGCACTGTGTTTTCTGCAAGCCTCCCTGGCGCTCCATCTCAATAGAAACTGTGAAGATTGAGAAACTGCGGATCTCCCTACAATTTATCGAGGCTCTTGAGTCTGCTTGTAAAGAAAATAGTCAACTTACTCCTGGGGATGACGAGAGGCTCTGGAACCCTCCATGCACACTGCTTGATACAAGTGACCCAGGTTTACGACAAGCACTTAAAACATTCATGGGTGCAGATGCCCCGGTGACTGAAGAAACATTCAATGCATTTCGGGATGCAGCTCTGGAACACCACCCTGACGACGACTTTCCAACATTTTACAAAACCAAAATGGCTCTTGCAGAGCTCACTGGTGTCAGTCCAATCGAAACTGATATGTGTCCCAACAGCTGCATTGCATATACTGGTCCCTTTTTCAGAGCTTGACAAGTGCCCTTACCCCCGATTGTTCAGAACCTCGATATGATCAGGCCAAGCTGCAGAAAGGTTTTCATGAAGCACGCGCCAAATTTTGGACAATTCCAATTGGCCCGTATCTACAGTCGCTTTGGCGCCATCCAGAGACAGCGAAGGAAATGAAGTATCGTCGAGATTGTGACAGGAAAATTCGGGAACGAACCACAGTTACCCCAGACAGCTGGAGGTGATATATTTGATGGAGCTGACTATGTAAAACTTGTCCGAGATGGTGTTATCCAGCCGAATGACATGGTGCTTCTCTTCTCAATCGATGGTGCTCAGCTCTATGCACACAAGGCTTCGGATTGCTGGATCTACATTTGGGTTATTCTTGATCTGCGCCCTGGACTTCGCTACAAGAAAAAATTTGTCATCCCAGGTGGTTTTATACCCGGCCCAAATCCTCCAAAGAATGTTGATTCATACACATTTGTTGGGCTACATCATCTGGCTGTGATTCAGAGGGAGGGCCTTCCTGTATGGGACGCCTCAGCAGATCCAGACTCACCTGATGCATTCTTCACCTCTTATCTGTATGTGTTTCTCTCAACAGCAGATGGTCCTGGACAGCAACATATGAGCGGCTCTAATGGACATACTGCACGAGTTGCATGCCGCTTTTTTTTGTGGACTCGAGGGTCGTCACCGTTATCAGGCACCACAGTACTATCCTGTGTTGCTCAAGCCGTTGAACTCCCGATATGGAGCAGCAGAACGAGAGGATGTGGACATTCAGACAGACTTGCGATCGTCCCTGTCCTCAGAGGCTTCTATCCAACAATACAACTCTGCAATCAGCCTCTTATTGACATCACGAAACAAGACAGACTACAAGGCAAAACAGACTGAGTGTGGATTTGGGAAGCCCAGCATTTGGTCTGGACTCCCCCGCTGTCTGGGACCACCAGGTATCTTCCCCGCAGACTTGATGCATTACATTCTCAAACATTGGGGATTTGCTTTATGGGCTTTGGACAGGGAAATTGGATAAGGTTTATCCACCTGATCGTGCTGATTCCTAGCCATGGAGAGTTCTGACTGGAGATAAATGGACTCAGCATGGTGCTGCTGTCCACGCCTGTCACCATTATTTCCCAGATAATTTCGATCGTGTACCCCGGAATCCCAGTGAGAAAATCAACTCGGGCTACAAGGCAAAAGAATGGCAACACTGGCTGTTCGGACTCGGACCTGCTCTGTTATATGGATTGCTTCCACTAAAGTACTGGCTGAATTTTTGCAAGCTAGTTCACGTTGTTCGCCTGTTACACCAATATTCCATCAGCAAACCTTCGCTGCTTACAGCATACAGACTTGTTCTTCAGTTCACTTATGAATTTGAGGAGCTCTACTATGAGCGACGGAGTGAACGCATCCATTTCGTTCGTCAGAGCATTCACACCCCGATGCACATGGTGCAAGAAGTTCGGCGTGTGGGTAATCTCATCTTGTATGCTCAGTGGACCTTGGAGCGCACAATCGGAAATCTGGGAGAAGAGATTCGTCAACCCAAATATATGTTTGCAAACCTTTCCCAGCGTGGACTTTATCGAGCCCAACTCAATGCCCTGAAAGCCATGGACCCCTCTTTCGATAGACTGGGTCGCAAAGAGACCCAGCTGCCCACTGGTGCTGTGGACATTGGTGACGGCTATCAGTTGCGTCCAAAGATTGACAATGCTGCACGTGCACCTGAGACAGCAGCAGAGCTTGAAGCACTCAAATCGTATTTATCCAACTCCTGGAGTCAGCCATTTGACGACAAGCAAGACAATTCACGCATCACTCGCTGTGCACGACTTTCACTTCCCCAGACTGGTCAGATTGCACGGTCGCGGTGGGGAGAAAAGGAACAAAATCGCGTCACCCGAATGGTAAAGGTAAGCCTGAGTTTATTTAGAGGTCTGAGAAGCTTTCTGATTGTACATACAGTTTCGATCCAACACACAAGAAGGCTTTGAAATTGCGGAAGTCCAGTACTTTTTCCGGTACCAAGTTGAACACAACACTCCAACACCGTTAGCGATGGTGTCTGTATTTGCCTGCTCCAGATCGAGACCTACTGCAAGAATCATTTGGGACCCTCTGGGCAGCTCGACACCAGGGACCAGCTGGAATGCGAATCATTTTAGCCAAAGATGTCCTCTCTGTTGTAGCGATGATTCCGTTCCCCCTCAAATCGAGGAACCTCCGTGGAGGCAGAGAGAAAACTACATGGTCTACATTTTTGTACGAGAAAATGGGCGTAGATAGTTCAGGTATTTCATCTCAATAGAGTTTTAGTTGGCTGTGATCGTGACAAGATGGCAAGCGTCGGAACTTGCCCGGAACTGTCGGCAATATGTGATTACCATACCATGCACGTAAGGCGGCGACTATTTTCTCTGTCGTCCCTCTTTCCATCCTCTAACTATGCTGGGGAATAGCTTTGGGGGGAGTTCCCGGCGACACTCCTACGGGCCAGGCAGCTCTTCCCCTCTGTCCTCTCTATCTGGCACCTCCGGACTTTTCCCACTCACAATCGCATGCGCGTTCTTGGTCGTCATCGTCACTGGGCACCCCAGCTCGCTCCCCTTACGCAAGCCCGTCCATCGATGCGCAGTCGTTTGGGGGTGACGACATGTCATCCTCATCGAGTCCGCTCGCCGTGTGCTTCCCAGACCTGCCGAGCACGAGCGGTGGCTACTTCGGGAATGTGTCCGTATGTACTCCCTCTTGCCGGCTATTCCACGAACCTCACATCCATCTCTTTCATAACCTCAAGAATAGCGACAGTGGCGTCTCGGTGGATGCGCTGTCTAGGCATGAGACACTCTCCTACAATGTGCACTTCATGAAGGAGGACATAAAGTGTGTCATCTACACTTCAAAGAAATTTTCTGACTCATGCGCTTAGGAACCTACACTCGAAGCTCGACCAGCTCCTGCACGCCGTCCAGCGCAGCGTGCCCAACTCGAACGAGGCTATCTGGATCCGTGACGCTTACCTGGCCTTTAACCAGCAGCCACGGATCGCCGACAAGTCGCCCGAGCTCAACCAGCTGAAGGCTCGACACCCCCCATGTCACGATATGGACCCCTGCCGACTTCGAATCCGAGAACGACAGTGCCCCGCGCAAGAAGTCCTCCAAATCTGCCGGGGGGACGGACAGGAAGAACGATGTCAATAATGAAGGCAAGTATATCCAGCTCGTGAATGGGACAGTAATTGGCGGACAGGAGTTTGGGCTAATCCGCGACGAGCTTAACACGCTCCTTAACGACCTTTTTGCTGCGGGGAAGGCGACCCGGTACCTCAACCGACTCGGGCAGCAAGTGCGCGGGGCGCTTGTTCATATGCTCGAGCACCGCTTCCCCTACCTCGCGCTGTGTACGGACCACTGGAAGGCACTCCGTGTCATCAGTGGTCGGTACCGGTTCTGGGCTGCGAAGCTTTTCGATGGCACGGTTTCCGACGGCGAGGACGACACCGCGACTGCGGGTTCTAAGCGCAAGAGCTCCGTGAAGCACGACACAGCCAAACGCCGTCGCGTCCTCGAAGGTGGGTTAATTCATCGTGTCCTTTGTATGATTTCTTACGCATTTTACCGCAGATTCCTCTCTCCTCCGTCTGTCTACCCTGCCCGACGACATCCCTGTGGGCACGCTGCAAGAACCCGCTGTCCAGCCTGTGCAAACTCCGAGCACCCAGCCCAGTTCTACCCCGCCCACCGTCCTACCTGTGCCACCTCCGTCCACACCGATAGCCGTGTTACCAGTGCGCGCCGTCCAGCCTGTGCAAACTCCGAGCACCCAAGCCAGTTCTACCCCGCCCACCGTCCTACCTGCGCCACCTCCGTCCACATCGACACCCGCGTTACCAGTGGGTGAGCTTGAGGCGCAGGAGGACGATCTTTTGTGAGTTTTTTTTGGATAATGCAGAGCCTGTCTGACATGTCTACAGTGCCAATGTTGTGGTACGACCCCCGCTTCCGCCGCCGTCTTTCTTCGCCGCCGTCTCCTCCGCCCCCGCCTCCTCCACCTCCCCCGCCTGCTGGAGGATTGTCTACGGCGCCATCTCCCCCCTCCCTTGGCGCCAGCTGGAGGATCGGATGCTGTACCACCTCCCACGTCATCGGCGTCGAAGAGCAAGGTGTGCAGACCCACCCCGACACACTTTACGCCACGGTATGTGCCGTATACTTAGCAGTTGTCACACTGTACTTAACTGTACTCAGGAATCTTTGCATGGCTGTATATGCCGACGACGTGGGCGGCTCTACCGCGGATTTCAATGCATACTGGTCAAGTCAGGTGGCAGACAGCTCGCTTTCCATCCAGGTATTGAACGCTCCGTTCCTACCTAATCTGGATCTCATTTCATTCATGCTAGGCATATGAAACTTACTCGAAGGAGCTGGTACGTTTCTCTTCCCTCTATCCGAGCTATTCTCATATTTATACAGAAGAACAGTGTGCCGAAGCCCAAGTGCATACCGTCTACTCAAGTCATCCGTCAGCGCATCATCGAAATCTTGGCGGATACTGCCCCGTAAGTGCGCCGCAAAGTGTGGTGCATGGGAATACGGGACGATTTCGTATAGTAGCAGTAGTAGTTTTAATACATCTCGTTTTTTCTCAAATAATTCCGATCTGTGAACGTAATCCATATTCAATCAATGCCGTTTGATCCCAATCCATTCTGCGGACCGAAGTGATCAAATGAGAAGAAATGAGACCAGCCCCACCTAATCTCAATACATCTCACTGATTAACGGTAATTTGAGACAGTTTTGCGATAAGACGAGTTTTACTGAGAAGATTTGTCTAGACCTCAATTCTTCACTCTAGATATCATTTAATCCCACCGACTTTTCACTGGGAATCGTCATTGGGCAGTTCACGTTCCTGATCAACTTCTGGACTATGGTCCTGTCTACAATTTTGGGCCTTCTTGACGGAACGCCTAAACAAAATCCTCAAAAATATTAACAGCAACAACTGGACAGGAGGCGAACTCGAAGTATCTATGATGCGGGAGTTTCATCGCAAATCAGCGGTTGATTCGGCAGTACGTAACTGGCCAGGGTAGGCACTCTCCATCTGACTCCTTGCATTTTACAGCTCCGTCGGTTACTTACCAGTGCTGGGACATCAACTACAGCGGAATCAGAATTTATTGAACGGCTGGTGGGACAAAACACAAATATTGAGGCCATTGGCACAATTCAAGATGCATCCCACAGCGGTCAGGCTTTATGCACTGATCAAGTGGCACGGTAGCTAACAGCAGGTTTTCAGAGCTCACGCGTACTCGTGCCAGATTCGGCAAGCTCGCAGCAAAAATGAAACAGGTGGATGAATCACACGAGATGAAGATAATGAAGCGCGCCCTCTGCAATTACTACAATCGGGACCGTGCTCGCCCACAGGTTCGATATAATGTCCGTGAAGGTGACCCAGGCAGACCCGCATTCATGCCGTATGTTGATCTGTACGACTACGCTGTTCTTGATGGTCGCCGGATTTCGCCGACCTCCCGGAACCGCCGAAACTCAGCCGGCTCGTCGCTTATCCAGGCGAGATTCGCAGGCTCGGCATACGTCGGGGAAGTGAGGGCTGTGTTGGCGCACGACCAGCCGGGGATTCAGAACTCGGGACAAATACCATTGACAATGGTCGCCTGGATGAAAGAGTCGCCAGACTCTCCTCTTGACGGTGGCAACGAGGGGTTTGTGTGGAATGAATTGTGCGCAGATCCATTTCGTAACCTATTCCCTGCTGAAATGTTTTCTTTCGGTCAGCCCAGAACTTGATGTTAATACTTGGCTGTACGATCAGTTTGAAGACCCCGAGGAGGATGGTTCTCGGCCAGAGATTATACCTCTGGAAGCTGTACAATGTCAGATTGCTCGCGGTACACTTGGACATACGGAACCGAAGATGTGGATCACCACTACTATGGATCGAGTGAGTTGTAAATATCTTGGTGACTATATATCATAACTCATTGCCAGTATCCAACTTCGCACTTCATAAGTGGGCTCGAAGACGTGACAGTTGACTAAGATTGTTCTCTATAGAAGTTTTTGTGTAATAAGTACTATGGTTTACTCCTGTTCGTCGTCATTGATATCCGCATTGATTTGAACCTGCTCCGTCTCATTTTCGCCCGCCTCGCTGCTTCCGAAGCCCTCCGGGTCTGCATGAGTGCCCCAGTCTTTAAGTAGACCACCGTACCGTGGGTTGTTCCGATTCAATGCAAGCCAGGTTGCATTGATTCCGAAATTGTATGGCGCGACGGCCGGGATGTCCGACGGAGCCCGGCCAGTATCGCGGACGCGAACGAGGCGAAATTTCTTCTTATGTCCGGGGCTGAGGAGGTCGAACGCCGTAACTGACAATTCATGCAGGAGTTTTGACATCTTGATGTGATTGTCGTCAAACTCGATGGAACCACGCAAAGGAATGCAAGACTCACCTTTTCAGAGCGCCAAGGAGTCTCCGCGACCTCAACGAAATCGGTCTTGGCAAGCACTGACTCGGGAACCTTGTCGTAACCGGCCTCGTACGCCATCTTGGTCCTCCACACAGCCTGGCTTGTCTCGTCACGGTCTTCTGGCCCCGAGTACTCGTCTGACATGTGCTGTTCATGAAGCAGGGCGTCTTTAGCGATTTTGGGGTCAATCCCGTATTTATCGGCGACAATCGGAATAGCCTTATCACGTTGGACTGCTTTCTGCATGATCGTCTGGTCAGCCATCCAATTGAATTTAAACCAAATGAATACCGTAAAGCGGCGCTCCCGCCTTCGACCGACGCTGTTATGCCCTGCAACCCTCTTCGCGACCTCACTATCGACCTGCTGACGCCATTGAACCTTGCACGATCGAAATGTGGTCTTCGACATTTCAATCAGTGTTTTGTCAGTCCAAGTAACGTTCACGTTAGGAACGGACAGCCCTGGAGGCCAGGTTTTTGGGCCCTACCACTCAAATATTAGCGAACGACTCCGGGCTCGCTAATCGCAGACGTACATCTTGTAGTTGGTGAGATACTTGTTTAGCAACTTCGGTGAAGAGACGTTGATTGTCAGGGTGCGTAACTGATCCATCGAATACCGGATTGAGATAGGCTTCGTGGGTTACATCGTTGAAACGTTGAACAGTAAGATCGGGCCAAACCGTGCTGGGAACGCCGACAACTTCGCGCCAGACCCGAGAGACCTCGCGCTGGAGCATGATATCAGCACGGGCGAACTACAACATGACAGAGTTATGGAAGACCTGCAGAACGTCCCGGGCGCGCTGGAGCTCCCGGGTGGGAAGAGATTTCGAGGGCGTGGTGAGGTCGAATGTTTCCTGCGATCCTGCGGCTGAGTTCGCCGCCACAGATGCCGTTTCGCTATCGGAGGGCTCTGAGACCTCGGGCGGTGTGTTGGAAATGCGGCTGACCGCGCGGCCCCTCTGCACTCGGGTCTTGCCACGCTGAGCCATCGTTCCGCGCCCAGGGACGCCGTCGAGGCGCTCCGAGAATGAAGAGGGAGTCGCAGAGCCCCCTTGCGCAACTATACGCTCCAGTTCATGCATGCGCTGCCGCAGATATTCGTTTTGAGTCTGCAGTTCGTTTTGAGCATGCAACTGAGCCTGCATTTCGTCCTGCTTCAAGGCCATCGCCCCAAGTTGGGCTACAAGCCCTTGATAATCGACGTCCGGAGGGGGTATGCTCGATGGCACGTGTTGTGGGGCATGAGCGCTGGCCCGGGGATTTGTGTTTGAGGACGGCACACGGGAATTGAAGGCTGTAGTCCTGATAGCATCCAATTGTCACTCTAATTTCTTTCAAGCGCATTTCATACGCACTGGTTTGCGACACGGCCGACGTTGCTGTCCATATTACCGTGGTATTGATACTGCGGCTCGTGTCTGAAGCTTGGAAGCCTAGACTTGTGAGCGCCGACTCGGAGAGCAAGTTCACCGCAGTGTCAGGACGTACCCCGAAGGAAGGCCATGGCCTAAGTCCCCATATCGATCGCCTCCGCCTTGGTAAAGTGCGTTCTCCTCGTTGGGACTCGGTGTACGCCGGGCAGCGATGTAAGTCTCATTGTTAGACCGATAAGGACGCAAAAAAGGAGGGCGGTCCCCGCTGCCGCCGCGGTGGTACATTGTGTGGACTCGAGGAGTTGGGCAGAAAGCAAGTGGCGGTTAGGACGAGTGGCAAATCTCCCACCGAGCGCTGTCCCTGTCGCCTCGTAGCGTCTCCATCGCGCCGAACAAGCACCGAAAGCTTAAAGCTGATTGACATCTTGATATTATATTTACTAATCTCGGCAACATTTCAGCTAGAATATGCGTTGGAGATAGGGAAGAAACAAGGGCAGGAAAGAAAACCAACTGTCCAGCAGAGTCGAACAGCTGAATATTCTGCGAACTGAGCTTTTGCGGTGATCTTGATGAGCGGTTGGTACCGGAATCAGACGGGATCGCCAATCAGTGAGTCTGACTGGCTGTGGATCGGCGTTGATCCATCAACAGTCATCGTAATGATCTCCGGACAGGTTTGAACACCGAATGAACTTCACAAGAAGTGTTTGAACTCAATCCCAATACCGGTAGAGCTGGTAAGAAAAACTCAGGTCTGTGCAGCTCTATGGATGTACCTACTCTCACCTACACTGACATATACAGACTCAGCGTAGTTGTCTACGCTTCGGCTACACCCACCTACCCGAACACTGTGTGTAGTCGCCTAAATGGGATCTGTTTGGCTGACTAAACATGTCTACGCATAGCTAAACTCACCTACCTAAACTGTGTTTAGGCGACCCTTGAACGTAGTGTATCTTCCAAGATTCATGCCATCCTCGGTAGTCCCGAGCTTGGAGTTGAAACCTGGGAGTTCAACACATTTGTTGATCCCTTCGCCAATCATCCTCCAATGATAATGCCGCTTGCGGACGTGCACTGCCAGCTGTGCAGAGGGACGGTTACCCATAACTTACAGACCCGAAGATGTGGATAACCGCCACGATGGATCGGGTGCGTGGACTGAGATGAACCCACAGTTTCGCAATACTTATACTGAGTTGTTTCAGTTCCCAACGTCACTCAACGCCTATGGATTTGGTGACATCACAGAGGATTCAGAGATTTAATCAGGGGGTGCTACGCGAACGATCGCTAGGGTCCAATTCAAGAAGGTTTCCCACGACCCTGCGAAATTTTTAATGAACATCCGAACTCTCCGGTTGAAATTGACACGGAAATTGAGACATTATGTTTGAAATCCAGATTAGTTGGCTGAGAATTATTAACGGAGCTGTACAACGAGATAGATTGCTGACTGATAGAATAAAATTTGGCCTCTGACTCTCAATAAACAGCTGGTGTTGAGAACATGGAGCGGCGTACTTATGAATGAGGATGCGCTGCCGGATGATTGGACGACTGAGGGGGGTTTTAGTGGGTATGCGGCCCATGACTGATAGAAATGGGACAGGATAAGTAATTTCGGGTCGGAGTCCCACACTGGTTAAAATATGTGCATAACGGCATTGCCTCCTGAGCAAAATTCCCCGGCAATGACTGGTCCAACAACTAGCAACACAAGTGGATGAGCTTGGAATGTTTCTGCAGAGTGAGTTTCATTATCCCAAATGCTCCAAAAATAAAAATATAAAAAAGACCTCAGAGAGCGTGCACCAGGCCTAGACCCCGCTTGGGCGCTTAGCACCTCGTAGCGCTTGTCACTGCTTCGAACGCCTGCCATTTTGAAAAGCGTGACCTGGCGCAATGGAGGTGCATTCAAATGGCGGGTATTTTGAAAAGCATGACCTGATGCAATAGAGATGCATTCAAATGGCTGGCATTTTGAAAAGCATGACCTGGCACAATAGAGGTGCATTCAAATGGCTGGCATTTTGAAAAGCATCACCTGGCGCAATAGAGATGCATTCAAATGGCAGGCATTTTGAAAAGTATGACCTGATGCAATAGAGGTGCATTCAAAGGGCTGGAATTTTGAAAAGCGTGACCTGGTGCAATAAAGGTGTGTTCAAATGGCTGCCATTTTGAAAAGTGTGACCTGGCGCAATAGAAGTGCATTCAAATGGTGGGCATTTTGAAAAGCATGACCTGATGCAATAGAGATGCATTCAATTTCAAATGGCTGGCATTTTGAAAAGCATGACCTGATGCAATAGAAGTGCATTCAAATGGCTGGCATTTTGAGAAGCGTGACCTGATGCAATAGAGGTGCATTCAAATGGCGGGCGTTTTGAAAAGCATGACCTGACACAATAGAGATGCATTCAATTTCAAATGGCTTGCATTTTGAAAAGCGGTGCAATAGGCCTGCATTTAAATGACTGGCATTTTGAAAAGCGTGACCTGGTGCAATAGAGGTGCATTCAAATGGTGGGCATTTTGAAAAGCATGACCTGATGCAATAGAGATGCATTCAATTTCAAATGGCTGGCATTTTGAAAAGCATGACCTGATGCAATAGAGGTGCATTCAAATGGTGGGCATTTTGAAAAGCATGACCTGATGCAATAGAGATGCATTCAACTTATGCTTCGTCGCATGCCTGAGCATTCGAGGTCAGAGCTGTAGTACGGCTGAAAAATTTCTGAGCTGACCCTGGTGTCATAAAACTCGACAAAGCGTGAGCTAAGAGGGGAAGGAATGAGCGCGGTTCCATTGCACTGATCATACACGTGATTGTAGGTCATCGCGCCGACCCTCGCTCTTCGTCCGCGCCAAGGCCAGCGTCGCTGATAATGTTGACCTCTTCATCTGCCTGTTATCAAATGTGGACACAGTTGTGGACATACATATTTGTTTGCAACGTTGTGAGCAAATTTGTGGATTTCATCATCGGGCCCGAGATGCCCCAATTGTGAACGTTGGAGGATTCCGGACCCCGAGATCCCGGGTCTGCATAAAGGCCCTGAGCCGTTCAAGAAATAGCATTGCTTCTTCGTGAAGAATTGGTATGCATTGCCTCGCTGAATGGTCAGACCGTCTCTGATGAGATTTGTAGATTCATGAAACAACGCGAAATGCAGCAGATGCCGAAGGTTTCTGGACGTATTTGCCGCATGATGCGGCCAACTATGCGACGGAAACAACGGTCCAGTAACGTATCCGAAGTCCTCCCCCTCACATTGCCCCCATCCTATTTCAAGCTTGTGATGGAGGACATCAATGGTTTTCTGGAAATTTCGGAGGCCCATGCCTCCGGGCTTAGGGACTTTCTTGGCCTCGAGGAGGAGGAGCATACAATGTGAGAGTGCCGAATTGCCCCCCGGCAGCGAGTGGAGTGATATTGCAAACTCCCACAAGAAGGGAAGACCTGATCACGTAGTATTTTTCCATCATGAGCATAGCTCAGGACCAATCTAGCAATAGTTAACTCATTTTGAGTACGATTTTGTAAAAGGCAGACTTACAGTGATCCACCGGTCATTGATACACAAAAATTAGATTACGGATATTTGTATTTACAGGCACTTTCGAGAGAGTCTTAGGAAGCCAAATTGTTTATTTACATGTTATACATTCTTGAGTGAGAGGCTTTAATTTTCGGGTCTTGACTGAGAGAGGTATAAGCTGAATGTCTCCTACTACTCAATGAGACATTCACACGAGCGTGGTGATGCCCCTTTTGGGCAGTGATCCGAGGGGCGCATGACGCAGCGCTTACTTCCCGCCCAAGTCTCTTGCAATTGCCTCGCAAGCTTGATTCCATCGAGTCATATATATATATTGTTATTCAATAACAACTGACTATTCATCATCCTCTGAGTTATTTTCGACCATATTCGACGCGTCGCACGAGAAAATTAGAGTGGGTGATCGGACATCATTCCAAAAAGGGACGGCTGACCGGAACCCAGTTTCCTCTCGACGATTTAAGCTCCAAGCACCCTCGCGAATGGTTAAAAACAAGTCTGTACATTTGTAAATCTCTTTCTGCGGCTTTACCGCTTTTCAAAATTTGATCTCCATGTTAATCCACGGAATTTCCACCGATCTCCCAGAAAGATGATTTTCCTGAGCAAGGCCTACCCACTGATACGAGTGAAGATTTTGCTAAGATGGAGAGCGTGGAACCCCGCACCCTTATGTAAGCCCGAATTGATGGCATTAATGGGCAGGGCTGGCAGGGTCGGGTGAAAAAGTTAGCTCATAGATAATGTTCCTATCATCATTCTGAAGAGCTTCTATGAAAAATCTGAGTGAAAATATGAACTGGGGGGTCACTATAAAGACATTTATTTATTTTCCAGGAAAGTGTCCCTATCTGCTTTTCACCTCAAACGGCGCAGTTTTGAAAAAATTGTGCAAAAGATTTGGAATGCACAGCCACAGTACAGCCACCTCGGGCCGCCCCGGCACCACCCCACGGCCCTTTGGACATGTTATGGTGACCTCGGCAACTTGGAGAATGGTTTACCATGGGTTCTACCAAGGTTCCTGAGGTTTTTGCTGAGTCTACAAAGAAACTATAACACTTGACTGCCTGAAATTCAGCCCCAGGACCCTGATACAGGGGGAAAATAATCAAAAATTTCTCCAGAACTGAGATTGGAACTTCCCACAGTCACATGGTCTGATTTGTAAGGGTGCGGGGTTCCCACGCTCTCCATCTTAGGGGATGTATAATAGTACAAAGACCATGCATGTTTTATTTTGAGGCTCTACAAGAAGAGATGACCTTGGTAAGATTGAAATTATTCGGCTGTATCATTGATATGTGGTGTATCAATGACCGGTGGATCACTGTACTGGAGATTTAGAGCCATACAAAAGTACATGCATGCAGAGAATAAGACCAATGCCTACAGGAGATCAGGATAAAGCAGCTGAATTCTAGTTGTTGTTGGACGTACATTACTAGCGAATGCAGCGAAAGTACATCAAGCAGGGGAGATGGGACCTTGGCTGTCCATCCATGAAGGACAAGCTCTTGTACCCGATAACTAATACAATTATCAAACTAAAGTACATCGGAGTACCTACGAGTTTATATAGAAGCAGAACTTCAATAAATATGTTTGAGGAATAATACGTAGTAAGAACATAAAAGTATAAAGCTTAGATAGAAAAGCATACCATTGAATGGTTTAATTCTCATTTTGAACCACATGCCCCGAAATGGGATTTTGAATCACATGCTTCATAATGCCATTTTGAACCCTGTGCCTCCCGCGAGAATTCGCATTTTGAACCCCATGCCATTTTGAATCACATGCTTCGTAATGGCATTTTGAACACTATTGAATGATTTAATTTGCATTTTGAACTGCATGCCCCAAAATGCCATTTTGAATCACATGCTTTGTAATGCCATTTTGAACACTATTGAATGGTTTAATTCGCATTTTGAACCACATGCCCCGAAATGCCATTTTAAATCACATGCTTCGTAATGGCATTTTGAACACTATTGAATGGTTTAATTCACATTTTGAACCACATGCCCCGAAATGCCATTTTGAATCACATGCTTCGTGATGCCATTTTCTGTTCGGCCTGCTGTGGGAAAAGGGTTTTAAGGCCCATTAGTATGACTGTGTCCCTGATGCACGCCAAAATCTGACCAATCCCTCCCTCCGTCCTCGATGATCAGCGCGTGAGTGCCGCTGCGTCCCT
This sequence comes from Mycena olivaceomarginata, assembly GCA_029378375.1. NCBI lineage: Eukaryota > Fungi > Basidiomycota > Agaricomycetes > Agaricales > Mycenaceae > Mycena > Mycena olivaceomarginata. Next base: position 94,309 of record JARKIC010000465.1, on the reverse strand, counting down.
TGCACACGCTGATCGCTGACTGATCCCTCCCTCCATCCTCGACGATCAGTACAGTAAATCACCGATCAATGACACAAACAAATAAGATTTTGCTTGTGTACTTATTGCAGGTGACTTTTGGCAATTTTAAGTCAGCCAATAGTCAACAATATGCTTCTAGAATGCTATGAGAATTTCTTGGATTTTTGTGCGGGGGGATAGTAGGCAAACAACATAAAAAATGTTGTGTCATTGACTGGTGAGCCCCAAATCAGTGCCAAACAATGACCAAACAATCACTTTATTGCCCTCATTCCTCAAGAACTATGGCATTCACTGGCCCAAATTCTCACCAATACATCTTTTCTGTGCCTAATCTGTCAGGGAAAGAAGGTTTCAGAGCAAGGTGTCCAGCACAGGCGGAGAAAAAAACTGTGTCATTGACTGGTTTGTGTCATTGACCAGTGATTTACTGTATGTAAGTGCTGCCACGGCCCTTGTGCATGCTGATCGCTGACTGATCGCTCCCTCCGTCCTCGACCATCAGAGCGTAAGTGCCGCTGTGACCCTCACGCACGCTGATTGCTGACCGATCCCTCCCTCCGTCCTCGACGATCAGTGCGTAAGTGCCGCCCGCGCCTCTCGCACACGCTGATCGCTGACTGATCCCTCTCTCTGTCTTCAGCCATTAGGCTGTAAGTGCTGTCGCGTCTCTCGCACACACTGATCGCTGACTGATCCCTCCCTCTATCCTCGACAATCAGTATGTAAGTGCTAGCACTGTAGATAGAGTTCGCAGTCAGATCAAATGCCTAAGCATTTGATTGATTTTCTTGGCATTTGATCTGACTGCTTTAAGATCGACTGCAGCTCTGCACCCTCAGTTTGACTGCGCAATGTCGGCCACAGCACCTTCAAGTGCGACATTTCCGTCCAATGGTTGAGGGCGCTGTCACCAGAGCCAAGGACACCCCAAATCCTCGCTTGTAACTGCATGTCGAATCAGCGGATACTTTCGATGGTGTGACTATTGTCACATTCTGTGACTCTTCGCGTCCGACGCGCCTCAAAGTCTTCGTACCCTCGGACCGTCCGAAATGCCTTCTTTTGTAAGGGAAGAAAAAGGTAAGTATATTCAACCAGTACTTGCAGCTTATATACATGCTAGTAACTATGTGAACAAGAATATAAAATATAAAGTGTTTAGTGTTCAAGGAGACGAGGGGATTGGAGATAGAATACTCGTAGTCGGACAAAGTCTTGGTGTAGGGGTTTTCAGGCATTTCTCAGCGACTAGAGCATATTTTTGCACAATTCTGAATGTCAGATGGTTCAGCAGGTAAATGCGCATATTTCTGAGATATTGATGGTATCAAAACATTCTGATGCGCCATTGAACGAGACGGAACTCTGAAAATCTAATTTTTCAGGTCAGCCAGATATTTTTTCAGAAAAATGTAAATCGCCCATATTGTAGCTCCAGATGTAAAATTGCACCTGCCACTTTGAATCATCCAAAAATATACAGGGGATCAGGTGCTATAGCGCCTGCAATGTGACAATTTTGACTGATTTTGGCAATTTTCTGTGATATTGGCCACTTTGAAGGCCAGATAACTTGGTTTCACATCCATATTTTTTGATGATTCGAAGTGGCAGGTGCAATGCCACATCTGGGGCTACAATATCGGCGATTTACATTTTTCTGAAGAAAATATCTGGCTGACTTGAAAAAATGGATTTTCAGAGTTCCGTCTCGTTCAATGGCGCATCAGAATGTTTTGATACCATCAATATCTCAGAAATATGCGCATTCATCTGCTGAACCATCTGACATTCAGAATTGTGCAAAAAAATGCTCCCAAAACCCGTACGCCAAGACTTTGTCCGACCACGAGTATATGAAATATGTGTTTATGGTGATGAAATAAATGGGATGGAGACGGGGGAGGTATAGTACTGTCGTGGCGCTATCGTGGGAACAATTTGGCCGATTGTTTGCATGATAGATCCGGTTGGTTGTGGGCTGTATGGTCCACCTGATGAGTTCAAAAGAACGAAACCAACCATCCTCGCTCCAGGTTATCCCAGTGCACGAGTTCGACTGTAGATAGTTTTGTAGTGTATGGAAAGATCATTCGGTAAACAGATATCTTCACTCAGCTACTGTCCGGTCACCCGGGGTGAAGGGCCCGGCTAGAAACCCAATCCTTTTTTTCTTTTCTTTCTGGCACCTTTTCTTGGTCTGAATCTGTTGGCATCGGGATTACCGTACCCCGGTGCTGGTTCTTGCTGACCTCGAGTTGTATACCAAAAATCAGGGTTCAAAACATTGTAGGGCTGGAACATTATGATTAAATACACCCCCGGACCATAAGTTACTGTAATCATAATATAATCTTAAGGTTTTGCCGTATATTTAATCGCAAGGGTATTATAATGTATTGTAATCTTAATTTAATTGTATTTAATCATATTTAATCAATATTTTTCCCGGCCTGAATCCTTTCTTCAGCGACGACCTCCCGCTCGGAGTCGAAGAGGAGGATGGCCGACGCCTCTGCAGAACACACGCGATGCGATGGCAGATCCCCAGTGCGAGGCACGCGTGGGACGCAGAGTGGCTATCGAGCCTCACGCCGCGACGATGGGGGAGCGAGCGTGGGTGGTCGAGAAATACAGAGTGGGTGAGGCACGGACACGAATACGGGCAACATCTCCTCCTCCGCATCTGCGTACTCCTAATATCCGGATGCGGACGCGGAAATATCTCGTGGCGGAAATACGGTATCTGGACGCCACTGAACAACGGATGAGCGAGATGCAAGAAGGAGGGCGGAGCGTACCTCGGGTCGTCATATCAGGCGATAGAAAAGCCCGTGCTCGCCTCGTGCTCCGTCCTCCGTGCGACGTGCGATGTCCCGCGCCTCCACCCATCCACCCTTTCCTCCATACACTTCTACTCCTGCTGTCTTCCCCGCGTCCTCCCTCTCCAGCCTCCAGCACCCCACCCGCCCAAGCCCAAGCCCAAGCCAAAGCCCAAGCCCAAGCCAAGCAGGACATCATGTGATGAGAGGCGGCGGAGAGACCCGCCTGACCCTCTCTTCCTTCGCGTAAAGGTGGCGCAGCCGCCCGAGGCGTGCGGGGCACGCGACCCCCAGCGATTGGGAAGAGGGGCAGGCGCACTTGGAGGCGAAGGCACGCGTAGTCTTGCGGAGAGAGGTACAGAGCGGCGCGCGTTCGGTGTGGGCGGGCGCACGATGGACGATGGACGAGGCGCGGGTGCACGAGCACACGAGAGCGGGGAGCACCTGCGGCACGCTGCCCATTAGATCTTCCTCCCCATCGGATGCCTGATATACGTCGCGTGGCAAGGACACGCAGACGGCGTGTGTGCTTGCGGACTCGCCAACAATGCGGGAGGTCGACGAGCGAGCAAGCGCCTCGGCGAGCCTAGTCGAGTCCGGGAAGCGGGGGCGTACAATGCGGGGCGGTGCTCCCAGGCGGGCGGGAGAGGTGCGGGCACGAACTACATCTGCCCCTCCTGTCCTCCGTACCAAAGACGATCCGTGCGCCGCGCGCTCCCATCCTTGCGAGCGCGCAGGAGTGAATAGATGGGAACGAGTGGGGAGCAGAGGAGTGGATTTCCGAGAACGAGTGCGCCGCGCGGGATCCATGTCCGCATTCAGCGCCGTCGGGAGATGTTTTGTAGCGAGGTATGTCCTAATGCATGTTATATATCTGGCAACACGGACTGGACAGCTTGTGTTTGATGCCCGGGACATGACAGGAAATGATAGGCGAATGTCGTAAAGCCATTTATGGTTATGGGACCCCAGAAACACCATTTCAGGACCAACAGAGGTCGGTGGGTGTAGCGAGTGGGATATGGGAGGATGGACAGTAGCACAAGCGGGCTTGGCCAACAAGTCTGGGCCAGTACTACATAAGTATAGTGATTCAGATGGCACCTAAAATCTATGGTTCATGCTACGATACTGTGGAATTGAGTCAGAAATCTATTCATGCTACGATACGGTGGAATTGAGACTGAGAAAGGATTTTTCAGGCATATAGGTCATCGTCCACTCTACTCTGTTCGCGATGGCATTCGCACGTATTACGCCGCTATCCCCGGTGCCATCCAAGTCGGCGAGCACCAGTTTGTTGAACGCGAGGTTCTCAGCCTCTTTATTATTGGCCTGATGCTCATCTCATGGACCTCGGCAACCAATGCTGCGCGCGTCTACGACACATATCTATCTAAACCCGAAAACCGCCCAGATCACAAAGATTGGCCACCCACTCGTAGTTTCAAGTTGCGCACAGAACATGTCTGGGACAGTTTCTTGATTCTATCACTCCTTGAAGATTACGTGGAAAGGAACGAAATCCTCCAAAAATCCTCCAAGTTCCGTATACTGGCGAACAGAATGTGCGATTCAACGATGCCATCCGCAAACGCAATGCTCGGATCCGTCTCTGCGGCCAGCCCGAATGGGCTCACTACTGCGATAAGTGCATGCGAGTCTGGAAGGATGGCGATGGACTGAGTAAGCAAGCCAAATTTTCGAATTCGACTGGCCTTCGCTGAATTGAAACTCAGAGAAGCTTCATGTCCTTGTAATCGACGGCATAACAATCGGCCATCCATGTTGCGGAGTCCACGACTGTCCAGAACCACTTATCACCAACCGCCATCGCTTCTGTCGCTGGCATGATTATCGACATCATATTTGCGCTGTCGAGGGCTGCGAGCAGCCGGTCGAGCCCACATTCATGGCATGTCCGATTGCGGAGCACCGTCAGCTGGAGCTGACACACAAGACTCGGGATAAAGCGCTTTTCCAGCTCCGTGGGCGATCTGCGACATTCTTGGAGCCCACAAGCCGGAAGCCTGTTACCATGTCCCGCGCGTACATGCCCTCCGGCCATGTTCCGCAACCTTCAGGATTGAGCACCCGGCCCTGATTCCAGAGCATGTCATGGTCGATGGGTACTGATGCCGAGATTGAAGATGGTAGCGAGGGGGGCGACGGTAGTGAGGCAGGCAACAGTAGCGAAGAGGACAAGCTTGGGATGGGGGAAGGGGAGCGCTGCACAGAAGAGGAAGAGCGGGACATGGATGACGGAGAAGACGCCCGAGACACCGGAGAGGAAGGCGGCGAGGAGTGACGCGCCGCTTTATATGGGCGAGAACCGACCTCGGGTGTGGTGCTAACTGGACGATTTCGCTTAGGGACAGCAGCGGGCAGTGCGCGACGAGTAGCAACAGGTTTGGGAGCATACTTGGCAATGTACTCGTCAAGGCGTGGACAATCCTTCACCCCGAAGCGGCGCACGAGGAGGACCTCCCGGGGCACGACCTCCCGGACGTGGTTGACGTCTTCACGATCCCAGCAACGACCGTCGAAATCGTAGATACCAATCTCATCGGTGTCGGTGAGGCCCATCTTCTTGAGCAGCTCGGGATAGTTTGCCATGTTGAGACGCAGCGTCTTCAGGCCCTGCTGGCGATACATCTCTGGTTGCTCGCCGTCCTGGACTTCTGTCAATATCACAAACGATGGAAAGAAAAATGGGACGACGCACCGCATTCCAGAAGCAAAAACGCACCTGCCTCTCAAACATAAGATCCTGCTTCCTACGCTCCTCCTCCGCGATCTTTCGCTGCTCTTGCGCGGCGTGGATGTCGTTGTAGCGGCGCACCCACTCGGGATCCATTGGCTTCTTGTGGAGCTTAGGCGGGAGAGATGTTGGCGGCGCATCCATCGACGAGAGCGGGTGCTCATATGAGAACATCGGGGTCGGGCGGGATAGAGCGGAAGGATCACCGAGGTCCGTGGTGCTCGAAGACGGAAGCGGGGCGATGATTTGCTGTTTGCGGTGCCCTGCGTAGCGGCAACCCTTCTGCTGTCGCTCGCAGCACTGCGTGCACATCTTGTAGGTGCAGGACTGTGACCCGGCGAGTTTCTTGCATGGTTCGACAGCGCATTTGAGTTTCCCGGACTGAGTGAGCTGTGTGGACGGCGGCATGGAGGAAGAGGACGAGAGAGGGCGCGGCTGAGTAGATGGAGGCGCTGTCGATGAGGCTGCAAGGGCGGGATCGATGGCCATAGTCGCCATGGTGCTAGAGTGCGACGGCGGCGGCGAGTGCGCCCAAGGATCATGTGGATAGTCCGAGGGAGGGAACGGGGGAGCGCCACCGGCTAGTCGAAGTTTTAGCTTGGTTAAGTGCCACCTTTTTGAAGAGGACACGAGCCACTCGTTCATTCAGTTTTGCAATCACAGCTCTCAAGAGCGCGAATTTAGCATCCAGAAAGTCATTCTCAAATATCTTCCTCTCTTTGACTAAAGCTCTTGCTAGGAAATCGGAGGATGAGCAAATCAGCAGTGGAACATTCCGGTCTATGTTGTCCAAGACGTACATCAATCCTGCCAGCATGGCAGATGAAAAGTTTCTCGGTATTTCAGTTCGGTCAAAGGTAATCGAGAGTGCATCAGCATGGTCAGTAGTGCCGGTCCCCAATTTGACGTAGACATTCAGCGTTGGTTCAAACTCGCTGGCACGTAACACATGTGCATAGTGTTGGTTGAGGACCAGGGATTGTTGTTCGTCGCACGCGAACTTCGTTCAATGGTTCCTCAAACGCAAAAATATGGAACCCGTTACTCAAGTTAGGGCCTGATCGTGTGCACTAGAATTGTATTAGAATCACCTTAGAATTGCATTAGAATCGGCTCATTGGATAAGATCCGTGGTTACAATAGATGCACAGGATTCCAGCGCCACAGAGCTATATATAGAGTGTCACTTCATGGCTCCCGTTTTCCAACGCCAGCACAGGGAGCGGAAGCCTGTGGGCGAAATTTGGGTGGCATTGGGCGGGATCGCGCCCGAATTTCACCCGAACTGTTTTTGCACCATCGCATCACCCGTGATTTTGGTTGCGATTTCGGCATCTCGTGACGGCGTGTGACGGATGACGTGATGGCATGTTCTGGTGATCGGGTAAGATCCGGGTGTCACCGTGACTGTAACTCACCTCAATGACCGCCACGTATGCACATTGCTTTTACTTCTTGCTCACTGTGTCTCATGGCTCCGAACGCCCAGAAGAAGACCAAAACCGCGACAAGAGCATCGTGGAACGACGCTGAAGTTAAGGCTATGCTCCGCGAGCTGATGGACAAAAAGGAAACCCATATGATAAGTCACAGGGTGTCCTTCGACGTGTACTCATATGCTGCACACGCGACTCTTCGCAACCGCTCCCATGCCGAACAAGCGCGCATTCGGATCTCATTCATTCGGAGACGACGCGCTACTCTCCATAGTGCTGTTGTTGCCGTGGCATTTTTCGGTGCGGCTCTTCTAGGACTCGAAAGACCTCTACCGCGGCCGATGCACACCTCTATTCTCACCGGAAGAGCTTGGCTTGATGAGGTATTGCTTGGGCATCCAGACCGGTGTCACAGAGAGCTCGGAATGTCTGCGTTGGAGTTCTCACTGCTATGGGCAGAATTGGCCGCCATTGGAGGGCTCGCAGACAGCCGATTCGTCTCTTCACAAGAACAGCTTGCAATATTTGTCTATTGGATGGTGCATGGTAGCAGCCAAAGAGAACTGCAGGAAAGGTTCCAGCGCTCTGGGGATACCATTAGTCGGTGTGTGCTCCAGGAGTTCTATGGCGCGCTATCGTGTACTGATGATTGAGGGCGGCAGATATATTGACAAGACATTGCGCATGTCCACTGCGGCCTTCTTCGACAAGTATGTTCAAGATCCCAACAACGCGACTCCGGAGAGAATTCAATCAAATCCGCGCTGGTATCCATTCTTCAAATATTGTTGTGGCGCTACGGATGGCGTCCACTTCCTTGCCTACGTCCTCGAAAAAGACATTGTGCGCTATCGTAATCGACACGGAGAAATAACCCAGAATGTCATTGCTACCTGCGATTTTGACATGCGCTTCCTCCATATCATGCCCGGATACGAGAGTACAGCTGCTGATGGACTTCTGTTTGATCGAGCACGGAGAAAACGGATTTTCGTTGCCTGCGGGCTGCTATTATCTCGGCGATGCTGGGTTCCCAAACTGTGATATGTTGCTCACACCCTACCGCACTGTCCGTTATCATTTGAAGGAGTGGAAAAGCGGAAACCAGCGGTAATAAGGCATTCATTCACACATGACGACGTATACTAATCTCGCTTGTGAATGTAGTCCTCAAACTCCGGAAGAGCTGTTCAACCTCCGCCATGCCCAGCTGCGAAATGTCATCGAACGAATCTTCGGTGTCCTCAAGCGACAATTTCATCTCCTTGTCTCGAGGCCTGAATTCACCTACGAGCAGCAGGCTCTGATCGTTGGAGCAGCGGGCAGCTCTCCACAATTTCCTGCGCATTCACTCACCTATCAACGACATGGGAGAGGACGAAGACTACGATGTGGAAGGTGACCCTTTTTTCGCCGGCGGGCCTGACATAGAGGCGGGAATTGTTTACGCTATAGAGACCCCGGAGAAAAAAAGAGCCGATACACGCCGAGATCGGATAGCTAATGCTATGTGGACCGTTTATGTCCGTGATCACCCAGACCTGCAATAACGTTAAACTTATATGATTATTGATTCTTTGTGCTCCAAATTTTAACAACGGTATCGATGGTGACGATCCAGAAGGAATAAAGGTAATCAAATCCAATGCCGAGACGCGGAGGTGAAAGCGATGCAATGGGACCAAAAAAATATCTATGTGTATATATATTCAGTATCTCATTCCCCATGCAAGAGGAAAACACCCATTCAACTTGGAAAGTCAGCATCCTCCAAAATCTCCTTGAGCCGACTTGTCCGGTCCAAAATCCCAAGAAATTCCGGAGGTCGAAGCACACGCACGAAAATTCCTCGGAGATCACCTCTACATGTTGGAAAAAATGTCTTCGCCTTATGGGCCTTGTAAGGCCTTAAAACCACCTTATAAGATTGCCTTATCTAATAAGGCCCATAAGGTGAAGACATTTTTTCCGACACAATTGGCTCGTGCGTTGTACGGGCTGTGTGGGCTGCTTGACATTCACCACATATCTATTTACTGGAGGGAGAAACAATGGTAACAGAACAACGGAGTGAATGCAATGACAACGTCCAAACAACGTCGACGATCTAATATGCACGATAAAAGGATCAAGTCGTGCAGACGCGCGAAAAGAGGCGCACGCCTATTTCTATACCAGCAAACCGGCGTCCTCCAAAATCCCTTCAAGAATCCCAATACGGCGGGTTCGGTCCTGCTCCAGAATGAGACGCGCGCAAGAGCAGCGTCACGACTGAGAGCCGTCGAAACAGCCCGGTAAAGCCTTCCACGAGGGTCGTCCGGCAGCAGGCTGGCGTCCTTGAGAATTTCTACGACCTCATTGACGTGACTGAGGTCCTCGGAGGTCAAGATTGGCTGAGCGATGACAGCAGAGAGGTTCTCGAGGGCGCGCGAGATTCGCATGCCGGCCTCCGCATTCCGGCGAGTGACACCTCCGGATTCGGAATGTCGGCGCTTGAGCGCGTTCTTTGGAATGTTCCCGTTTTCGCTCCCATCGTCATCGGCCTCCACACGCTCTCTGTTGTTCCCAGCCGCATGCAAAATAGGTCCCTAGGCAGAACCAGTGAGAAAACGAGTGCGAAAGTGTCATCACGTACCACATCGAGTTCATCATCAAACACACTGCGGCTAGCTGTTGCTTCCGTTGGGGGCCCTTCACCGTTAGAAGAAGCGGAGTTGCCAGAGATAGGTTGGGGGGGGACTTGTGCACTGGAGGTAGTGCGGTTATTGCTGCGCGATTTCTTCTGCCTTCCGAGATGCACGACATTTTCTCCAGTTGCCTTGTTAATCAGTCCACTATATAGTGCGTCTAACTCGGTCCAGTAAGGGCAGGGTGAGTTGAAGCACCGGGCATATTCGTTGCCATACATCTAGCATGGTGGGTAGGAGGCCTGGTAGCAGGCGCAATAACACTACCGCACCTTGACAAAGTCGGTCACATAAGCTTCGGTATTGGTCGCATGCTTTTCCTCCGGGTCCCAACCGCTGCCTGAGAACTTTTGCACAAAAACGTACCGGTCGAAAATCTCTTTCAGCTGCCAGAGTCGTTAGCGCGTCCCGCAGCATGCAGATACGTATCCCGACGCACGTAGGTCAACTTATTCATACATTTTGTTTGGTGGATCTTGGTTACGACCGGAGCCCAGACCTGCGGCTTGAATCCATTGCCGCTCATCATATGGGTTTCCTTTTTGTCCATCAGCTCGCGGAGCATAGCCTTAACTTCAGCGTCGTTCCACAATGCTCTTGTCGCGGTTTTGGTCTTCTTCTGGGCGTTCGGAGCCATGAGACACAGTGAGCAAGAAGTAAAAGCAATGTGCATACGTGGCGGTCATTGAGGTGAGTTACAGTCACGGTGACACCCGGATCTTACCCGATCACCAGAACATGCCATCACGTCATCCGTCACACGCCGTCACGAGATGCCGAAATCGCAACCAAAATCACGGGTGATGCGATGGTGCAAAAACAGTTCGGGTGAAATTCGGGCGCGATCCCGCCCAATGCCGCCCAAATTTCGCCCACAGGCTTCCGCTCCCTGTGCTGGCGTTGGAAAACGGGAGCCATGAAGTACACTCTATATATAGCTCTGTGGCGCTGGAATCCTGTGCATCTATTGTAACCACGGATCTTATCCAATACGCCGATTCTAATGCAATTCTAAGGTGATTCTAAGGCGATTCTAGTGCACACGATCAGGCCCTTATAGAGAGTTATGTTGGGATCAAATGCAAAGAGTCTGTCGGGGTCAAGTATTCTCTCATTCTCTGTCATTTCTGCAGGCGTCAAAGCCAGCTCAACATGTAAGTCTAGGTTGTCCATTGTTGGATTCCATCTTGGGAAGATGCTGTTTATGAGCATTTTCGCAGTCTCAATACACGGTATTTTAGGGCAGTAAATAACATAATGGCAGCCACAATATTAGCCTTGATCCATATCTTTGTGAGCATCGCCTTCATAATTGTTTCTGCTTTCATGGATCCTTGAGCCTTGCGGCATAGATGTCGTGACCACGTGAAGTGTCTTTTGACAGAGACACTAGTGCCGGGGGTCATCAAAAGGTCTCGAGCCATCCGCATGACAACTTCAAAACGCCCGGAAAATTCCTATACGACAAGCAAGGGTAAAATATGAGTTCGCAAGTGAAGTACTGGCGATGATGCATTTCAACGGGTGTCGATAAATGGAGTGGGAGACGATGCCCCCTTCAAAAACATGTATTTGAATCAATTAATACATTCAACACGTCTGGAGCATATTTTCGTAATGACACAATTTTTTTCCCGCGACTTCATCCTCATTGCCCAAGGGAGCACGGCACACGCCGAAAAACTGGACTTACCTACCACGTCAACTCGATTCATACTTTGGCGCACAGTATCCAGTTTCACAATCCCAGAACCCTTCTCTGTTGCACAGAGTAGGGAACTCAGCCATTGGATACCGGCCGGTATTCTCGGCCAACGGAAGGGGATGCGAGGCCGCGAAGCGGCCGAGCAGCTGCTTGTTAATATTCGTCTTGTCTGTCCCACTCGGGAGCAATTGAATGACATGACAGCGGGCATGCGGCGGCGTTCTTCGACGCTCGACGTGGCGCCAGCACTCTTCGTTTCCACCACCATGGCCTCCAAATGCATCATCCCCTCGAACCCAGATGTCTCTGGCGTTGGCGTTCGCGCAGCCATCTACGCTCAAAATCTTGCATGCTTCTTGCCCGTCATCGTGCATCTCTGGGACGGAAAGATTTCTAAGGACGAGCTGAAGGGCATCAAAGACCAATCAATCGGCATGTTAGCCGTCGCCTTCGCTATCCTCCTTACCACCATCATTCTAGCCAAAGGCATATCATAATGTAATGTAATCGTAGAATATTCGTATTTAATGGTATTTAATGGATGGATAAGTCCCTCCCCGAAACCGGCGTTGAGGAGCTCCTTCGCGACTACGGTCGCCGATGCGGTCGCCGCTGCCATGGACGACCGGGCATCCGACATGGTGTGTTTACTACTCGAAAAGAGGCGCTCTACCGGAATGCTTACACCAGGAATTGTGAGCACATCGCGAGCAATACGGGCCAGGACTGGAAAGTGTATGGCGTGTTGAAAAGGCTATTGGGTCACGCGTTTCAAAATGAAAACCAGTAATTGCGCTCTAGAAAGCGCAATAATGCCTTCGGGCGCAATCTGAATGACTTTAAATGTTGGCGATGATGAGGGCTATCCATTCACTGCATTCAGCCCCCTAATAGCCGAAGCCGTGGGTAGCTTCTGCTAGATCTGGCTATGCGGGCTATGCCGTCGGCTAACCGTGAGGGAACGCTACTTATGCCGCCAGTGAAAGAGTCACGAGGCTGCGGCCGAAATCAGACGCAGGAAAAACAGAAGTCGGTAGCGGGTCCTGAGACTATCTGAATTTCCTGAGGGTTTCGGTGCGAATGAGGGCTCAGAACTGAAATTTGAGTCAGCCCAGTATAGGAACCGTTGGGACAAACTCACTCGAGTGCGAGCATGTGCTGGATCATGTTGGAGAGCAGCGAAAACCTTCCTTCTGTGGCTGCTTCGCAACAGGAAGATTCGGAATGCCTGATCGTATTCGACACCAAACGTTAGGGAGTTGACAAATTCTTTGGCGTCGATTTCGGAGACACAAATAAGTCGGGCGACGGCTGGGCTAGATGATGTTCAAGTTGGGATCATCGAGAGAGTGATGTTAATGCTCACAGGTCGAGCGTCAAATACAAGTCAGAATCGTCTTCGGGGATGTCTCGTTCAGAGTCCAGGAACAAACATTTTTCACGAGAAAGCAAAGGGAGGAATTTCCTGGATCGTGGGGTGCGGCGCCAGCCAAGTAAAGCAAATGAGATGATTTAGGACGACAGGACGGAGCTCCGGGTACGCAAGAATGTCCAGCAGGACGGAATTGCTTACAACGAGGAGCCGTTTCCGATGGGATGTGTGTTCATCAGTTGATTCCGGCTCAGAGATGATAACCTCCTTGTTCAGATTACTGTACAATTTCGTTCAAATCGGCAGTCACGCGTCACGCACCCCCCTGTCGATCACGAACTTTGGTCGATGTCACACGTCACTCGGGCCTCTGTTGAACCTCCAAGCGGTCACACAGGCCCCAAATTGCCTAAAAGAAAGAAAAAAAAAGGCAAAAAAGGCAAAATTTCCGGTTCGAATGCCGAAATTTTCGAGGTGTCACGCAAAAAAATCGGCGGCTGCCGAAATGTCGAATAGGTAAAATGGGTCACGCGTCACACCCCCTGTCGATTTGAACGAAATTGTACAGTATTCAATGAACGGATAAGCATCAGGACATCCAGGAAACCGACGTCCAGTACAGCGCGACAGACAGAGCCCCGTGTTCTGATCAGTTTCGAAATGAATAGCAGAAAGGGAGAGATGGAGACGTGGGCGGATTTACAGGCCGCTGAGTACGCGCCGAGCAACGGTGAAGACAGAACTTTTCCGAGAGAGGGATTCCTGGGTTGTCAAGTTAGATATTGTCGCACTGCTGGTCTGAGCTCTCACCATAACGGACGGCATCAACATCGATACTGAGGTGACGGAATAGTACTCGGAGGATGAGACTGCGTGTGTGGAGGGTGGAAGTAATTGAAGGAGGAGAATGATGGAAGGAATTTGATTGGAGGGGCAGGGTAATCTGTACAAAAGACAGCGTACAAGCGCGACCTCGGGGTCACAGCTGAGTCCAAAACTGGACGGGTATGATACGACCCTATGTGCGTGAAATGCCGACACACATGTAAGTAAGGTACCAGAGGACCAAAGGACCGTGAGACGGCTATGGAGGGAAACTGGATCAAGGAGAACAAGGCCCGCCATGGCATGATGCGCGTGCTCCAGGTGGGAGGACAGTGTCAGAAATTGACAGGAAGGAAATGAAACCATATCCACTGGCAGAAGAAGACCACGGGATACAAAATCGACGCAGGAACTCTGGGACAGACAGATGAGTCTGCCTGAATGATGTCGACGAGGAAGAGCCAGCGACACGACATGTGGCGGTGTAGATTAGAGATATCTAATCTACAATCATGCTGTGCCTCTACGCCTGCTCGTCCCTCTCTTCCTTGCCTTCCACTCAGGAGGCTCGCGGGCTCGCCTTCCTGAGCTCGCACCAGGTTACGCCGCCAGGTATGAGGTGACGGAGATCGTGACTGGCCAGGCCACGCTCAATCTTATGCCCCCAGAACCCAAATAGAGCCCCCCCCAGAACCCAAACAGAAGTCGCAACTTGCCAAGTTGTGACCTCGATCCACCGAGGCTGTGTAAGGATACTGCTGGTGTGAGCGTCGAACGGTATAACCTGAGACCTCAACATGCAACATAAAACAGAAACGAGCTGCGCGAGCCTCGAGAGCAGGGAGCAGAAGAGTGATATATTGGGAAGTACTACAGATGCAAGCTCCGAGTGCAAGAGTACAGGCTTCGTTCGGCGAAGATAGCCCTTCAGAGGGCGCCGAACGGCGAAAACCACGCAACACTTCTCGCGTACTGTACAGCACCGCATCCTCAAAGGTGACACGGGGCGCGAGCATGAGGGCACGACGTGTGCGATGAGACAGGCACGAAGGAAAAGATGAAATCCAAATGAGGTGGGTAAAGGTGGCGCTTTCGAGACGGCCACGAGAAGGGATACTGCTGCGGAAACGGTGCGGTGCAAAGCAGACGCACAAACGACGTGAATGACACATGGCGGGTTGCATTGGACTTTGTGTGATGAGTATAGCACAAATTCAGCCGGGAAAGGTGAATATATGCGATTTGAAGGAAACGAACTTTATATATTCACGGACTTGAATTCAGGATAAATAAGCTACTTACTATACGCCCATCGCCATGTCGCGACAAGGAATCCGAATACAAACGACGACAAGAACGGGGATACAATGTAGCTGAACGTCTATATGCTGAGCTGCGGAAGACCCTTATTTGAAGTACCTGGGATTGGGAAAGAAACACCAACCAACCAACCTTTCGAGCCTGAAGATGGAACTGATACATGTCGGTGACAACGTAGAGACCCTTGAAGAACATTAGTACTCGTTCAACCAGCTAGGGAAACAGGCCGCACGGTGATTTGCGGGGACGACCTAGTCGATTCTTAATGAGCGAGCATCAGAAGCGGTCGAGGCAGAAACTCGGACGAAAAGAATCCCACCAAGCATCTCATGGCTGAAAATTAAATCAAAAATGGCACGGAGACAAAGTTAGGAGCCACTGTTGCCCCCATAAATAGAGCCCCAAAACCTAAAGGGAAACGTCTGTACATCAAATCGACTGGCAGGGTATCCCGTTACCTGTGCGGACAAACCCAATCTGGGTCCTGATTCTTCAAACCCTCTTAGCCCCCTGGAACCACGTATTTTAAACGCAAAATATCACGTTGCGCTCCGCCCAGAAAACAGACCAAAATAATAGCCAAAACAAAGTCAAACTCTGGCGGCTCTACAGGAGGTTTTTCCCCGAATCATTTTGTGCATGAGGAGTTCACAATGGGAGAATTCATGTCCCAAAAGATTGAGTCCATCGAACTGGAAGGTGCTAAACAGGGCAGTGTCTCGCTTCTACGTTGCGTCTCGCTTCCTAGTTTACGACTGTATACATTTCTTTTTTTTTCATGTCTATTACATATGGCAGGATGGTGAGCTTCTTGACTCGCATGATGCCGTTGAAAATGATGCAGCCGCAACTGAGAGGACAGTTCTTGAGGCTCTTCGCTATGTACAAGATATCATTCCTCAACCCGAAGTTGAAGGAACCCTCCCCTGACTGCAGGAGACTAGCCGTTTTTTTTGCTCCTCAGAGGCAGACCGGTTACGAGTCTATTCCACAATGTAGTTCGCCGGGGGTTAAAATCTCTGTGTATGTGTTGGAGGGTGCATTCAGCTAGCCGGACTATGATTTGACCAGAAAATGAGTACTCATTCCACTTCTGCACCAGGAAGGGATAAAATATGTGCACAGCCACAAAATTCAAGAAATATTCTAGAACGTGGTTCGCTGGGGGTCAAATTTTCTGTTCACGTGCTGGCAGATGCATTCACCCAGCCAGACTATGAATCGACCAGAAAATGAACACTCATTCCACTTCTGCACCGGGAAGAATAACCAGAAAATTCAAAACATATTCCACAATGTGATTTGCCGGGGGTTAAATTTTCTGTTCGCGTGCTGGCGGATGCATTCACCCAGCCGGACTATGAATCAACCAGCTCAGGATAAACAAAGTCAACAAATCCGCAATTTACTCATAGCATCCGAATATAAATTTCTGGTACTTACCTGAGGTCAGAATCGAGCTCTACGCCTCAAAACACATCTGAATCACCCCCCTCCGATGTTTTTCTCACAAGAAATAAGGTGTAATTTTTGCCGAAATCTTTGACCAGTAGAGTGGCGTTGGGAGGGCCCCTAGGTCATGGCGACCTGACAATCGATTTTAAAGGTGGGCTCATCTTAAGTCGATATCCACGAATTATCCACTGTTACCTTCTTAACGTGATGTATATTTTCTGGAGGAATCGCTCGATAAATTTCCCCACTCTACGTAGTGGATTCAGACTAGACTCTTCGAGAGCTGTCGATTGCATATTCCTCCGTGATTTTCGAGATGGGGTTATGGCCAAAATTTCGAAGTCTCAACGACTAAATGTTCATTTTCCGATAAACGGCTTGTGGAAATTAGTTGTGTTTGGTATCGTTCGGCTCCTCGAATTGAGATCTTTTATCTAGAACACTCTCCGAGGACAAAATAATTGATCAAGTTTTCTTTTTTGTTGGTTTTGATTGTCCAGAGGTCGGGCTCTTTTGGGCGGACAGACTTAGCATTTACAGTCTGTGTCTTATCCCGCTTCATTGACTCCCACACTGGAATGCTGCAAAATGTGTACTCCAGTATCTGAAGGGCACTAGGACTCATGCGCTCACCTACGGAGCATCCGACTCCACACTCGGCCTTGATATCTTTGCCGATGCTGATGGGATGTCACTCGAAAGTCGGAAAGCTGTTTCCGGTTACGCATTCATCTTAAACGGCGCCGCCGTTTCTTGGTCATCTAAACAGCAGGAGATTGTCTCCTTATCAACCACAGAGGCAGAATATATCGCACTCACCTACACTGCGAAGGAAGCCATTTGGTTTCGCACCTTTATTTCCGAGCTTATGGCTCCCATCACTTTTCCCATGATCATTTACAACAACAATCAATCAGCTATCTCACTCGCACACGCTGAATTCGGACAATTCCACGCTCGTACCAAACACGTGATGGGAGCTCAATTCCCGCCCAGGAATTGACTTGGAATTGAGAAACCATCTCATTCTTGGATAGTTCTGCTCAAAAAGTAAGTTTCATCCAGGTTCGGCCTTGTTAGTTGCTGTTCGAGTCAGTTGTAGTTCATTCAGGCATGACAGGGGACTGCTTCACACTTGAAAACGTGTTTGTAAACATGGATAATATACAGGACCCCACCGTAATCTGAAAGCCCAATGGAAAGCCGGAGGCCAATCATAAAACTGAGATTGGTAATTTCAGGGAGATCGCATGGATCAGCACTTCTCGAATCATTCGTAATTTCAGGGACAACCATTCACGCCACCCTTTTCTTCTTTTTTTTTTCACAGCAGTCACAAGATTGGGTGACACTTGATGCCCATAACTCGGCCTTAGGATATCTCTCTCTTTATAAAATAACGGCCCTACATATGGTCTTTCTGACCCGAATCTATGGATTGTCTCACAACAAGCGCTCAGCGCCAATTTCTTTCACGGCGCTTGGGCCTCAATCGGCGCTAATCTGTCTCTTGCGCAGGGAAAGCGCAGTTTACACGGTCACCGGACGATCCTTTGACGCTGAGAGGCTGCTAAAATCAGGGAGGGGATGCGAGGCCGCGAAGCGGCTGAGCAGCCGCTTGTAATCTTTATAAATAACAAGCGGCTGCTCGGCCGCTTCGCGGCATCGCATCCCCTTCCTGCGACGCAAATTAAATCCAGTTGAATGTTTAGTTGAGAATTATGCAGAGGAGCTGGCTCAATGAAATAAATCCCATGCTTGAACTGAACATTTCCCTAGCAAACTCAATTTATGTTCGTGTGAGAATTGAGCTGTGGACGTGCCTGTAATTCGGAATAAATCCAATTTGAATGCTTGAGCCGAGCATTCAAAAATTTGCAGATTGGCATGCACAGTATGAGAGGGAAGAGAGAGATCGACAAAAGTGGTTAGAAGCTAATAAGTAACCCGAAGAAATGGCGGAGTTGTTTAAGGCATGGCAGCAAAAGGTAGAAAGATGGAAAAAAGAGGTTAGATGAAGCAGAGAGGTCCAAGCTGGTGTGCGGACCGCGCCAATGTTCGAGTGCCTGACAGCGGCAATCACGTGGAGTTCAAAAAGCTTCAAACGGACAGAATGCCGGCCAGTGCTCTCAGCGCTAGAATGGGTAACCATGTTTGTGTACATGGACTGTTGAGGTTGCGCTTGAAATGAGTTACCAGAGCGGCAATTCCTTGAGCACTGAGATGTGTGAACTGTGGACTGCAAACTGCAGGGAGATACCGAAGTTGAATGTTGATCCGAGGCCTTGCCAAACGGAGGTAAAAGATTCGGACACCGGGAACTTTGGTCCGATTGTGAACTGCGGACTGCGAACTGCGGGGAGATGCCGACGTGGAACATTGATCCGAGGCCTTCCCATACGGAGGTAAAGCTTCGGACAGAGGGCTTAATTTTATAAAGAGGTAGATAAAATGGTGAACATAAGTGTCAATCACGGAGATACCCAGACACCCCCACGGGCATCATCGGTTGTGCCACATGACGCAACATGCCGTAGCGTACAGGTGGAATTTGATGCCGAGATGGGAAGACGTCCGGTTCAGCGGCAAAAGAAAGAAATGAACAGCAAAGAGGCGACCAAGAAATGGACGAGAAGGAACAAGTGGCGGGAAGGCGGGGAACAAGCAGGCAGGCCCCATTTTCTTCCAATAAAAAACTACTTCAAAAGGCAATCATACTATTCTTTACCCCCCTTCGCAAAATTACCCACCTCCGCAAAATTCGAGACATCAAAAATTGATAAGCTTTTTGATCTCGGACAACCCTTTAGCGAAGCTTCACGGGGCCTCGGCAGGGCCCGCTACCAACTACACAGCATGCTGTGTGAGAGCAAATACCGAATGATTCTTTTCGGGTGGCCCAAAGCTCGCGCGCGCGTCGACCAGCTCGCATTGGGCCGCAATCAGAGTCACTCAAGAGTCAAGATTTGTACATCCCTGATTTCCCGCCACGGTGTGTCAACTGAACTAGAAGCCAGGACTTTATTCTGAGAGAGAAAAATGGTACATAAACGAGCAGTGTAATCATGATTACCAGCCTCTGCAAGGCAATCATCCGGCTCCCCACGGCAGTGGACAAGCCGGTGCGTTTTGGCAGAAGGGATCAGTGTTTACGCAAAAAGTGCTGACGAAAAACCTGATTTACTGCAGGACGTGGAAATAGGGCGCCCTAAAAACCCTTACCTAAAAGTAGCGGGAATACCTTGGAACGCACCCATTCTTCCCCCACTCCCAGTTACTGCCGATTTTGACTTGACAACCGGGAGCGTATTATCGGCGCTACGAAAATATTCGGATCTTGAGGCGGACGGTGTTGTTTCGGGTGCGTGACACGCCCACGCGGGCGCGCTGTACGACGCTATCTGCATGCAGGACGAGATCGAAACGAAACACGAGGCGACGTACATTTGGCACAGATACACGTGGCGGCTCAGCGAGTGGCCAAACCCTCGCGACCCCGGATCCGGATCGATATACCATGTTAGCGGCCATCGTGGAGGAGCTTGTTTGGGCCTTCAATTGGCGGCTGGGGATTGGGTAGTGTCGGGACCTCGACGAGGAACGTCGACGTTACAGTACGCGGGCTCAGCGACTGGTGCGGACGCCGCAGCCCCCGGAATCAGTCCCGAGCTGGACGTTGGCTGTTCCGCCGGCCCAGCAGACACTAGTACTTATGAGCGATGAAGTCAAGACGAGGGCCTCTAGTCCAGACTCGCATTATTGGCAGAGATTGTATGGCAACACGGACTGGACAGCTTGTGTTTGATGCCCGGGACATGACAGGAAATGATAGCTTTTACTATGTTGTTTAACACCACAATATATGTGCATAGTCAGCGTTCAGGTCGTGGAAAGCGTTGATTAAAATTCGGTGCAACGTCAGTCAACGTCAATCAAGTGTCATCTCCCTAGCCCATATGGGGGCATACAGAGCCGAGTGGAATGTCTTTTTTCAAGACATCTAACTTTCAGAGGTCGTGTTGGCAGGGGAAGAACTGTCTTTGGCCATCGAAAAGGGCATCAAGACACAGTCCGAGACGAGTTCGCCGCCTACGTGCCTCCTCTTATCATCGGTGGGCGCTTGAATAAAGCTAAGCGCAATCAAGATGGCCGGCTAGCCTGCCTCGATGCAGCTCATTTACCATAGTCCATCCCGGCTGCAGGCCCCGGCCAGACTCGTGGCCCCCTCTTGGATATCTGCTCGGAGATGGGGCCAATAAAAACGTGTCTTCAATAGAGAGCTTGCGCAAAAGCCGCACCAGCCGCATGCGGCTTTTCGGCATTGCGCAAATTATTGAGTTTTTTTCCTGGCTTTGCTGCATGATTTTGTGAGTTCATTACACTCTCAGGTCTCTGTGATACTGTGTTGCATTCATCCCAATTACTATCTGGTCGATGCGCGAGCTGGGGAAGCAGTTTGTCCAGCCATCACTCTGGCTCCACCCAGATTTCGCACACTTTTCGCGTCCTGCACATTTAACCGATCTATCGTGTGTGAGTGCTCAGAGCAGTTGCGGCAGTAATGCAATTTTTTCACTCACCAGGACTTGCCTGTCAACCCAACTACCTGCGCTGTACTTATAAGTAGCCAAGCTGCTTGCAATATTTCTGCGTTCCTTCCACTCACTCCAACACAAGAAAATGCACTCATTTAAATCTTCTACTGTGTTTACGTTTAAACCTCCGACGCTACTTCCGTTCGACGTCTCGGTCTCTTGGCGGCAGAACTGTACTGGGGCCGTGAATTTCGTGAAGTGAGCATAGAATTTTCGATGCTCTTGCTCTCATGTTTTTTTCTTTCCGCGCTGCGTGCGGTTGGTTCTCTTTGTTATTTCTGTTTCTATTATATTCCTTCCACTTTCCCTCTATGCAATTTCTTCACTCCCTTCCCCTCCCTTTCTTTCCTCTTTCCTCTCCCGCCCGTCTTCTTTCCCCTGCGAGTCTGCCACGCACCCTCCTCACAATCGATCGGCGGCGTCTAATTTGAGTCCGCGGGGCCTGCTTTCCAATGCTTGTCGTCGCTTGCGATCGCCGTCATCACATCACCGTAACATCGAACTGTCTTGTTCGTCTGTCGAAGATTCACTTCTTCATCATAACTGTACAATGGGTCGTTTACAAGAGTGTTAACAACGGAGGAAGCACCGCGGATGCTCATCCTACGGTACCGGTGCGTTGGCAATGCGAAATTTACAGGAATATTGGTCTCCATACTTACCTCCAGGTCGATTTCAAGCCCACCAAACTTTTCGTTGACAACATCCCATTCGGCCTGAGTCACGAAAGGCTTAAAGATGCATTTCGGACATACGACTCCCCCATTTCAGAAGCCGTAATTTATCGTTCCCGAAAAGGAAGCCGCGGCTGTGGCCACGTTGTCGCCATGTCCAGTTCTCAAGCTGAAAAACTCCTCAAAATTGGTGGGCCGACGGTACAGAACAGACAGTTTGTACTAATCTTCTGTGTGCAGGTCAATGCGGCGCAGCAAGACCGTATGCTATCCGGTGACGGGGCGGCACAGTGAGGATTATTGATCAGCCAAATCCTATGGTGCGGGTCGCCTAGCTGCCGCTACCCGAGATTAGTGGCCAAATCGGCCGGCGAAAATTTTTGGCCCTGGATACAGCCACAATCAGCCAGTTTTGTCATTATTTCCCCCGCTTGTGGCCAAATTGGCGGGCATCTTGCGCTGGGTGGTGGTTGGCATGTTGGAAAGGGATGTAATGGGACATCCATTCAATGATGGGGGCAGCAATGGGAAATCTGAAGAGACAGTTTTGCTTAGAATCGTGCTGGCTATCACCTCCCAATCAAGCTCGAGGAATTAGGTCTCCATACCAAGTCACGTTTTGATGCCGGAATACGGTCCTCACAGCACCGCCTCCCTTTAGAATGAAGAGCTTCAAAGCCACAGGCTCAATGAGGGTGGCAACAGGAAATCTGAAGAGACAGTTTTGCTTAGAATTGCGCTGGCTATCACCTCTCAACCAAGCTCGAGAAATTAGGTCTCCCTTACATCTGGGTTTCACACGCTGAGGCTGGGAGAAAAAGACCTATGGTTCATACCGGTCCACAAAACAGTTTCTTCAGGTCACGGGCCATGCCGCTTGTCGGCCGTACCTCCTTTATGGGATTAGGGACGGTCAGAGTAGGCGATTTTCGCCGATTCTGAGCGTCGATTCCCGAAACGATTCTGGTAATTGATTTCATCAGAATCGTGGGCAGAATCGCTTCAAGTTTGACCGCCCCACTTCGCGTAGCGATTCTGGAAGTGATTCTCTAAAAATAGATAAAAAGTAAGCGGTCAGAATCGGAATCGCCTCTAGAATCGGATGTAGAATCTCCTCCGGAGGAGATTCTACATCGATTCTGGTAGCGATTCTCCCACGCAGGATTTAATTCAGAATCGTTTCCAGAATCGACAGTCAGAATCGGCGAGAATCGTCTACTCTGACTGTCAGATAAAGCACACAATTGTTAAACAAACAGATGCAAGCACGCGAAATTTGCAGCTTTGCAGTTGTTTGTTTAACAATTTACATGGTCGCATCAACAGAGGAATCTGAGGTGACCATTCTGTGTCGAATTTCGCTAGCTACCACCTCAGCAGGCTTCGAAAACGCGGTTGAACTGGGATCGTGGCATTGTATTTAATGCGAATTTGATTATAAAGCACACGGTTGGGTATTATCTGTGCTTCGCCATTGAATTATTTAATTTTATTAACTTGAAATATTCGTAGATCTTGGAAAGTGTCGTTGGTACAAATACCGTGCTTGTCAAGTTTCCGCTCTTCCTGGTTCTCTGTCGGGATAGGAGAGTGAAGCAGGTAGGCCA
Source organism: Mycena olivaceomarginata (assembly GCA_029378375.1). Taxonomy (NCBI): domain Eukaryota; kingdom Fungi; phylum Basidiomycota; class Agaricomycetes; order Agaricales; family Mycenaceae; genus Mycena; species Mycena olivaceomarginata. The sequence goes on along the minus strand of JARKIC010000465.1, from coordinate 71,026 downwards.
GGAGCGGGGCTCCAACTTTTGTGTACAGTGCGGATTGGTGATATTTCCAACTCGCTTCAATCGAAGACTAGATCTCGTTGAAAGCTGCTCTGGTGAGCATCTAATTGGATTTCCGAATATAGGGATTAAGCCCCACCCTTATTTTATCCTTGTTTTCTCTTGCTCTTTCTCAAACGCGACTTATTCTAAGTCGCGCTCAGCATCCGTATCTTGCTCAGATACCGGTTTCGTTAACACCACCTGGCGCGCCCGCCGCATCTACAAGCGGTCTACCGTGCCCGCCTCCGGGAGCCAGATGAAGATCACAATAAACTCTTGAGAGGTTACAGCGACTCTGAACAGACTATTTCATGACGAGGGTACAGGGTGTGGTACATAATTCTTTTGCGTGCTTACAGATACAGAAACGGTCACACCATGCCGGCTGCAGTTGAACCCTTCTCAATCTGCCGAGCCCTCCACTGGCACGCAGCAAAGATTGTCAGTGGGAAGAGAACGTTGATGCCGATGGGAGTGCAGCTCCAGGTCAGAAATCCAGGGGTGAGGCACTGGACCACGGGCGGCGAAGGAGTGATCAGCACAGTCAAGGCAAACAAGACGACTGGGGAGTGAAACATCAGTACCCGACTCCCAGCTACGTAACTAAGCATATTGTTTGTACCTGGCGCAATCCAAGTGTATATCAATAAAAACCGACGCATAAATTGCTTTGGCGCGGTCGCCCCCGTTGTCGCGCACAAGATCCTAAGTGCAGTTTGTAAGTGCGTAGAGGCAAGTCGTGGCAGGGAGGACACATACGTCCTGTGAGCAATAGTGATCCCGGCGCAAGCAATGGAGGATATGAGACTCAGTGCTGGAGAAACATAAGAGAGGACCTGGAAGTAAAGAGGAACAGTTTCCCACCGGCGTCTCCCACGCCATTAATGTAGAACGTTGGACCGAAGACAATGTAAAGCAGAGAGACCGCCCAGACCCCTGTCAAAGCGAAGTTAGTCCTACAATAACACTGGAAGTCGCAACGCCAACCTCGCATATGCAAAGCACCCCCAGAGGGAGATCCAGTGTTTGCAAGTACCTCAGCGGCGGCACGGTCTGTTAGCAAGCGTGGAATGGGACCGTCGTCCCGCACCGACTGATGCTTCTCATGAACCGGCGAAGGAGGTCCGGATATGAACGCGGCAGGGTCGATTGCCGCTCGCGCATGATACGCCTTGGCGTCCTCGTGAATGAAAAGGCGCACGCGAGTTTTGAGCATCGGGTGGTTCTCGGGGTGCAACTTGAGTATTTCACATGAATGGCACAAGTCAAAATCAGGGCAGTCTGGGTGCAGACACTGGGTCGAAGGAATTCAATCAATCGTCCTATTAGTTCAGCGATATGATAGATGCGTGGGCGCAATACCTTGTAACGCATCCCAAAAATACTCTTCTTGCACAAATCGCATGTAGCACAGTGAAGCGTCTGCCCCTTTAATAGTATAAGTGAAGCTCGCAATATGATTGGGGACTCACCGCATTGACGGCAAAAGTTCGTGGACGCAGGGCAGGACCTCCAAAGAAAACAGGATCGGGGGAAGTGGAGTCAATGGTATGGGTCTCGCGGGAGGCGCTGCAAATCGTGGGTCCGCTGGCGGGGAGACGTTCTGAATCGCGACAATCGACAGACTGCAAGGCTGACTAATCAGAATACTAAGTACGAAGAAAGGACGCACGCGAAAGTTGGGTGGGGGACCCATCGTGAGGAACGGTGTTAGGGAAGAGTCGAGCCCATCGATTGGAGAGGCCGGAGAGAAACCTGGGGGGTGGATTGACATGGCGGAAAGAGAACAAGAGTCAGCGTGTTGGCAGCCGTCCTTTTGAAAGATGTAAAGAAGCCCCTGTGGGAACTCACTGCAACCCTGGCGGACACGCTGTTCGGCATGGACGGCAAACAATCACATGACAGCCTATTTGGGCAAGACGGACTTCCGCTCCGTCACCGTGTTACGACCATGGGTGCCGTGTTCGGCAAGGAAGGGAAATACTTGACGGATTTAAGCTTTTTCGATTCTGAGGCATTCAATTGGTGCGACATGACGACTATTACAGCTCTTTGCGAAATTGATGACAGTCGGCCTGAAAATAAACCATTTCAAAACATTTGATGTCTCCGCACTCTAGACTCATTTCTCTTCCTCTGATTGGTTTTCCGACATTTTTGAGGGTACTGGAGACATTTCCATAAGCCAATCTACCCTAAAGTGAAGTTAAATCAGCCAAAACCGATCACCAGAGGATCGGCCGTTTCGGCGCCGCATCCGCCTGTGGCATAGGTGGGAACATTTCTCGCTTCCTTCTCGCTTTCTTATTACCATCATGCCGGGATGTGTCGTCCTCTTATTTCCAGCTTCCATCTCTCCATCGGTGTCCTCAGCGTGCCGTGTCTGGTCTCGCAAGTTCCTTTGCTATCACCCGGCTCCCCTTGCTTCTCTTATCGCCTGGAATCCGACCCAAATCGTCGAGATCGGTCTCTTCATAGTAGAGAAGTCAGAAGAAGACTTTCGTTCAAGACTTGGCGGAAAACTCAAGATATCTCGATTCTCTCCACTACCTCCCTCAACTCTGACGTCAAGATCCCCAGGAAATCGAATGCGTAAAGACTTTGGGCGCATAATGTCGCTCAAAATACCTACTTGGACCTTTGAAGACATCTCGACACTTCTTGCGTTGTTCAAGCAAAGCGCTCAATACTTTCTCATAACATGATCCAAGTCCCTTGAAGTCCCTTGCAAAGTGTACCCTTGATTCCTTTGACGTCGCTTCATATCGTAGCCAACCTACTCGACACACCACTCGCGAATCTTGACAAGATTTGGTCTATCTGTGTCGTAAGCGAAAGGCTCGCTCACACCAACATATTCTACCGGGCCATTTAACGAGGGCGTTATTTGAGTGCGCTGTGCTATGTTCACGTCCTTGCTCCCTCCTGCAGCTGCCTATTTCAGCCAGATGTCGTGGATATCGACGCTCTGGCCGCGAAACCCCGAGCAGATGGTCGAACGGATTGCTCCGACCGTCGTACTCTTGCTGCACGCACACCGCGGATGCCCGCTCAGGACAGTCCGTCGCTAGGGGCAGGATACAATGAACTGAAATGTTTATTCAGACGAAGAGCGGGATTGTTTGAGTAAAAACGAGTTGTATTAAAAGCTACTACGTAAATACTTCAACCTCATTATTGCCATATATCCCTAGACTGCAGTGCTTAGTCCCATAATCGTGTTGGTGCATTTACGAATGTCCTCAACCGACGGCCATGCGTGCGGCGCGGTGTTGGCGTTGGTGCTGGTGGTATCAATGTGCGCGGGCTCCACTCCCTCCGCGACTGACGGCGGAGGCGCGGGCGGGGCAAGAGTACGGGCGCGGGAGGCGGGCGCGGACAGCGCGGAAAGTGTGGGCGGCGCACAAGCATGGAGGCGCGGGCTACACAGGGAAGAGCGGTGCGGAAGAAGAACACGATGCCAACGCGCGTCGTCTCCTCTCGCAAATCCTGCACCCCCATGCTCCCGCCTTCCCACTACACTTATACTCCCTCCCTCCCTCCCTGCTCCAGCACGTGCTTGCACACCTCATCATAATTGCACCACTGGGATCGTGCTTGAGCCTGTGAAGAGGCGGCGATGAGCAAGGTAGTAGCTCGATGAGGGAGGAGATAGAGATAGGGATAGAGAAAAGAAAAGACGAGATTTGGGACGAGCACGAAGTACACCAGATGAGCAGGAAAGTCGAGCGCGCGGAAAATTGTACGCAAAGAATTGGAGAAGGAAAGAGCGGGAGGAGGGAAACGTACCATCGTGGTCTACCGAGACAGCGCCCGTCCCGACTCGGACTCGTAGCAGTCGCCGCATCGCACATCTGCTCTGTCGGCTACTCTGTAAACGTATCAGCAGGCACGCATGATTCGAGAACGGGATGCTTACCCAACGGCGACATGAGTATGCAATCAGCTTCCTCGCTCCCCATCCTCATATGCACAGCGCTTTCGCGCTTTGTAACGGGAAGGGAAGGTGGACACCCCACCTCCCGCTTTGCGGGCTGCGTCCAACAGCGGCGACGTCCCCCCCCCCCCCCTCCCCCGGCGGATGTCGAAGTCTCGAAGCTCGGCTGCGACCCACAAGCATCTACGGCTTCCTCCCTCCCTATCATTATCTGCTTCGCTCCCTCCTCACCGCCTCGTGGTTTCTTTTGGCGCTCTGCGATGGGGAGAGAAGGTGCACGCTGCGTCGAACATCGGCGACATCTCGTGGACGGCTCGAGGCCGGCTGTGTGTGCAAGCGCGCAATACAGGATAGTGTTTCTGCAGCGGAGAAAGTCATTGATGTTTGAAAGGGGCATGCGGAGCGTTTGCGGTAAGGTGAGGAGGTGTGGAGGAGAAGGACGAATAACACTAATACCAAACTAATACATATGTGCATTAGAAGGATGAAATGCAGAATGGCACGACAAGGGGAGAGGGAAGAGGGAAGCGAGAGTAACGGTAGGGAAACGAGAAGACGTACTCCGATGCATACGGTGTACGCCTCACGCCATGCCGTGCGTGGTGCAGGTGCCAAACTTTTTGTCCTCGAGTTATGGGAGGAGAGGGGAAGAGGGTGGTGGTGGGTGAAAAGAATGCGCTGGCAGCTGTCACAGCAGCTGTCATTGGATGCCTCACCATGCGGTCGACTTTCAAGCTAGTGAACTGGCCGATGAGGGGAGAGGTACGGCGCGATCGATTGAGCTGCGAGTGTGGGCCTGCTCAATTCGTCTCTCATAATTTCAGCCGATTCCGCTTCATCAATTGATGTGCACTGCGAACTCAAATGATCTCTCCCGATCTCGCGGACTTTTCACTGGGCCTGAGCCTTGGAGCGAATCATGATGACATGGTATAGAAGCCAGACAATACCGAGCGAGAAGCCGAAACACCAGTTTGAAGAACCCAGTCAAGTGATGGCCTCGAGTTTGGAGCACCTATATTGAATGTTGTGGAGATGGCCAGGTTCCGGAACTTTGTAGCAGCAGGCATAGCAGATGGATACATTGAGCTGGGGAAGGATGGAGGAGAGAAAGAGAGTGAATCGCTGCCACTGCCACATCAACCCCTCAAAACGTGTGTCACCATCGGCAACGTTTGGTGAGAAAACTTTGGGAGTAATATGCCCGGAGGTAAGAAGTTCGCTGGCGGCCGCCGCTGGCCACCGGTGGCTACTGGCGGACACTGCCGTACATTGTTTGTCGCTGTAGCACACTGGGTTGGCCGGTAATCATCAATCATCGCTGGAACCCAACGGACCGACTTCGCCTCCATCTACCACTGGTTTCCGGTGGACCTCACCGTAGACTGCTGGAGGACGGTGAATGCGTGTTTCATCTCCATGTGCTATGTACTTTGATCCATTGATCAGCCTGATTGAGGAACTTCAAAAGAATTTCCCTGAGCTGAAGCTCAGGAGGTCCAGCGACATGTGCAAGGCAATACTGCGAATACTCAACCAGAGGGGGCAGAGCTGGTGACATCCAGATTGAAAATTGATACTCTGGCCTCCATGTTGAAAGTGGATATCCATCAAAGGTGAAAAATGTGAGCAGAGTGTGTGCTATCTCAGTTTGTGCATCTGGGAATTTCTCAGGCTGAATTTTGTCTAGATATTCCTGTGTAGTGTAGTGGACAAGTCACACTACCTGGAGTTCTTTATCCACCACAACCAGTCCAGCACAGAGAGAGAGAATCTCCCCAATGGTCATAACATTTTCCTCATCAAGCTGGCGTGTCCCTGGTTCAACCGCAAGAGCAACTAGTAATTTGTCAACTGTTAATGGCCGCTTTGCATTTGTAACCCAGACAAGGGTTGTGTAAGCTATCTTTCTGTCATCCATGTTCTGGGCATCAATTCGCTGCATTGCAACATCATAGCTGTCACCAAGATCCTTTGGTAGTTTTAAGGCCTCTCGATGTCACGATTCGAGCATTTTGAACCTCACGTGATGCACGTGATCACGCCTCATCTGACAACGCCGACGTCACACGTGACTACCGACGCCCGCCTCCCGACGATCGAGGAAGTTCCAGAAGAGGATATTTAATTATAAACAAACGATCGGTTGGTATGATCGAGCCAACACATGCTGGACACATGGTTGAGTTATATATATTTGGACACATGGCGTACATGTGGGTTTTACTAAGAACCTCATGGACTACAGCCTGTCCTTGGTAATAGCCTTGTGGACTACGGCAGACTCTTAGTAACGAACACATGTTTTACGGCAGGTTCTTACTCAGAACATGCTTGTTACAGATGGAAGCAGCGCATAGACATTTATATTTAGCTACTTTACATTACTTACGAACCTTTACCATGCCGAAGCCAGACTTCCAGATCACGAAGCTGGACTTCGCATCACGATACCTATTATTGTAGATAAGGTAGGTGTCAGTCACTCACTACGAGGGTCACGTGATGGTGTCACATCACGCGTAAACGCGGCAAAAATGTTTGGGACAAAACCCAACATGCTCGAATTCAACTGTTTTCAATGTTTCTGAAGTTGAAATTTTTTCGGAGTTCTTACGTTATGCCATGAAAATATTTCTTTGAAGGCACAGACATAGAATACACTGAAAACTCATTTCTCAGTGTTGAACAACTCGATAACACCCAATGGACACCCTTGAGGCCCTATGCTGTCATATGTAACCTTGTTTGTTCCTACAGTTCTTACCATATAAGGTGCATGGGATAGTTATGTAAGCGGCAAAATTTGGGGCCATGAAAACTCAAACCGTGCCCAAATGCAAAGAAATGCATTTCTACACTCAAAAAAAATCGGATTATGAAATGGTACACTGCTTCATCAATAAGAGATATTTCGAGATTCTGAGACCAGGGATGTCTTCCAGTAGCTCAAATACACCGTTTCCTGGCTTTAGTTTGTGACCTAAGGTTTTGTGGCCGGAGCCTTGCTGATGTCACACTTTGATCACGTGACCCTCGTAGTGAGTGACTGACGCCTACCTTAGTAGTTCAATTAGGATAACGAACAGTATATAAGGAGTAGTATAGTCATAGTTTATTATGTACCTCTCCTAGTGTTTTATTCGACTTCATTAACGAACGGTTAATACTGTGCACCACCCAATCCCATCTCATCATACCGAGTTGCGGACGCATGGGCATTTGTTCTTGTAACACTCGAACTGCCTTGATTGTCCGCTTTGTTTGCAGGAGCTCTAGTTGAAACCTAGCAAGAAGGAACCTGGTCAATGTTATTTCAGTTACTGCCCGAGGATGATTTACTGGCACTTACATCCCATCTGCAGCACCACTGATTGCTACAATTAAAATCCAAAAGAAATCCCATAATTTGAGAAAAAATTATTGCCGCAATAAAATAAAAAAAAGGGCGTGACGCGTGACCGCCGAATTGAACGAAATTGTACAGTACCCTGAAACACATGACATGGGAAAAACACCACAAATGGGGAACACTGCAAACAGGTACAATGTGATACGAACCATCTGCTTAAGATACAAGTAATCTACCAGATCCAAGAATGACAGTATTTGCGAGGTGTAGGGTCCCTGGAGGTAGTCTTATACCCAACAATGGCCATGGTGCCGCAGGCGGTGGTAGACAGGACGTCAATTGATGTACAAGATTATATAGTATTGTGGGTGGGATTGTGTACTGTAGCTTTTCCAAACTCACCTCGACCTCCTTTCGCTGCTCTCAAGGCGAAGGCAAAGGAAGGGTATCGAGCAGTTATGGCGATGACATACACCATGCACAACCAGACCAGAATTAGGCGTCGACAGGACTTTGGGGAGCGCGACTCCGGAGGATGAGTTTGAGGACTGAAGTTCGGAGGAGCCCCGGTGGCATGAGAGCGGCACCACCCCACACTGGGGTTGTCGAAGGCCCCGAAATTCACTTACCTGGGTAGTGAATCCAACGATTCATCATCCATGTGCATGAAAATGGTTTCACCCACTTCCAGAATTCATGTACCGTTCATGTACATTTGCAGAGGTCATTTATTGTACGTGAAATTCAGCATCTTTTTCAATGAAGAAACAGCAGAAAAATATATCAAGTTTAAAAAGTACTATACATTGAAAAGGAAACTACGCCTCCTCGCTCTCTCCCGCTCCCATTGTGTCGGGACGTTCACGTAGCGCCCAGCGCCGAGGGCCCGTTTGGTGATCCGGGACGCGAGCCACAAGGCAGCTGATGTCGTCGACGTCGATGACTTCAAGAGGCTTAAACTTCCCTTCCTGGTAGTAGGGCGTGTTTGGGTTGCTCTTATAGTAAGAGCCTTGGACCGGGCGAATTACGGCGAGGAGGAGGTGACGAGGCGCTGCGCGTGGGAAGTTGGCGGTAAAATCGATGATGCGCAAGAGTTGCCCGTACGCAGTTTTGCGTTCGAATATGATGGGCATTCGGCGATGGTTTCGGTTCTTGTCAACTTCATGAGAGTACTGGAATAATGGTGAAAGGATGAGAGAGTACAGAAGGACACAATTACCTTGAGAAACGAAGCATCTCGTGTCATGTTGCATTCTGATTGTTGCACGAGCTCTGCAGCGTGAATGGTGTCACAACCATCTAAAAAGTGATCTTTCCCCATTCTATTCTGATTTCGGGACGAATGCTTGGCGAAATGGGGTGGCCAGAAAATTCTGGAAATTTTTCTGGTGCACCCGATCAGGCCCTAAGGGTTAGTTCATTTTTTGCGCTGAGATGAGCTTGAGTACTTGCCGAATTCTGTTCAAATTTTGCTCTTCAGATGCGCCAGTGTCAGCCAAAGTCAGCACAGCCTGCCGACGGGGGACCGGAACGCAGTGACTCCGCCGCCGTTGGCGTCGCGACCCGATCCTCAATATGCAACTCTGAGATTTGCCCCAGGACCCGACTCTGCCTCAAGACGTCGCCGAGCGGATTGGCGGCGTCGGAGTTTATATTAGGAAACTCGCGGGATCGGCAGACAGCTATGTCTTTCGTTCGTGGCCGGAAATTGGCACAGAAAATCTGCTGGAATAGCCCCGAGACTGTCAGAATGCTGTGATTTGATCCAAGTGAGATTTGGATAGCTTCAATTGACTTTCCTTGCGCTTTTGTGATAATATTCGGCAAATTCCGCGAGCTGAGAGTTGGCTGAGAGTTGGCTGAGAGTCCTTGCGAGTTCACTCCCTTTTTTGACGCGAGAAAGAAAACTCCCAAGTTTTGGCTAAGGTCATCTATGTGGAGATTGTGTTTGAGCAGTGTAATCCACTTATTGTGCTTGAAAGTGTCGGAAGGAGGCAAACCACATCATTGCAGGTGTCGCCTTTCCTGCAATCAACGGTACACCCGAACGGCAAGGGACGGCTGGCCATATTACCCGGAGATCAACAGGTCCAGATTTGATGGGATCTAACTAGACCAATCGAACTATGACTCGTCTCTGAAGGTAAACCTGTCGATAGAAAGGCTGGTCGATCTGAATTTGAATTTGCAATGCAAACAAGGGGGTCCAAAGATAAGAGGTTACCATACTGTCAGTGACGGGATAGTAGGCCACCTAGATGTTTTCACCCCATGCTCAAAGTGTTTAGTAGATATAATATATTTCTGGGGTGTTCAGAATGAAGGCATGGATCGAACGAACCAGTTGAACACATTTGGCTGAATTTACATGGTGTTTTGGTGCGCGCGTGAATTTAATCTGGCAGGATGTCCAAAAAGGCAAAATCCGGGCAAGGATGGACGGGTGTTCCTTTTGAGCGGGCCTTGAGCGCACGATAGTTGGTCCCGTGTTTGTTCGAAATAGGCGGCATGTAGAGTTTGGAGCCAAATGATGATCGTTGTCGTCGTCTGCATGAGAAGAGAGGCCGAAATGGGTGGCCTCAGAGCCCAGTCCGTAACGGATGTGAAAGAAAAGGCAAATTGAGGTGATGCCAACATGTGCATAGGATCTTAATACACGAGGTATGCCGGAGTGTCTGTCATTTTGGGTGTTGCATGGGAATGGCAGGACAAACATAATCTAGGTAGCGGAACGTGGTTGGGAAAAAAGTGACAAATGGGGGATTGTCGGATCGCGGCAAACATGAACAATGTGATTCGAGGGATCTCGTTACAGCTATTTGCGGAACTTAGGGCGCGGGCCAATTTTTTTTTTTTTTTTGTAACATTTTGCTTAGAACACTCACTACGACCTCAATTCTGGTCAGAATCCCTCAGGAGTAGGTGCGTTCGACTCGCACTGAAAACATGCAGGGGATGAAGTACCGGCTTTTTTGATGTAATTATGTAATGAAATTACTTCCGAAAAATCGTGGTTTCTATTAGGACAGCTGCAGCACAATGAATACTGGACCAATTGACTTGGTTCTTGGATATGTGATGTATCACAACTAGTACTAGGGCATGGTGTATCTCTTTGGGTGTTATCTCAACTCATTGTGATTTGGCAGTCACTTTACCAAAGACCATATTTGCATGCTAACATAAGTAGAGCCTACCATGCAGATTTGGGTGGATTTATATCTGTAAACCTAACGGTCCCCTGCTACTAGTTCCTATACATAACATATCCAAGAACTAAGTCAATTGGCCCAGTATTCATTGTGCTACAGGTGTTCTAATAGAGACCTTGATTTTTCAGAAGTAATTTCATTACATAAAAAAAGCCGGTACTTCATCCCCTGCAGATTTTCAGTGCGAGTCGAACACACCTACTCCTGAGGGATTCTGACCAGAATTGAGGTCATAGTGAGTGTTCTAAGCAAAATGCTACAAAAAAAAAAATTGGCCCGCGCCCTAAGTTCCGCAAACAGCTGTAATATACAAGTAATATCAATCAATCAAATTTTGTGATTTTTGATACTTTTCGACGAGAACAGCGATTCGGAGCCGAATTCTGGTCCGTTTACCATGCAAATATGCTCATTCTCTCCGCAATGAAATGCGGAGGGCTCCACCACCTTGAATTTTCCTGATGTGATGACAATTGCTTTATTAGGCAAATATCTGTCTTTTTGCACAGAACTTGTCGCACCCTCTGTGTAGTGGTCAGATTGGCTTATGAATTTGATACAACATTCTTATGAATATTACAAAGGGTTAGAAATGCCGGTATTTTGAATGTGTGCTTTGTTTCACCAGTATTCTACATTCTCACAGTGATGAAGACTTGAGTATAGGAAATACATATGATATGAGAAATCCCGGCATTTCCAGCTCTCAGTAATGCCACCAAAACCATCCTCTCCAATTTCTAGGTCAGTCGGACCACTATAGCCATCATGCTAATCATTCTGTGCTAAAAGACCGATACCTCCCTAATAAGGCAGTTGTGATCACATCAGGAAAATTCAATGTGGTCCGCATTTTCATTGCGGAGAGAATGAGCATATTTGCAGGGCAAACGGACCAGAATTCGGCTCCGAATCGCTGTTCTCGTCGAAAAGTATCAAAAATCAAAAAAAAAAAATATCGACGCCTTAAGTTCTACAAACAGCAGTAAGCATCTTTGCAGTTTCGGGACCCACAATATCGCTTTTCTCTCTCCCGGCGAGTTGTATGGGATATTTCACATCGATGACGACTCCAAGTTCAATCTCGTCGGCACTGCGACTCTCTTCTTCCGATTCTAAAATTGGAAGCTTCAATTCAATACCAAATATTCAATCAAAATTTTCGAGAACAATAGAAGCGGAGCCCCCTCATTCTGCATCTAACGCGCTAAACCTGACCTCGAGGCCCGGGCTTCTGTCTATAACCCTTAGTGAACTCCCAGGGGATATGAGAACCCCGGAGGAAGAAACGTCAAGTATGTTGTTAACTTCAGCAATGTCAGAAACAGGATTGAATAAAGGCCCAGGTTTGGGCGCATCCGGCTCCGAAACAACAATATCCCCATTTCCCAGCACAGAATCGAGAGTTGTGTCTTCGTCTTCCACAACCAATTCTGAGACAAAGATCACCGTGATCTCGTCGACAACGACCACTGATACCCAAACCCGTCCAATTCCCGCTACCGTTAGGTATGGGTCTTAGGGCGCCCGTTTTTGCAGTAAGGTAGAGGGTGTGGAACCCCGGCACCCTGATGTAAGCTGCTTATTAATACTTTCCCATGGTCAAATCTCGATGTCGGGGGGAAAAAAATTGTATAAAGCCATATATCTGCCATGCCACGGAATGCCATTTTGAATCACATGCTTTGTACTGCCATTTTGAACCCTGTGCTTCACTATTGAACGATTTAATTCGCATTTTGAACCCCATGCTACGGAATGCCATTTTTGAATCACATGCTTTGCACTGCCATTTTGAACCCTGTGCTTCACTATTGAACAATTTAATTTGCATTTTGAACCCCATGCCACGGAATGCCATTTTGAATCACATGCTTTGTATGTACTGCCATTTTGTACCCTGTGCCTCACTATTGAATGATTTAATTCAGCCGAGAGCAGGAGGGATAAGGGAGCAGTTAACATATTTAAGGTTTGAATGGCATTTTGAGTCACATGCTTCGTAATGCCATTTTGTACCCTGTGCTTCACTATTGAACGATTTAATTCGCATTTTGAACCCCATGCCATGGAATGCCATTTTGAATCACATGCTTTGCACTGCCATTTTGAACCCTGTGCTTCACTATTGAACAATTTAATTCGCATTTTGAACCCCATGCCACGGAATGCCATTTTGAATCACATGCTTTGCACTGCCATTTTGAACCCTGTGCTTCACTACGGCCATCCACACCGATGATACGTTTGGAGGAATCGTGAACATGTGTCATATGGTGTTTTACCGCATCACGAGGGTCCAGAATTCCGCGGAAGTTCAGCACTTAGAAATTTGTTAATTTCTGCAGGGGATTTAGGAATATGCTTCATTGCAACTGCAATGTGTTCATGTGGCAGGCCGCGCTTTTGAAATTCTGTAACTCGTATGAAGTAAAGTAGAGGGCCAAAAACATCCCGGAGATCTTTCATGAATGCAGAAAGATATTGTTGAAAGACACGAACAATCACTGCATTTTGACGGTCTCTCGACCCAAGGGTGCGCCGAGGTTGCTCGGCGCAGCTGGACACACCTTGACCTCGGCAGACCCTTCCGAGGTTTGCTCGAGGTCCACCTAGGACCTTTTGCATTCTATCTGGACTTGCCCACTCTCTTGCTATGCGCAAGCAGTTTCGATGCACCGTGTTTTGGCTGTTGACGTGGGAAGGCTGTAAGCGTGACGTCACGAGTGACGACATCGCGTTCCCGGCTTAACTTAGCCTCCTCTCGCCATGACGGGGAAGGATGGATTCCTCTCCCTCCTACTCCCATTGTCTTGAGCTCTTTAGATCCATCAACAGGCCTGTTTTCGCTGACACACCCCAAGTTTCAGTGCGGCGAGCTTACTTACGTGACGCGCATTGAGCGCATTCTATCGCAGTACACGTCCTTCCTATCGCACGCTAGCCTAATGCACCCACAAGCTTGCGGACTTTGACGAAGTACGAGCCTACATGCTGCCGTCGTGTCTGGCACCGCTGGCGTGTATTCAACATGAATCGGAGACGGAATCTGCAAAATGCTCGTTCTCGACAAGGCCGACGAGGCGCGCAACAAGGGGTTCGAGGACCGACGTCTACTGCTATCTGCTTCCTGAAACACAGGTTGTCCTCCTCAGCCCCACCCTCCCATATGACCTTCTCGAGCTGACGACCAAATTTAGGACCGATCCCATCCGCATTCCCGTCAAACGTTACGAGTTGACGTTGGAGGGAATTAAGCAATTCTTCGTTGCTGTTGAAAAAGAGGACTGGAATTTCGACACCTTTTACGATCTCTACGACACTCTTACGATTACACAAGCTGTAATCTTCTGCAACACTCGGCGCAAGGTCAGGCCCGCATCTCAACTCATTTATGTTCTGGCTCTGGCATCAATAGGTCGACTCGTTGACAGAAAAAATGTACGCATCCAATTTTTTCATCTCGTCCATGCATGGCGAGATCAGAAGGAGCTAGATGCCACGAGTTCCGCGGCGGAACCTCGTAAGGGTCATCATTGGCCATTTTGTGGCACGCTCACATACCTTTTAGATGGGTTCTGATTACGACCGACATGCGGGCGCGGGGTATCGATGTTCAGCCGGATTCGTTGGTCATCAACTACGACTTGCCAGCGTACGTTCAAGTTATCTTCACGCTCGCACTTGCTGACAACAACAACATCCAGAAATTGTGAACATTATATTCACTGTCGCGGTTGATCTGGTCGATTGGGACGCAAGGGTGTCACGTTTAACGTCCTTTTTTTTTCTTTTTCCTACTGTGCACAGCGTTAGCTCAATCATCTTCTAGTTTGTTACGGTCGACAACATCTGCATCCTGCGCAATATTGGTAAATATCTTTTACTGGACTCGATCAGACGACGTTAATTGTTCCTTAGAACAATTTTATAGTACTTAAATTGTACGTATCATCTCACTTTGAATCTGTACTCGTATTAAAACATCTCTAAGCTGAAATGCCGGTCAATGCAGCAGTTATTGGAGCGTGAGAGAATGTGCAGGCTACTGGTTCGCATCTAACCTTATTTTGTTCTTTTGTGTATTTCTGCTGTTCCATGCCACACATAGTGGTAGATTTCTGAAAATTCCAGTTGTTTGCTTCTCTAGTACTATACATGATCTGAACGAGATTTACGGCCAGGATACTACAGGCTGAAACGAGCCCAGTCTTTGCTATATTTGAACGCGGAACATCGGTAAGCAAATGACATGAATTGCGCCCACCAAAAATCGATTCTCAGGGCTCACTTGTCGGTTACGGAGGCGGATCTGACACTGGTGACATTGATGACTAAGTAAACATCAAGATAGATGTAATAGTAGCTAGCGAGGAACGAAGAGTAGCGGTAGCTTGACAGGGTATATAGTAAGGAATTATTCTGAAGTAAAGTTCGTTTAGATGTAGGGAATACGGCGAGACATTATTCTGAAAGGAAAGCAAGTCTAGTTAAGCAGGAAGAGGAATAAACTTGAATTCACACCCAGCCGGCTCTTCATATGTTCCCCAATCGGCGACCCGGAGCGCGAGATCCGGGTTCTGCTTACTGTCTTCAAGCCACTCTTTCTTGATACCAGAGTTATAGGGGGCGAAGCCACGGATATGCGTCGAACGCCGCCCGGCACAAACACGGTGGTACTGTTTATTGTTCGCACCCTTGCCCTTCTTGATGTGATGGCGTTCGAGAGAGTGGATGAAGTCAGTATACTATCTCGAACATTAGACGGCATCAACAGAGACAATGAGATGTGCTTACAGGTTCAGTGCGCCAGGCAGGTACTAAAACTTCGAGGATATGAGTACTCTTCAGCGACGTGGGGTCATTGGGAAGATTCGCAAACGTTGCCAGCCGAAACTTCCAATTCTCGTGCGTTTCGGGGGTTTCGGCATCGGAGTCTGGGCCAGACATTTCGTCAGAGAGGTACTCAGCGTGGGTGGAGTCGCGAATGAATGTCGCATCCATGTCGTTCTCTTCAGCGACAGCGTCAACTACCTTGGCGATCTGCTCGGATTTCTGCGAGTACGTCAGTCATAATACGGCGCTCAGATTAGATTCAGATCCACTCACCGTGACCCTCCGCTGGGTGCGCCGATCTCTTTTCGCCTTCTCCTCCGCTTTCTCCCGGCTTTGGATGGTCGCGTGCTGCTGCCACTGCCTCTTATAGCTCCGAAACGACTTCTTCGCGCACTCGGTGGTGAAATCAAGGTCCCATATGATAGGGTCAACATCTTCAGACGTTTCAAAGCCTTAGGCAACGCGCTCTTGTCCTACGACAGCAGACATCAGTCAAGGAAGGATGGGGTTGATCGGACGTACCGACAACACAAGCTGAGCGCGCTCACCGACCTTGCGGAAGAGAGCACAATTGTCGAGGTTCAAAACATCGGAATCAAAGTCGGGGGTGGAATACTGCTGCTTTGTGATGGGATTGACGCGGATTTCGGTCACGGCCGGCCAATCCTGGCCAAAGGACGTGGCAGACTTGACGGAATACTTGGGAAATGCGCAGCTGGAGGTCGTGCTGAGTGAAAGAAGGATAGAAATCAAAAGAAAATAAGAAACGCACCCTCGTAATCTTCATCTCAGCTTTCGTAAGCATCTTTCCATCGATGACAGTCGAACCCTCGTCGTCGCCGCCCACGGTGCATCTGAGTCCACAGACTTCCGCGACGCTGAACGACGAGTTAGACGGCAGGTTGACGGCGCATGTGCGACGGCTTGTCCATGCTGCGGACCGCGACGGCGCGCTGCCTGTGGTGCGCCTTGCTCGAGTATGGTGATACGTTGCGTCAGCTCACCCACACAGCTCACGAGATCGCGGTTTTGGTCGAGGACCGTGTCCATTTTGCCGAGCAGTGTGAACAGGAGCTGGTCGGTGCTGAGGCCGTACTGTGAGTTTTGAGGGGCACGCGGGGGTCGGGTAGCCGGTGCGATTCGCGGTTGGCGTCACGGCGGTGTCGAAAAACAAGGGGTTGCCATTTGCATGGCGCTGGGCGACGTTAGGGCTGTCAAAAGAGACGGTGCGGCCGTGGCGGGAGACGGGGTCCTGCAATAAAAGGTAAGTTCTTACCCTCCCGTAGATATATACGTAACGCACGGAGGAGGACCTCGCCCAATCCTGGGCACCTCGCGACTGCGGGCAGGGAGCTGGGGGTATGCCTGAGGGTACCGCGACGCCTCATATAAAAATCTAAAGAATGGGCGATCAATAAAAAGAGGGAAAGGTGGATGAAAGCAACACACAGATCTCCCTGGGGCGCTCCCTCCCCATACGGGTTAACCCGTCTCATTATGAAGACCAGGAGACCTTGAAAAACGAGTGTGGACGAAAGAAAGAGAGAAAGTAGTCGTCCCATGATTTGCTGGCCGTTGCGGGTACGGGTGCTTCACTACAGGGTCGACGTTGATAGCCTTTTGTGCGGTCTCTGTAACTGATGCCACCGAAATAGGAACAGGGCTTGGGTTGACGTCAAGAGGTACATAGCATACAGAGCAAGGTGAGTACAAAAAGGGAGTATCGTGCGAGGTGCGCCGAGTCTCCTGGGCGCACCTCAAGAGGGGTGGTGCGAGGCAGCCTCGCACGAACCTCGCCGAAGCTGGGCACAGCCTTGCCCGGCAAACCCTGCCGAGGTGCCTGGACCGATCTCGGCAAACCTGGACGCACGTGCGTCCAGAAGCTGCCAAAATGCAGTGAATGTATCAGGATTTTAAAGGTCAACCCGAGCGGGAAATTTTAGGGTATGAAGACACAAAGTGAGAGAGACTGCAATTTGACCTCATTCAAAGAACTTTGTAGGTCATATCAAATGCAGGGCAGACTTGGAAGTGCAGAGTTCAAAATAAACCAGGTTGTAGATCTGGACAGATTTATTTACTTAAGAAGATCAAACCACCGAAGACAACAATCCTTTGTGAACACAGCTAAGAAATCCTAATCATACTTCAATTGGTACTATGGTGTAGAAACTATCTCATAGAGCATATAGTTCGGCTCTTGTACAGCACTAAAGCAACACGCTAATATACAGCCTTTAAAAACAAAAAACAGCAGGGATTACATTATTCTTTGCGGCAACCTTGAAAGGTAAGCCCATCAGGCTTCACGCGCGGCCAAGTGACCGTAAGAACGCCATTGGTCAGGACCGCGCGGATCTTTGTCACCTATATAGTGTGAGAGTAAGCAACTCTTTCATAGTATGTCATCACAAATCACGAACATCCGCTCCCGATGGCAAACGGAGGGCTCGATAAAATTTACCATAATGAAATTCTTTGATTTCAAGAGAAGGTAGACGGATGAAGTATTACTTGGGCATCCATATCGTTGTCACAGGGAGCTTGGAATGTCGGCGCTGCAGTTTTCACTACTGTGCGCCCAATTGGCAGCGAACGGAGACCTTGCAGATAGCCGATTTGTCACCTCGCAGGAGCAACTTGCAATCTTCGTCTATTGGATGGTTCGCGGCAGCAGTCGGCGCGAATTGCAAAACGATGTCAACGTTCTGGAGACACAATTAGCCGCGTGCTTGTGCGCTCCTCACCATCCTCCGTTGACGAAATGCGACAGATACATTGATAGGGGGCTGCGCATGTCTACGAGTGACTTTTCCAGCAAGTATGTCCAAGATCCTCGCGACGAAACCCGCGACAAGATCCGGTCAGATCCTCGTTGGTTTCCGTTCTTCAAGTACTGCCGCGGAGCTACGGATGGTGTCCACTTCCTTGCATATCGTGATCGACACGGAGAAGTTACGCAATGTTATCGCCACCTGCGATTTCGAGCTGCGATTCCTGCACATCATGCCCGGCTACGAAGGTACAACTGCCGATGGTCTTCTCTTCAACTGCGCCCGGAGGAATGGTTTCTCTTTGCCCCTACGACCTAGCAGATGCAGGATTCCCAGATTGTGATATGCTCCTTGTCCCCTTTCGTGGTGAGCGTTATCATCTGAAGGAGTTTAGCACTGTGGATAGTGAAAGCACTACATATTAGTACCTAGGTACTAATTTATAGATTTTGGCACTAATATGAAGTGCTTTGGGAATTAGTGCTTTTCTGATCACTTCAAATTAGTGCTTCCGGGGTACTAATCCACAAAGCACTTCATATCAATGTGCAAACCTTTTTTTACCCCTATCGTGTTCCTGATGTGGTTCTGTGGCGGGGCATGCGGCAATCACCGGATCTGGGCCGGATTTGGCCATCACTCTTCGCTTCTACTTTCTTGGCCTCGACTCACACAATTGCAGCCTTCCCGCTACTTATTTCTGCCCTTGCTGTATCGCCAACCATATGGACTGGTCTTGTAACCCTTCTCCAGTTGCCTCCCTAGTCGCCTTTCCTCTTCCCGAGGAACTCGGGACCCGCGGCCTCCGTTACCGTGACTGTGATGGAAATTGGAGTCATATCGGCGTTGCGTGATGGATGCCGGCGCTCGAATTTAGGCAGGCGAAGGGTGGGATCGTAAATGACATGGTTGCTGTAAAATGTGTCTCGGTTGTCCTTGAAACTATCCACGTCGAATGCGTCCTTGTGCCGCAGTTCTTCGGGATCGGTGGCGAGATACATGAAAAAGAACACGTTGCGCCAGTCTTGATTCAGAGGTAAGATGGACCCGTCAAGAATATCCAGGAGAGTCTGGCCGTTCAAGTCGAATACCTCTCCCAACTCGTGTTGAATTGCGAGGAGATACACTGCGTTCCCACCCTATGTAGACGCACCCACGTCTACGTTGATTGACATGTGCCGACATGCGGCGATCTTCGGCTACCTACGTCTTACGCCATGTAGATCACGGCCCTTCGGCGCCGTTGATTGATGTTCGGCTACGTTCGGCTACGTCGGGTAGATGCACCGCATCTACCCGTCGGCTACGTGGGTCTACCTGCGTCTACGCTGTAGACGCACGTAGACCCACTTCGCTCAACTTCATGATGCAGCCATCTTTCTGTTATACCTGACATATGTATATGTCTGCCTATGTGCGTCTATGTCGGTCTAGGTGAGTGACCAATGTAGATATAGGTAGACTAATGGTGTAGACACATGTAGACACAGTGGTCCGTCTACCCTTCGTCTACGGGGGTAGACAGACCCTCTGTCTACATGGGGTGGGAACGCAGTGAATAGAGCATTACTCGACCAACGGCACCCACGCGGTCTTGCCATCGCGTCGGGCCGATATTTCGAGGCCGCATGTGGTCCATCTTCTCTATTGTCTCGTTAACGAGCGAACCAACCTCCGGTGTTGGTTCAATGGAGAGCGACTGGATCCACCAACTTGTGTGGTGGGCGAAATCATGGTCGTCTGGATTTTGCTCTTCGAAGAACAATTGATACTGCGAGACGACGGGGTGATCCGCGGAGAACGTCGAGAGAATAGATACAAGCTGCCGAAGGCAGTCCATCGAATTGAAAACTGCCCCGAGCGGATGATTACGAGCGGGCTCGAGCTCTGGGTCCCAGTTCCCGACCCGGACGTCCGCTTCCTCTACCAAAGATGCGAGCCACCGCTGATACTTGACATGCGAGTTCTTCTATGTTCGATGCTCTGCCATTCCTTACGCGCAAACTCAGTTTCCAAGACCGTCAAATTGTGATGATTCCAGACCCCCGCGAGAATGAATGGACCGTCCCCGGTGTTTTATTCTTCCCAGCGCGATTCACAGGACGTAAACAACGAGTTCAACTTCACATTTTTCAACAATTACATTCATTGGCCTCTCGAGAGGGACACTTGGCGCCTTAATCTCACGATGGAGATGTTTTCGAGGGACAGAAAGTTTTTGTGAAGCAATTGCTTGTATTCCGTTGACTACAGCTCAGGTATGTCGACACACATAGGGTCGTCCATGAGCTGACTTCTATTACCCAACCAAGATCGGAAGTCTTCGCCTGTCTCTTGAATTCCAAGGATCCCTAGACTATTTGAGTCAATAGTTTCTATGAGGTATTTAACTTTGTGGTTCCTATTGCGCATAGATATGCTGGACTCGCGGCCAGACAAAAGATAAAATTGACACAGTAATGATGATCTCATAGTTCCTCGCAGATCCTCAAAAGACCAGTTTTTCTTGATCCATTCAAACCAAATTGAAGGGTTAATGACTTTACAAAACATTAGCATAGAGGCGCGTAGACCACTTGATCAATTTAAGCTTTTACCGTCAAACCTTAATTGCGAGCCAGAATATCGCAGCCAGGGCTCAAATTGGTGCTGTGGAGTGCCCACGAGACAGAATATCTCAGCAAGGGCTCAAATTGATGCTGTGGACTTCCTGCGAGCGAGAATATCGCACTTTTGATTCGGCCTGTGACTCCTGCGCAGCCACGCTCGATATGGAGAGTTCCGTGACCTCTGGTTCAACGATCAGAGCGGTGCCGACAATTTCAAACAGACAGGACTGCTTAGAATAGTGCTGGGTATCATCTGTCAATTTGCAGCATTCAATTAGCTCTCCATATCAAGTCACGTCTTTCTGAGCATGTGAAAACGGCTGTATTTGGAAAAATTGGTCATTCCGAGGCTTTCCAGATGCCGGGAAACGGCATCTGCAGCCGAGGCTTTTCCTCTCGCCGAGGAAACGGTCGGGCCATCAGTGGCAGTGTTGGCCTCGGAACGGCGGGGTTCCCGACACGCTTGTATAAAGCGCGTTGGAGAGGGTCTACGACCTCTCAGGGGAGATGAACCGGCGGGGCTCGCAGCAGGAGGGTGAAAGCAGGAAGGAAAACCCAATGTATGTGACTCTGTGACAACATGCAATATATATACCTCCGAACTCTCTCACACACTGCCAACCCAGCCCCAGCGTGCACCTTGTTTGTGGAAGATTTGAACTCTTGATCCTGTACCACCATGGTCTTGCTCATTTTACACCATGGTAATGGGGCGTCTGCAGTTGGGACCTACCATTAGCGCTGTCCTCATGGTCTGTGCGCAGCCTTGTGTGTGAATGTTCAATACATGGTATGCTGGTACTTGTCCAGATGCTCCTTGTCTCTGTCCCTTTGCCACCCTCCCCTTGCTATTCTCATATTGTCTGAGGTCCGTTGATGATTTGTTCCACCCTAGCTAATCACCTTGCTAATATCTTAATTATTAGACTTCCCTCTTGTCTTCTACCCAAACGGTACTCTGGAGCCGTCTATCGACCCTCAGACAGAGGCGAGCTTGAGCGAGCAAGCGCGTATGAGCGCGCATCGATCGTCGATTGACGACCTCAAAATTCCTGGCAACCGGACCCGTTCGGCCCGGCACCGCCCCCATCAAAGTTGCCACCCTCACCACATCTTCCTTCCACCACCACGACTCGCAAACCCGCCCGTTGGCCTCAGCGAAGTGGAACGCCGCCGCCGCGGGCGCGCGCGTATGGAGCAGCAGGTGTGTCCCCTTCCTTTTTTTCTTAGGGGGGCCTTTTTTGGGGTCGTCCGACACTCTCCCCCTTCGATTCAAAAATTCAAATCCTCACTCAGTACGACAGAGAAGGTCCTGGGCCGCCGTCCTCCAACTGCAACACACGACGTGCGTCCCACTGCCCTGCTCGCGCGCTCTGTCAGCAAGAAGCAAGCGGCGCACCAGAGGGAAAGGGTGTACAGTTGCTTCTTCTGCTTTTCCCAAGTAGACAGCGCTTCCTCTCCGTCAACTTTTAGTGCCGTTCCTGCCAGCCAACTGCAGTGATTCAGATCTCCTCCATCCCAGAGAACTTTATATTGCCATCCTCTTCCGCGCCGCCGCTCTTCGAGGATCTCTGAAATCTTTGACTCCTTCCGCTGGTCCGTTCTTTGAGTCCGACCCGAACGGCGGACAGTCGTCATCCTAGTTGATTTGTTTTTGCTCTCACTGGTCTTCCGTACCACGCCCTTTTGGCTGAGAGGCGTGGTTCCTCGATCGTAATCTCCATCGCCACACCCTACGTTGAGTTTTGATGGGTGTTCACTGGTAAGAAAACCTTTTAATATTGCCACCATCAACAGGGATAGTAACTGACCCTTCCAATTGCCACCCCAGGACCGCAGTTTCTACCCACAGTAGCCGCTGGTGTAACTGCTCGAGGCTTAGTGGGTAATAAATGGCTGTAAACAATTCTTCGTAAATAACACGCACTGGAAGATATAAATACATACCGACGGGATCGCTGGCCGCATTCTCCTCCAGGTTAAATGAAGAATGGGTTTGAAGAACATCCCACGTCCAGAAGCAATCACTGACGCCACCGGAAGAAGCAAAACCGGACTCGCCCGAATTTACGTTCTGCATGAGGGAAAAGGGGCAAAACTAAGAACGACCGCTGCCACCCGCAGAGATTTTATACGTTCTCGGCTCCTCGCATTGCGGATTCCCGTCGGGGACCACCCTCGGTGCCAGCCCGGGTTCGGCACCCCCGACCAAGCATTCGGCCGCAATTTTGCGATTCTCCCGGGACTATAGAAACCAGAGCTTATTCGATCGGTCCAGACCCGGCACAGCCATACATTACAGCCACAATCCCTCCCCTTCGAATCTACTGAACCACTTCGACCGTAAGTTCAGCGGGCGTGACCTGTGACCCCTTAGTTGCCCCTTAGGTCCAACTTTTGATTGGTTTAATTTCCCTTTGGGGCAATTTTTCGGCATTTACCGACGTTTTTTGGCAGGAAAAGTGCGATTCTGGCAGCCAGTGACCTGTTAGGCTCGTAACCAGGCTGCCTACAACACAACAACAATGTGGGTGGGCACGTTGCCGTAGGCAGGCCGGTACTTCTCGGTTAGCGTAATTGGGCTGAGCCGGCGATCAAAATTTATGATAGCCTCAGGAACATTGTCAACTTGCTGGCATATCCATCAGCGATTCGACAAAAAACTTGGGGACCTTTTGAGCTTGTTCGCAAGCTCACAAGGTCGCAAGGCCGCAAGATAAATAAATAAATTTCGAATAGACTTTGATACAAAGTACACGATTGATCTAATGCGGGGTGCATGTGATGGGCTGGGTATGGGTTTACGGATGGTGATCGGGGGTGTCCGAGGGATCAGAGGAGTGGGGATTTTCGGGGGGCGCAGCGGTACCATAAACTGGGAGTAAATGTGCGGCACGCGCCACCGTGTCCAAATTGACCATCGCCAAGGTGAGAGCTCCGCGCTCACGTTCAGGCTCGACCACCCACATCCCGGTGTCAGGATCGGGTGTATCCCCCACCGGAGCAAGCCAATTCGCTAGCGCACACTCATACAATCGGTCGGCGAATCCGAACGAAAAGAAGACGTGTACGCGGCCACTGCCGCAGCCAATTGCGGCTGCTCACCGTCGAGGACTGGGCCCGTGTACGACGAGGCGGTACCAATCAGCATTCCACTCAGCTGCAGAACTGTCCGAAGCCTCCGTCCACATCACAAGGAAGGGCTGCAGAATATATGAGGTGCCGGCAGGGACAAAGGATAAAGGACTTCGCAAGTAGGGGAACGTGGGACTTAACAGAAACAAACTGGATAGTCACACACGTGCTCACCCATCAAATTTGACTTCACAAAAAATCCTCCTCACTCCCAAATGGCCAGCGAGACTCGTGCGGCAGCGCCCGGTGGTCGTGATCGTGGTCGCCTCAGAGGCAGCACTACAAAACGGCCCGCCGCCGCCGATTCCAACTGCAACTACGAAGAATCAGTCCCACCAAAAAAGCACAATAAAACGGGGAGCGCGACACCGGCTGCTCCGCCCGCCCCTCCTGCCGCTCTCGACATTGACCCCGCATTAGTGATGGGAGCCGTGTCAGTGAGTTCTTCGACTGTCCTCAAGCCGATAATAATCGAATGTTTCATAGATTAGAAAACGCCGTCCCTGATTTTTCCCAGTGTGTACTCGACCGCGGCTGCCGGTTACCTCAAGGCCATTCGTACACTGTCGGCAAATCGTTGGGAAAGCATCCTTACGGCGTGTGGTGCCGGAGCTACTGCCGTTGCCGAATCAGCTGCTCATTCCGAGCTGGATATCCTGGATGGTGCCCGCAAGACGATGTATATCCCGAGCAGTCCAGTACGCCAATTAATGATCTGATCTTCCTGATTTACCTCTGATCTCACTTCTAGATGGAATACGAGTCGTCTTGAATATGCGCGAACGCCCCTCCAAAAAATTGCACGCCATCGGCGTCTCAGAAAAAGTCTCCCCCTCCGATGCCCATTGATCCCCTTCCTGCCCTGTTATGTGTACGATTTCGATTTTTCCCGAAGGTTCGGAATGAGCAGCATCTTTGGTTTTCAAATATTGCGGTTGAGGGATCATTGGGCTGTAGCCGCTGCCACGGCCGTAGCGTAGCACGGGCTAACTGCTAGTCTATTATTAATAGATAGACAAACCTATAGGCTGACCTCGGTACACCCCAAGTGACGTCTCCGAGCAGATCTCCACCGATTCTCTGCCGAGATTTAACCGACAGACCTCGACTGCCTGGGTTTAGATTTTTTTCAAACGCAGTGAATTCCTAGCAGCAGGCCTAGCGCTTCACTCGAATAGATTCGACAAAATGCTGAGAACGTCGCAGGGGACGCAAAGTTGAAACTCGAGGTTTTCTCAACCCATCCGCGCCTGGCGTCTTGAAGGCTGACAGGGGTCAGGCGTATGACTGCAAGGAGCTTCTCCGGTCATTCTCGGCGGTGTACCTACTTCCCCACTACCCTACCAAAACATCCCGACAGCATGGAAGTCAAACCCCGTGGCACAAACAGACTTGATGTCTCCGTCTGGGCTGCGGGTCACAGTGCAAGCCAATTCCCGCTTTTTGGATCCAGCATACCAAACGTCGGTTGCAGGAGAAATGTGCGAGCCGATGTCGGCGCGACGGAGCGTGGGGCACGCCTTCATTATCGCAAGTCCAAATACTTGCAAACTCGGCAGATCGCCGAATTCATAGGTGCGATCGAGTTCGTAATCGTGGAATCCGGAGATGGTCTGGCAGTAGATGACGAAGGTCTCAAGCTGGGGGAATTTCGCCAGGGCGCCAATCGGAGAATCTTCAGAGAAGCGATCAGCGACCTGCGAGGGCGTCAATATTTGATCTGGAAATTTCAACGAGGTGTTTCACTCTATTTGTCCTCCCGTGCATATATTACACCTGAAACCCGTTTTGTGACCTCGTCTCTAATGCTGGAATTGAGGAACCTAGCGTCCAGTCCACCATAACAAGAGAGTATGAGCACTTTATATGCTCTGTTAAGCTTGTATCTATTTTCATGCCGATAAATGGCGGGTTGTCTATTGTTTGTGCTTGAGTGACAGGTGGCTGTCCGCCTCGACTCTGAGCTGCTGCTTGTGGCTCTGTGAATGGGAGTAAGTGACGGCGCCCAAGGAAGCGAAGGACAGGGCTGGATTCCAGCCGGAATTGAAGGGGGAGGGGTTGCGAGGTTTTAGTCATAACATCTCTCAGGCTTCTTGCTCACCCATCAGCTGACTGAAGCTCTCAATGGCAGGTGCGTGTCCTTCTTTGTGGTTTGAACTATGTACTAACTCATCCTCCACTCAGTCTAACTGCTGCTGGCTGCCACGGGTACCTAAGGGGGCAAATGTGCGTTTCAGTTCCTTCTTGCGGTCCCGTTGTTCACCGTGATGGTAGAAAGAAGACGGAGATGTATTCCGAGTGGATGCCAAGGTCGAGTGGCGTCGCAGAATGGGTCGGCGGCCGCGCACAAGCGTAGCAGGCCGGGCAAATAGTACACTTCTGTCATAGTTGGTCATAATTATCATAGTTTTCACTATCTTCTTGTGGGGTTCAGATAGTAAGCATATCTTACAGTCACCGTTGAAACCGATGGGATTCATGCCAAAAGTACATGAATTGAGTAGCTGGAATGTTACAAAAACTAGCTGAAACCAAACTTCATGAAATTCATTTGATTTTCATGGATTTCGTTTGGCAGAGCTAACCCTAATTGATTGACCCTAATCCTTTGCTGGGGCTGACACAGCCTCATCTGATATCCCTGAAATTCATTGTAGCACAGCTTGACATGATAAGTGCTGCTGAGTGTTACTGGAGTCTTACGCTATGCTCCGGATGGGTTCTATTTCGTGTTGCGCATCGACTGATACCACTCATGTTGGGGTCACAACATCCCAAGCAGGTGGGCAGATGAGCACGAATGTTGGACTTCACGGCTCAAACATCAGTATTCAATCCTCATCAACCCAAGTGCTCGGTGTAGTGCGTCTGGCATGACTCGTCCATTTTCTTTTTGCCCTGATGGAGGAATTATATCAAATTATATCACCCTTCAGTAAAGCTGTGAACTCCAAAAATCCACAGTGCTCCTTGCTTTTTTTTTTTTTTTGGCGCAAACTTTCGAGTCCGAAAGTGTATTCAATGCAGCATTAACTTGAAGTTCTGCTTCTACCTTGCAGTCCCCAATAGACACGTAGCTGGCTCTTTGATTCCTCGTCTGCGCTGCTATCATACCGTCCAGTCATTCCCTAGTCCGAGGGTTCAAATCTTGATGGGATTTGCTCTGCTCTGCCGGCGCCTCGCAAGTATGAACGTCACCTTTCCTATTGGCTTTAGATTTTGACAGCTATCCGCAAAACCGTAGACGTTTTTGAAAAAAAAGTTGAGTTGATCAGAGGTGATGTCATCAACCTCGTGCCTTCGCTCCACCAACACCGTTACCGCATCCCCCAGTTGCCCAAGGGCCGTTGGCATGATAATAGCTTTCCATGTTCTAGTACTATTGGGTTAGATAGCAAAGGTAGTGTTGCGGTTGAGAATAGTATGTTTGTTAGTCAAGAATACGGGCGCAAGCATTTTGGGATAGTTTCAGAGAATTCCCGATATCTCAGTCAGTTCTTCACCGATTCACATAAAAACTAGATAAATCTACTCAGATAATTCATGCGCAATTAGTGATAGAGAGATATTTGTGAAAATATTATATATTAGGTAATTTCTGATTTCAGGCCATTTTCACACCAAAAGCTGTCTAGCATGCCGAGAGAATGTCCCAGCGGCGTAATAGTTTGGTATGGACAGCACCTATAGCTAGGAAAACATGTAATAGAGTCAGAAACACGGATATGTCACGTAAAGTTCCTCTATCTCCCTTGAATACATTTGCCAGTTTTGGCATTGAGAGATATTGTAAAAGATTGCATTTATCTGGGACTTTTATATATTTCTGGCTCTATCACGTGTTTACTTAGCTATACTTACTTGAAAACACAATGTCACGCGGAAAATCATGTGACTTCTCACATGATTTTCACGTGCTGTCTCGAAATGTTGCCACGCCCCAAGGCGCCGCGCGCTGTGAGCGTTAGCGAGCGGCAGTGCGGCGCCGAGGGCTCGGAATCCACCGTGTCTGTGCGGAACTAGGATTCGCGCCGAAGGCGGGTTGCTTACTGTACTATTTCGATCAATTCGTGTTCGATTCGGAATTTTTGATACAATTAAAATCCAAAAGAAATCCGACAAATTGAGAAAACATAAGCAGAGTGTGACAACTTTTATTCCAGCGAAACAAGGGCATGTAGGGAGATTCTAGCTGCCAAGAAATGCTCTAATAAGTAATACAAGAAGTTCTTGGGAGAGATTTCCTTGAAAATCTTTACCATGAGGGTGAAATAAGGAGTTCTTTCCTTTTTGGAAATAATGTACCAATCACATTATAATTTCATTTGGCGCAAGGTTTGCTTTTCCAAAGCAAATTTTTGAAATGATTATGTAATCAAGCACGTGACTTCCCCCCCACAACTTGGGAAACACGTTGCGGCCACATTGCAGCCTCGTTTTGGCTGTGCAAACCACTCTTTCCACAACTCTCTCATTCCTACACTCAAGACCAATGGGCAGACAATCAAGAAAGAAGAAAGCAAACATAGCTAATGCACAAAAAGGGACTGCAGCACTCAGAAGTGTGTCCAATCTTATAAGGCCCCTATCTTTCTGATCCTAGTCTCTAGATAAAGCATCTAGCAGAGAAACCACACCAGAAAACACTACTCAGCCAGAGACTGAGAACCTGGATACAAGAGACACAGACTTTCCGGCAGTGAACCCTGAAAAACCCACTCCAGCTACAGAATGGGACTTTGCACTCGGTGAAGAGCTTCCTGATGCAGAGTGTATGGAATTGCAGGAAGATCTTGGAGACAAAGAAGATGTTGAACTTGTCCATGAATCTGCATTTGATGCATTCACAAAGAAAACCCACTCCAGCTACAGAATGGGACTTTGCACTCGGTGAAGAGCTTCCTGATGCAGAGTGTATGGAATTGCAGGAAGATCTTGGAGACGAAGAAGATGTTGAACTTGTCCATGAATCTGCATTTGATGCATTCACAAAGTTCCTCTGTGATGCTCAGGTTGCTGCACAGAAACTGGAACAGCAGCAGAATGGGGGAAAGAGAAAAAGAGGACCTTACACTGGCAAATCAAAAACAACACAGAGGCGAGAAAAAAAGGTGAAAGAGAGATCACATATTTCCCATGTTGACAAGAAGTATAAAAGCTATGGAAAGACCACCGGATTCACCCAGTCAGAACTTCAGTCTCTTAAAAGGGAATACAAAAGCCACAGGATGTTGCCACCAGATGTAGTTAGAGAAATTAAGACTGAACTCAATATATAATTTTTTCTCTGTCATTTTGGCTTGATTTTAATTGAATTTTTTTCAAACATCCGGATTTGAAACCGTGACGCGTGATGTCACGCGTTACAGTAACGGCTGACTAAAGGTGCTGGGTTCCCACGTCCTCCACCTTACTGTACTTGGGCACGGGCAATTGACGGGTTGATTGCGTGCTATTTGCACATGTTTGTCCCCACTAGAGCGATGGTCCTGAGTCCTTTTGAGCTCCCACCTCTCCTCACGCAAGATTTATTTCAATCCTAAGAAGCCAAATGAACTGTAATTTATGTTAGATGAGTTTTTTTCACTAATATAGTTTTAATAATCCAATTTCACATCAATGTCACTGTCGACATCGTCTTTGACTAGTTCCATTTTCTACCCAAAACTTTAGCGAGCCAATACAGGTAGCTTTAGCATAATCTGGCATGTCTTTACGTGCTATTGGGACCCCACAACATGTCAAAAAGGACAAAGGCAGCGGTAAAGTCGATCACGTGGCTCGATCAATTGCCTTAGCTTTGGGCCCAAATTTGAGCCAATCCGCCGACAAAATGCCTGAAATGGATATGGGGTTCCTGTTTTAGGAAAGAATCCGGGGCAATGTCCAGGTTGAATTTATTAAATATTGAGTGTATTATATAGTACTAGAACCCAGCGCGACCCCTGCAATAGTGAAAAAAGAAAAAACCTGGACATTGCCCCTTTATATGGAAAACAACCACTTCCCTCCAGTTATGTCTGCCCTTATTCTATGTGGTTGAGCTCAAATATGGACGAAGATGTGGGAACCGTTTTGACGTGCCCAATCAGGCTTTGATCGGAGTTTGAAATAGCACCGGATTGCCGGTGCCCACTTATAGGAAGGATCTCAGCGTGTTTGGCAGGCGAGTTGAAAACTGGGATTGTGCCTCCAATGCAGACCATGTTGGTGGGCAAGTTTACCCTAGTACCATACATCAACAGCATTATTTCTGGACTTTGAAGGGCATTAGCGTTGCCCGTAATCAGGGTATAAGCCGACGAGAAAACGGACACCTGTTACAGTCTTCACATAGTACTGGAGGAAACCTTTTTGACGTTGTCACCCAAATGCACCCCAGACAGAAATGAGACTGAAATAAGGTTACCCTGGGGGTCGAGTAAATGAGAAGAAAGCTCACTAATCTCATGATTTGCCCAGGTGGTATTCGTGGTGGCTCTGCCAGTTGCGGAAGAACTCAATGGAGGCAAATGAACATCCCTGCCAGTATCAGTCACGGTGGAGGTTTCCCCCCGATGTCCGCTGGGTACAAATTGCGCTGGTATCGGTGTGCAAGGCCCGTACCTCCTGGTGTCTCGTTCTGGGAGTGGAGGATCTGAGGATAGTCATGTGAAGTAGGCATCCCGCATCGCAGAGGATATTTGCTTTATGGACCCCCAGGGACTGGAAAAAGTGAGTCACATAATCTTGAATAATGAACTGTCATTGGGCTGATGAGGAGAATGCGGTTAGCATCCACAATATACGCACTAGCAGGTGCTCTAAACCTAGAAATCTACTCGATGTCACTGGCCTCCAGGCAGTATGTCTATTGGCTATCCTTTGACTTTTTTCTGGTGATGGATCCCGCCTAGTGTTGATGACTCATTCCTTCAACGTGCTGCATCTTCGATTCCCAAGGATGCCATCTTCCTGATCGAAGACATTGACTGCGCTTTCGCGTCCCGGAGTGACAAAGACCACCAAGAGGAACTTTACGGTGCTGGTGGCCGAGGTCCTCTTGGTCACGCTATAGGGGCTCATGGTGCTCGCTCGCTGGTCACTCTCTCGGGACTCTTGAATGTGATTGATGGTGTTGGCAGCGAAGAAGGGAGGCTTTTCTTTGCGACGGTACAGTTTCTCCTTATCCTGCCATCCTTGTCCTCTAAGCATTACGCTACCTCATAGACAAATCACATAGACCGCCTCGACCCGGCCTTACTGCGCCCTGGACGAATCGATTGTAAAGTCGCCTACGGACTCGCCACGAGAGACCAGGCGCAGTCGCTGTTCATACACTTCTTCCCTGAATCCCGGTTTCTGTCCATTGGAAAAGACGAAGAAAACGCCATCACGCTGAAAGCTGTTATTGGCAATCTTGCTACCAATTTCTCACTCGGCATTCCACCCGCGGAATTCTCTACCGCAGAATTGCAGCACTACCTTCAGGGACACAAGACAACGCCGATGGCCGTTGTTGATGGGGTGCCAGCCTGGGTTGCTGAACAGCGGATGGAGTGAAACGCTAGGGAAAGGGAGGAAGCGGACCAGAATGCAACAACGGCGTCAGGAGATGCAACAGACAGCTTGTGCAGGACCATTGACTTCGATGCAGGCCCTTCGTCAGTACCTGTAGCTACGTAGACTGGACTTATTTCTATTGATTGAGAGAGGGACGGGTGCGGAGCCGGTGCTCCTGCGCGCGAAGCTCGTACGTGCAGAGATGGCAGCGGAGCTGCGTACGCTCGAGCATGCCTGCAATGAGCAGATGTTAGCAGGTGTACAGTGATGCATCAGTTCCTGACTAGTTACCGTGACAGCGCCATTATGACTCTAATCCGCGGGGTGATGGGCAATAATCCGTGCCTGGTTTGCTTGATCAAAAGAGACGAACAGTCGGATCTCACCATTGTAAAGGACTTATGGACTGCAACAGGATCCCAGGAGGCCGTCGAAAAAGCGCGACAGGGCACTGTTGAAGCAGGCGAAAATTTATTGAAGGATTTAGGGTTGCGCAAAATAGACGTGAGTGTTTTTCCACTCGAGTATTCCTTGTTTTACCCGCACTTCAGAACATATTCTGGAAGATAGCAAATTTAGACCCCCACCGCGCAATATCTTTCGACCGCCTGCATTCCCGTCACAGTGGTGTCTGGGGCGACCATCTCTTTACTCAACTCGAACTTCACCTGAAGGAACTTGGCGACCGTCAATCTGCCAAACTTGATCAGCAGTAAGTCAATTTTGGATTACATGCCTCTGTGAGTGACTGATGCCATTTGAATAGGTTCGACACTCTTCCTCGGTGGCGCGGTCTTAATCACTTCAAAACCGTCACGAACATATCGTTCAACGATGGCTCGAAGCATGAAGATATCGCGAAAATGATGATTTTTGCTGCACACAACATTCTGACCGCTGAAACGGATAAAATAGGTGTCCTGTTTCTGGCGTGTATTTGCAGCTACCTGGAACTCGACATGTATGGTGGTTTGGAGCTCCACACCGCCGATACAATCGCCGCTGGACGGTGCCAGCTTGAGAAGTTTGACCAGTCATTGAAAGTGAGCATGCATTCCTGACCATCTAACGGCCGGTGCATGGGTTCAGAGATTTTGGTGTTGAAATTTCTGGTAACACCTTTGCGCTCAATGTCGTCGAATAGATGTTGATGGAGATGAGCCTTTGGAAAGTCCCAGTTCTTGTCCGCAAAGTTTGTACCTTCACAGGCGTCGCGGTATTTCTGAAATGCTTGTTCAGCAGTGTAGTACCAGGCCTATTTGCCGTCCTGGCCTGGCGCTGCCTACCAAAACAGAACTCCATAACTACCACGAAGTGCGCCAAGTGTTTGCGGTGTGGATTTGGTATTAAATAGCGACGAATAACACCATCGTGACGGAATTTGAATAACGGTCCCTCATCAAGTTCTGTTCGTGATACTATGTTCAAAAATATTCGTTCCAGCAGAAGAGGGACACAATTTAAAAAATTTGGCACGATGAACTCATTTTCAGAGGACTTGCCAGCATATTCTACCATTTAAACGTGTCCTGAAAGCGAACAGAATAAGAGTTCTGACGTCCTACCACTCGACCAGCCACTGTCGGAGTTTGAATTGGGAGCATTGCCGATCACCAGACCCCAAGGCTGCCCCACCATTCCAAGTGTGATGTGAAATCGGTGACCGATTAAAACCAAACCTGCCGGGCAACAAAACCCTGAGGGCATTTCCGGCGAAATGAAACTTTTGGAATGACCAATTTTTCTTGAAATGGCTTGCAGGATGTCGAGTCATGCAGTTCAAAATGTGGACCACTGCAAAGGCAATAGGGTGATTATCCTTATCACTTTTGCGGGGAAGCGATCTAATCACCTATCTTTGGGGCAGTAAGTCTGAAATCACCACTTTATCTTGCGGCCGATTAAATGTACACTTAGACCGCCATACTATTATCGTTACATCAGTAAAACTACATGTTCGTCTTTGGCGTCTTTGGCGTCTTGGGCAAGATGTCAAAGACGCCAAAGACGCATTTTACTCAAAGACATACGTCCTTGGCCAAGCAGGTCCCGAAGTCTTGGGCAGGACTTTCGTCTTGGGAAAGACCTCAAAGACACGACTCCGTCTTTGGAAAGACCCAATTGAAGAATGCTCAAAGACGACAAAGATAAAGGAAAACTCATATATTCCAAAACCGACAAGTCCAGAATACTCGAAATTTTCAAGCATATGCTAGCAACATCGGCCACCATTCGCATCTCATCGAAAGCCACTCCGGACGTGAATGAATCGTTTCGCAGCACCAAGGCTTGCGTGCAGTGGTGGAATGCGCGAGATGGGCGGTGGCAGACGGCGCGCGAGATGCGCTCAGCCATGGGCGAGATGCTTGGCGATGGCTAAAGGTATACTGGCGTGTTGATTCCGGCACATCCGACCAAGTAAATACAAGGGGCCGCGGGCTGGTAGCTTCAAAAAAGCGGCATTGTACTCGGTCAAGCGGTTGGAAGTATTGTCTGTAATTTGCTGAATCACTGTGTTCCGACCCCCTGTAGACGCACCTGTGTCTACGTTGATTGACATATGCCGACATGTGGCGATGTTCGGCTACGTCCGGCGATCTGCGTCTACGCTCTAATGTAGACGCACCTTTGCCGCGGTTGATTGATGTCCAGCTATGTTCGTTTACGTGAGGTAGATGCAGTGCATCTACCCGTCGGCTACGTGCGTCTGCCTGCATCTACAGCATAGATACACCTCGCTCAACCCCGTAATGCAAACTCAGCAAATCTTGGTATGAAACAGCATCAAAATCGCTCCTCGGACAAGTCTTAAGTCTCTTGGTAAAATCTCAGTTTGCTCGATATATGGCATATGCCTTTTAAAGTTTTACATAACCTTTGCATCACCTACAAGCGGCTACATGCGGCTACGTCGGCTAACATGCGGCTACGTCGGCCAACATGCGGCTACGTCGACCGACGAATGTAGACCAATGTGGACGGACTGTAGACATATGTAGACTAACTGCATCTACATCATGTAGACATATGGGTCCATCTACCTTTGGCTACGGGGGTAGACGGACCCTCTGTCTACATGGGGTGGGAACGCAATGAATACCATCTGTGATGACGTCCGGGGTAGGGGAGCCGTCACCATCCGCAAAAACATGCCCCTTGATCTCGTAGACTTCGTGCTCAGCCAAACTCCCCATAAGGGGCTCGATATCAGTGGAGAGGTCAGTGGGAGCATGTTTTGTGCCTTGGTCCGAGCCAAGGATGTTCATGATGGAGGTGGAAAGATGGCGGAGGGCGGTGACACAGCTGTTCACAGGGTGTCACCACCCGTTCGCGTCACACTTCAACCACTCTCGCCATTTGAGCCGCAAAATCTCGGCGTCACTACATAGAGAATCGAGCTGCGCGCGTAGGATGGGAAATGTCATGACAGTTTGTATGAGACTAATTAGCAGTTAGCTGTAGACTTTGGAGTTGAACAGCAGAAAGCAGAGACAACGAAATGGGGCAGGATTGAAGAAGACTAGCGGTTGGCCCGTGCTACGCTACGGTAGATGCACAATTTAAATTGAGTGTGATACAAACTGTCCAGCTTCAGGTTTCAATAATTGTATGTAAAAATAATGGCGCCGCTCGTCGTAAATCTTCGGTCGACTCCTCGAGACCATGTGGACTGGTCACTGCTGCATTGTTCTACTTTAAATTGGCTTCATTGGACTGATCGCAGACAACACAATATTCAAAAATTCAGCTTCAGACTCAGAGAGATTTCGAGATCTGCCCACCTTGCTGTAAGGCAGTGAGTGCACTTGCACTCAATCATATATTTGCTATCATACAACTCACACCTAAATTTACGGTGCCGT
The DNA here is from genome assembly GCA_029378375.1 of Mycena olivaceomarginata. Classification (NCBI taxonomy): domain Eukaryota; kingdom Fungi; phylum Basidiomycota; class Agaricomycetes; order Agaricales; family Mycenaceae; genus Mycena; species Mycena olivaceomarginata. Next base: position 35,727 of record JARKIC010000465.1, on the reverse strand, counting down.
ATCTGCCTCTGGTATTGAGAGATTTTGCCATAGAATTTTGATAATACTCTTCGTGAACACTTCGGTGGCTCCTCCCAGTGTGGACGATTCAAAATATCGAAGTTCCAACTCGGTCCAGACTCCAGGCCAAAGCTTAGTGTGTTATGAACAGACGCTACAACAATTTTCACTCGTACCTCGTGTGTTGTAACCAAAAAAGGAGTATAGGGGAAAATCATGTTCGTTGTTCCGTGGCTGAAATGGTCTTGAAATTGGCTGTTTACTCCTATGGCTATGAAAGCCCCAGAACCCGGCCCTCATCTTGCAAACCTTGCTTTCAGTCCAAGGCTTGGTCTTACACATTAGTTTTCCCATTTTCACGCAGAGAAACCATTGAGCCGGTCTCCATCCTGCTCCTCGATTGCCGCATATAAGTTGTACTTTGCCAAACATGGTCCAATTGGCCTCGCGAAAATTTTCACAAAGAATGAGCGGGGCAGCGTGCTGAATTAAAAGTGTTTGAAAATGACTCGGATTTTGACAAGAATTATATTATCATTGGGTCACGCGTGCGGTAATGTTCTGCAATGATGGGCAGCTGGAAAGTCCAATAATGCATCCGCAGGGAAGCTGAAAAGATGGCAATGACCAATCGTTGGGGGTATCGATTGGGCGCAGCTGCCACAAAGAATGGGCGGGGCACGGAATTTCATTATATTATCATCGGGTCATGCGTGCGGTAATGTTCTGCAATGATGGGCAGCTGGCAAGGCCAATAATGCATCCGCAGGGAATCTGAAAAGATGGCAATGACCAGAATCGTTGACTATTATCATCGCGTCACGCAGCTCATAATGTCCTGCACTGATGGGGAGAGCGCAATAATGCATCTGCAAGGAATCTGAATATGTGGAAATGACCAGAATCGTGATGGCTATCGATTGCCGGGCAGATCTCACAAAGGCTTCAGCCCGGCGCCAGAATTAAAAGTCTTTGAAAATGCATTATATTCGGGTCGCCAATTGAAATGCAGCACGTCCACGGCGACTGCTGAACGTGTCCACAAGACTCTTCAAACGAACAATTTCTCCTTGCAAGGTCACAAGATCTGGGGCTGCTTCTGCTGCGGGCTGATTGGTACGGTCCTGGAGTGGGCTGGAACTCGCTTGGTCGGTGCTCATTGCTGTACTGGAGGTAAGGCTGCAAGGCTTGGGATGGGTAGTAGGAGAGTGCGAGACTAGGACTAGAGGGGAGAAGATGGGGGGAAGGAACAAGAGGTGTGTGATGCGCACGTCTCTTATCTGTGCGCAAGCCATCCGATTTCAAATCCGCAAATCTGAGACACCAACCAATCCTGCAGTGGAAGTGGAACAGTTGAAGTACAGGAGGGAGACTAGAACAAAGAAATGCCGTGGTGATGGAAAATGTCACAAGGAGGGTTCCTTGGATGTCACACACTTCCGCCACTTTCCTTGCTGTCCGCTGCTCTGAACTGTCACGGTGGACCTAGATGTAGTCTAGGACTTAGTTAGTCCTTCCATCGACACCATTTAGGCCAGCAGGAGAACCAGAAAGTCGCTGGAGGATAGTTACCCTGGCACACCCACTGGTGCAAATTCTGCTTGCCGGGATTCGATGATGATAATGATGATGAATCCTATGTTACGCTAGTGGACTTTGTATTCGTGCATTTGACCCCATAGCTACCGAACGTCAATAATCTCCCATGTTGTGCTAAAAGAAGTACCTGTATCCACATGCGCTTCCCGGCCGTAGCCTTTTCGAAATCATCCGCATTCGTCGGCCATGGGAACAGATCGTAATCGCCATAAGAGCAAAATTCGGCATGATGAGCTCGGAACACTTCGAGTCTTTTGTCTTCGATTGAAACCCACAGCACACGCTCCTTATCTTCTTTTGTAAATGGCGTATACACGGAGAGATCGCCTTTTGTCAGATACTTTATTAGCTCATCTTAAGTTCTAGGCGGTCCAGACCACCAGAGGACTTAAGTGATAGAGAACTCAAGTGATTGTAACAAGAATTATATCAAACACAAAAACAAAATCCACTGGAGAGATTCGAACCGCCAACCTTCCAATTTCCGAAAGAATAAGATATGAGGAGTTAACCACTACACCAAGATAGCCATACCTGAAGTGCTCAATCAGACTGCCATCAGATCCCTTCCATGCCCTCTTTCTACCATGGTAATGCCATAGTAAGTACTGCATATGTATTGACTCACTTGTTATTTCCAGTCATCTTTCATTATGTTTTTTATATAGATTAATTTATTGAAACAGATCAATCTCTTAAATCTCTTAATCATCTATGGATAGTAGTTTGGCCACAGGACCTGAAGAGGCAAAATAAAGAAAGTGGAGAAAATTTAGGCCATAATAAGGCTAATATTGTATCCATGTGCTTGTGGTACTATCTCCTTCCTGGTGTAGTGGTTAACACCTTCCCCTTCTAGATTGAAAAGTGGGGAAAAGTTAGCAGGTCTGGTGTTCGAATCCCCTGGGTGGATTTGTTTTTGGTGTTTGGACTGGACTTAAGTGTTTGGACCGGACTTAAGTGTTAGACAGGACTTAAGTGTTGCTGGACTTCAGTGGTACAGGACTTAAGTTCCAGGGCGGTGTGGTCCTCACATTTACAGGCCAACCGCATGCAGGGCAGAACTTAAGTTCAGTGGGACTTGAGTTCTGCTGTGGTCTAGACCGGCATTAACTTAAGTTGAGCTCCTTCAATTTCATCTTTTGTGCGGTTTTCCATCCGAGGAAATCCAGCCATTTCCCCTTCCCTTTCGATTTGACGGCCCCAGGCCTGCAACATTCTGGCTCAATTCTTCGGTCCCAATTTGGCTATTTTTCTCTTGCCCTCTTGAGTTCAACAGTTTCTGCATGCGTTGTTCCGTTGCAACGTCTGGATGAGCTTTCCACTGTCGGCTTGCTCTGTGCTCAAGCAATTCCCACATTATGCAAAACCTTTGCTCACCCAGTAATCCCCAATCTACACGCAAGCATCCTGGACAACAATTTATTCAATTCGCTCCACAGGCACAAACAAATTCCTTCTTTCTGGATTTACGGCGCATCCTGGTGTTCCAGCTTTACCGCATTGCTGAGTCTGCAGATTGTGGGAGCATTTCAAAATTTTTTTTAGACTTCTCTACAAAAGTCTCAAACGGAAGTGGAATCCGGTCAAGGTAAACAAATCAATGTATTTTTTTCCCACTGGCAGGAAATAAGGTAAGCAAGTGGGAGCCGGCACGAAGCGCCGGCGACCGCTTGTTGATGAAAGCAGATGATACACTAAGGAAATCCCTAAAACAAGAAAAACACGAAAAATTCAAGTTAATAGTCCACCACGAGAAGTCGTTTTCTCGCAAGGCGAGAAGGCAATGCGGAAACGACATGTAAACCTTCCTGGTGTGCCCTTGGTCCTACCAGACACTGCGCCGCCGCTGGCTCAGAATCTGCGACCCTTCGCTGTGCGACTTCTGATGCGCTACGCATACGTCGTCGGGGACATGCCAACATCATTCCTTGACATGAAAAGCGCAATGCAAACCGAGCGCATGCTGCACACCACAGACTTGAAGAAGACCGTGGCGCTTTTCTGTGTCAACGACGACCTTCAGGTCAGTGGTCTGCACGCTGCAGACGCCGTACTACATAAGTGGTTCCACGCCGGTGGCCCCAACCGCTGGCGTGTGAGGCATGATCATGATGCCCCGGATTTTTCGCTGCTGCAATAGGGTGTACTAGGGGTGCTCAATACTCCTTTTAATTGATTGATTATTCCATTATCCTCATTGCAGGCCATTTTTTGGCTTATATCGGAGTCTACATCATGTTGGACGAGCGTTCATGCAGCACTGAGAACGACTGTCTTCTCAACGTGAGTAAAGAGAGTTTGGTTACGAGACTAAAGCACGGACAAGCGGACATCATCCATGCCATTCCCATTCGTTTGAACACAAGGAAATCGAAAAAATGTGAAACACGATTTATTTATCTTCCATGAATTTTGGGCCGGCGCTCGAGGGCTTCATTGTTGTACTCCGTGATCGCTTCGTGAAGCCGAAGTACTACAAGCACTTCATGGAGCTGGTCAGCATCTTCAACGACTGCCTCAATTTGAGCATTGATCGTGATTACGTTGACAATGAGCTCCGCGCACGCATTGCCAAGTGGGTTCAGGACTTTTGGCAAGAAAAGCGCTGGAATGTGAGAAGGAAAAATATCTGAATCTCAATATTAATCTGACACTCCTCAGGTTCCGCCTAGCATTTTCGCTCCTTCAACAACTCCAGATGTGCGCTCGCGACGACGATCTCAAATCGACACTTGAGGCGTTGCCTGATACTTTACATGGCGTATATGCTTGATTGCTCAGCTCCGTCCCGGCGGGATATCGGTCGGAGGGCCAAAATTGCTTCAATGACTGGCGTTCTCTGCGCGGCCCCTTAGCGTCGCGGAATTGGAGGACACCATTTCATTCGACTTTTCCAACCACGAACAGTATATATTCGACCCTTGCAAACGCTTGAAGCCAAATACCTTAGAAAGATGGCTGCCGGGATTGCTTTCCGTCATGCCTTCTCGGAGAAAGATCGGGGAAGTTGGAAGGACGGACGGCCCCATCCGCGGAAACTATACAGTGAGCTTAGCACATTCGTCCGTCAAGGATTACCTGCTATTACCACGTAACGAACACTCCGACGGGTGCAAGTGCCCCTTCGATCTCATTTGTGTCGAGAGGAACGCAGCACATTCTCTTATGGCCCGGACCTGCCTTTCATTCATGCTCCACTTTGCCGACCATCCGCTGACCCATGCCACGCGCCACAATGGTCTGATAGAATTGCGTTCTGGTCACGTTTCCGGAGCAGGTTCTGGGTTGCGCCCAACGAGCCGTCACCCCTTTACATTTGTGCCTCCGTGGGATATATCGAAGGCACGGCCCATCTTGCGACATCTGGTTCACGCTATAGCACCGCGGATTTCGATGAAGCATTGATGGCTGCAGCAGACAGGAACCACGAACAAATTGTGGATTTCTTGATCAAAACCGGCGCGAATGTCAATCGCAGAGGCGACGTGAGCCCACTCCAGATAAATAACAAAAACTGCTACCATATTGCACCGAAAAGTTGGGAGAAATTCTGTAATTTGGTGAATTTTGAGGCCGAAGAGGAGCTTGGGAAGCCTGGATGGAGGTAGTTGCCGGTTTGGAACCCCCCCTCCTACTCAGTTATTTCTGGGTCAAATGTCCTGTGAAAATTGACGAGATGCTGCGCTGGATGTGCATACATGATTCCTGAACCTGCAAAGATTTGTGGAAATTACGGGTGTTAAATTTCTCTGTGGGTATGCCAGAGAGCCTTATTCCAGCGAAAAATAGTACCCAGTCCGCTTCTGAACGACGACGAACCAAAATATTCCGGAGGGTTTAAATTGAGAACTGCCCGAATGCGGAAATATTACACAACTCGGTTCGCCGGGGGTCAATTGTTTTCTGAGTCTCCTAGAGCACTCATTCCACGGCTACGAACCGTATTCCGCTCAAAAATTGGTACCCATTCCACTTCTGAACGAGGACGAACCAAAATATTCCGGAGGGTTAAAATTGAGAACTGCCCAAATGCGGAAATATTACACAACTCGGTTCGCCGGGGGTTAATTTTCTTCCGAATCTCCCAGAGCACTCATTCCATGCCTACAAACCTTATTCCGCCGAAAAATCCGTACCCATTCCACTTCTGAACAACAACCAACGAAAATATTCCCGAGGGTTTAAATTAAGAACTGCCCAAATGCGGAAATATTATACCGTTCGTCGGGGTTAAATTTTCCTCCGGCACTGCAATCTCGAATTTTTTGTGTTGGAAGGAGGTCAATTCTTCCTCGAAATGGATAGCCCTGGTGACTCCGGTCATTTTGAGCCATTCAGATCCTGCTCGGAGGAAATATTGACCTATGAAGGTACTAATGTACTATTTCGACCAAGTGTTCAGGTGACGGTGACACCCGATTTTTTTGATGTGCCTAAAATTCACTATAATTCAAAAGAAAATTTATCGGCCACCTCGGTTGATGAAAATCTAAAAATAGTGAACACTTGGTCGAAATAGTGCGGTCACTTTATGGTTTCATGTTCCACCAATTCTGCAAATAGACAAGTGTTAACCTTCCATATTGTGCACAAAGCTGAAAACAAACCAATCCTAGTAAGCAATACTGTAGTATCAATCCATCTGGGCAGATATGGTACTGAAAAAAATGCCTAGCACAACATGGTCGCCGTTTAGGTGCGACCAACAGCAGCCAGCTGGCAAAAGCAAAAATCGGCCAGGCAACTCAGGAGGAGATCGATCAATAGCCTTATACTCGCTGACAATGTCCGCGTTTGGGGTGCGAACGAGGTCGAGATCGCCACCGAGGTTTTTTAATTCTCTCTGGCTGCCCGTCGATGAGCACCCCGACGTTGAGCGATGGCGGGAGGAAACGTTTATGGGAGGAACTGACCTTGGCGTTGAAGAAGAAAAAGATCTCAGCTCGGAGACGCTCTGCGAAATGCTCGGCTGGAACCATGAGACGGGAATTCCTGCCGCGTTTAGCCCATATATCCCCTGCGACCCCACTCTTCCCTCTGGAGCTTCCGGGGGCAAGGAACAGACCACCTTACATTGGCACCAAAAAGCTGGTGTACTAGCTATGCTCCGCAAGGCATCGCAACCCCCAAAGAACCCCCGCGATAGGCTTCCTGCCAATGCCTCCCCCATAGACAAGACAATCGCCTGCCGAGCCCTGAAAAAAGGCTGGGCAAATTCTCCAGGGGTGCTTGTGGCGGATGATGTTGGTACCGGAAAAACGTTGCAGATGCTCGCCCTCGTCGCCACGCTTATCCAACTCTTCGACTACCAGGAGTCGACCGGTAAAACGCTGCGACAATTCACGAATCCCTCCCACTCTATTAGAGCTGTACAGTATAGTAGGGTTCCTTGGATAACAACTTTGATCTTTCCTTTATACAGCTCCCACTTGCCCTCGATAAATTCTGAGTTAAAGCAGGCGCATACTAGAGCATATAATGAACAATACTGTGGTAGAACCCGAGGAACCAAGGTGCTGGAATGGGGTAAGGAAAATAAAGTGGTCATGATGACACAGGTGTCACACGTCGGGTTCCTTGGATAATTGATGTCACACCAACCAGGTGTCACACCCATTTTGATGTTTCTGCTGCCGAGTCCGCAATGCACCGAAATAAAATCTGAATTTAAGTTTGTAGATACTGGAGCCTATAATGTGCTATACTGCTACAGAATTTCACGATTTAGATCTGTAAATGTAGCCAGATGCTCTCGGCGGCCGAAGAGTCACACTTCGGGTTCCTTGGATAGCGTGATATCACACATCATTCTCGTCCATCCGATGGACGAGTTATCGGACCCTTGACACGGTCGGATTTAGCGTGGGAGACCATGGAACCCTCCTCCACCTGATGCCACAGACAGCGGCGTGGTGGAACACGGAAGGAGACATTGGTCAACGTGTCAAAGGTGTCACGCCCTTCGCGTGCGTGATCTTATATCAATTCTAGACGCGTCAATCTCGGCCGGATTGCCTGACCTTTCGGGAAGATTGTAGCCAAGACCATGGACTTTGATATGGAAAATAGCTTCAGGCCAACATTGGCCAGATTAATACACAATCGATGAGAAGGAAAGTGATTGATGGCCTGATCAGGCAGTGAGTTATACCAAATCACCTTCCCTTCAAGCACTAACGGGACTCCGCGCCCGAAATTAATTTACAAGATGGGGTTAGAGTATATAATGTATTGTATACAAGAATTTCGACTTGGGAGGACGCTGGGGAGCTTTTAAAAAATGAATATCCAAGGATGTATCCCTATCCAAGGAACCCTACTACTTATACTGTACCGGTTTACAAAATTTCTGGTTTCGAGCCAGATTTTGCTGCCCAAGCGCCGGGGTCCCGTTTGCACATGGAAAAAGCGGCACAGAAGCCGCCCCTTTTATCGCGCCCTCGAGGCCCGTCAAGGCCCAGATCGTCGTTGCGTCCCTGGATCCTTCCACGGCGGCCCGAAGCGTTGGACGACGAATTGTTGCATTCGAGCACCGGTGATTTCACGCAGTATCTTTTCGGGCGCATCCAAAAGCCGCTTCTGTCGCACACGTTTCAAGAGATGGCGATCATCTGGAGCAGTAGTCGGTGATCGCCCCGATATCCCGAGAAGCGAGAGTTTGACTAGACGCCCGCCTGACCGGCGCTTGTTTTGCGTTTTATTCATCGCCATCGGAATCAGTATTCCGACTGGCCTTTTCTCGACATCCTCTTTCGACTAGCAGCAAACTACCAGGATTACATACGCATCGTCATATCATATAAAACCCATAGAACATTCATCATCCATCCTCCATCAATACAGTACTTTTCGAAATTGAGCATCATATAATTTCTGACCCGTGACATCGACCAAAGTTGAGGAACCCTGATTATACATTTGGATCTGATCCCTGATTCGGGTAAAATTCGAAATTTTGGGACCTAAGTTCATAGGTAAGTTCGGATAAAATGCATGGTTGGGCAGAATACCTTGAAGCAAAAGTTCGGATGGCGCGACGATCTTGAGAGGTCAGAGCAAAGTTCGGATACTTAAAGCAGTGCTTGAGCCTATAATAGCCCAAAATAGGCTTTCGGGCTCAATGTTGCCTCGTAAAGGTTTTCGGGCTGACTTCATGAAACCAATATACGGTATCAATAAGCACGGGAGAAGTATGATGTGTTGGTATGGTGTGCTCATTGTCTTTGTTTCCTCTCCTTTGAACGTGTCTTTTCCATGTTGCCCGACGTGATCGTCGACTCTGACAGACAATTTGCTTGTCACCCACTAGGATCCCAACGAATGGATTGCACAGGAAAGAATATATGAAAATGTTCCCGCAGAGGTTGTGGCGGCTCGACGTCGCAGAACAATTCAATTTGCGTACCGTCGTGGGGCGGCTCTCCGCCGAATTCCACCATCTCAATGTCGTCGTTGACATCATCGGCAACTGACATAATCAGGAAACGGCCTTCTTGGTGAATAATACGTACTAGACGGAGGGATGGCACTGGAGGACCGGGAGGTATGGCGAAGCGCTTCGATTACCTCCTCGTCTGAGTCGTGATCATCGCAGGCGTCGTCCGAATCGGATAGAAGTTCGAAAACCTCGTGACCGTCTTCGTTCAGCGTACGCAGCTTGATGTCACCCGACCCATGTTTTAGGTCAACTGGTTCGGGCTCCAGTTTCACGAACACTGGGATCACAGGCGGTGCCGGGGCTTCGGTTTTGACGAAAACTGGACCCGAGGGCTGGGAAGAGTGCACGGGTACTGCGTTGGAGACCGGACCTTGTGCTGTCCGCCGCAGATATTATCGGAACAGGCCGATGTCCACCCATTCGTTATCAAGAAACTTGGCCGCGTTAAGCTCAACGTATGTGGGAGAAAAAAGCTATTTTCTCGTGGTCAGAAGAAGTCTCGATCTCCGCGGCGACGTACGTAGTTGCGGAAGTCCATCAACTGACGAGCCGTTAAGCTGTCAACATACTCCTGGTCGGCTGGTGATCGCGATTTGGCGGGAGACATCAGGGCGCGCCGCTCCAACAGGTCGGGGGCGTCCACCACCTTCGGAATTACCATTGAGAAAGTTCAGCCAACGTCTTGAGGAGACAGGCGAGAGAGCAATTAGCGAGGAAATCAAGGAACGAGACACTTAGGACAGGGCATCATCGGGAAATCTGAACACACAGTTTGGCTGAGAATTACCTCGGGAAATATCAGGAACTGCAGAACCCGAATGCTAGTTGAAGCATAACGTCCCCTGGAGCCGGAAACTGATGAAGAGCGGGGAAATCAAGGATCCAACTGATGATACAGTGTGAATACACAGTGTATCAATATCCATGTGAGCCACTAAATGTGCTCTAGGCTGCACAAAGCAACACAGGAAACAGTGTGTAATCATTTTTTAAACATTCAAAATTGCACTGCAGAGAACGGGGATACACCTCAAGTATTGTCTATAAATGCTCTATCCAACAATATTTCAATTGAATGCCCACTATCTTTAGTAGGGGTCCAGAAGCGCCCTAATGTCATAGAGTCTCCGCCAAATTTCGAATGCTTCGGGTCCTAACACCTGGTGCCAGATAATCAAAGGTTTCAGCCTTGGGCCGCTCCGAAAGAAATTCGGTAGGCAACGAAATCGCCGCGTAAATTCGCGGGAAATATCTCAACTCACCCCCAGGGTGCACACCTTTGTTTGAGAGCCCATAAACATGTATCTACTACACTGGATGTGCGTGCTCGATGTCAAAAATGCTAAGGTGGCCGAGTAGGCAGTCTCTGATATAGGCCTGATATTGAGTTTTCCAACATAGAAAATGAGTATATTAGCAAGCCACAGTGGAAGAGTTGGCTGTATTTGAGGGCAAGCCACGCCGATTGCAAAAAATTCGCAAAAATTCGCTAATAAATCACCCGGACAATGTATACATAGCCATTTTTGTGCGTCCTAGATGCCTGGAAACCTTGAATCAGCCAACCGCTGCCTTTTCCCTATCTTTCACTCCACCTCATTCGTTCCATTGCTAGAGCATGTCCAGAGAGTACTGCGTGGGTCAGAGCAATTCGTTGCTTGTTATTCCACAGGGCAGGTTACTCGCACCTGCGTGGAAGGGTCAAATCAAGTAACTTGACCATTCTGAACGTGCATATAGCGAATTTAGGGTTATATGTTGGGACATGAATAACTTGCTTTCTTTGCCAAACAACATTATTGAGTGGACAATCCACCCAAATATTCGGACCATTGGCCAGACTGCGTTGACAAGAAATCTACCAGCGCCATTTTTCACCCGAGCCTCGATTTCACAAAACATCCATTTGAATGTGGTCTAGATATTCCAGCCACCCAACTCCAATACCTGGCACAAGCAATGGAGGTGCATTCAAATGGCTGGAATTTTGAAAAGCATGACCAGACACAATAGAGGTGCATTCAAATGGCTGCCATTTTGAAAAGCATGACCTGACACAATAGAGGTGCATTCAAAGGGCTGGCACTCTGAAAAGCATGACCTGGTGCATTCAAATGGCTGGCATTTTGAAAGCGTGACCTGGCGCAATAGAGGTGCATTCAAATGGCTGCCATTTTGAAAAGCATGACCTGACGCAATAGATGTGCATTCAAATGGCGGGCATTTTGAAAAGCATGACCTGACACAATAGAGCTGCATTCAAATGGCTGGCATTTTGAAAAGCGGTGCAATAGACCTGCCTTCGAATGGCTGGCATTTTGAAAAGCATGACCTGGCGCAATGGAGGTGCATTCAAATGGCTGGAATTTTGAAAAGCATGACCAGACACAATAGAGGTGCATTCAAATGGCTGCCATTTTGAAAAGCATGACCTGACACAATAGAGGTGCATTCAAAGGGCTGGCACTTTGAAAAGCATGACCTGGTGCATTCAAAGGGCTGGCATTTTGAAAGGCATGACCTGACACAATAGAGGTGCATTCAAATGGCTGTCATTTTGAAAAGCATGACCAGACACAATGGAGGTGGCGTCAAGGTAAGAATGGGATTGCTACACACCTTTTCTATCCAGGTACTGATGACGACAACCATGCGGTGAACAAAGACCTGATGAGCGTAACTACCGAGGCGCAACAGCTGAATTGCTGAATCACTCACTGTGTGTTGAAATGAATGGTTTCCCATGCGTCCGGGAAGATTGGCTGCCAATTGATTCGATACTTTGGAAAAGTCTTTTTCAGTCATGTAGCACAACGTGAGGCTGAGACACAGTCCTGGTTTATGGGTCAGAAAGTCGTCCAGGGAGACGAGTGACAGGATGGAACGCGCCATTGTCCACACTATCTTCAATACTTTGAAGAGCCAAGGTACAATTGCACTGCTGTCCAACCTGTCCCAAAGGCACTTCCAGGTGAGTGGTCCCTGGCAAACTGGCACGCATGAGAGATGAAAGAGCAGTGTCGGTGGTAGATTGTCCAAGTGCACGCCGGTCGGATTAAGTTCGAAACCCGTGGTCGGGAAATCCGCCCAACCGAAACATCGTCCATTGCGAACTGTGGAGTACTTAGAGTCAGCGGTGGAGCTGCGGCGGTGCAGCGGCACGGCGTACAGTAGGAAGTTGCCGAAAGGATCTGTCAATGACCTTGGGTACGGCACCGCCTCACGCGGTTCACAATATATTCAATAGGGTCACGCGTATCAAAATGGAAGCGGTAATTGGCTTCTGTGAAGAGTGGGATGCTGGTGATCATAGCGATGAACCTCTCGGCGGCGGGTCGAATTTGACGGTTATCGTGGACCCCGAAACAGGCAGAGTATGCAATGATTGGTATGAATCGGAAGAGTTCGAGATCTCCTGAAACGACTGTGTGGTCTCAAGGTGGAAGAAGAGGAATCAGAGGACGAAGAGCCGGAGGCATCATTCCCTGCTTGATTTTTGCCTATGCAGACGACTGATTTGGGTCTGTGTGTTGAGCCAATGGAAGCACCCCGCCCCACTGTCCGTCTCCGGAAGAATCACATCAAGGGCGGCCTCAAGGTCGGGAAGGGAAGGGATCGAGATCCTTCTTGCGTGGTCGTCGGAAACGGGCAGCCAGCCATTTCCACTTTCCGCCAGCAGAGTCAGAGGAGAGGGTGTTGGTCCAGCTGACGGGATAGACTGCTTGGGCGTTGCAGCAATGCTCGGCTTTAGCCCCGAGTGCCGACTCCCAGCATCAAGTTTATCCCCCTGGAGGTACGAACCGGCTCCCAGCTCATGAGTCATGATCATGACTGGTTATTGCGCCCCTCCGTGTTCCTGTTATTCGCGTCGTCCCCTGCCAACTTTCCTCGTATGGGGCGAGGAGCGGATTTGAGAGTTATGCACTGGAGAACAGGGGCAGGAAAGGGAGAACAAACCTTGAAAACTTCAACAGCTTCCAACACCGAGAGTGAAAGAAATGTTAATGCATGGCTATGCCTGGGTGCTTGTTTGAACCTTAACTGTATGGTTCATCAGCTCTATTTATGCACAGGATAAAAATAGTAGAAGTAGCACCAGCCAAAGGTGATGTGTCTGTTGTCAGTCCCACGTGACTGATGTTCCAGTCAAGCATCCTTTGTGTGTCCCTCTCCTTTTATCAGCACTTCAATCATGGCCACTGAGGTTGGTTGTCCCTTGTTGTCCCTTTGTCTGCACTGCACTACAGTGTTTATTTATCAGGCTCAGGAATCCACCCAAGACCCTGCAAATCTGCGACCATGCAGCAGTGATTGTGCCTGGACAGTGGATTCAGGATCAAGGACGTCAACCAGGAAGTCACCCATCTCACCCATCTGCATCGCATCCAAAAGCCCCTCAGCCCCTACGATTGGATCTGATAACAGTTTCGCACCCTCCAAGGCTCCAGCACACACCTCATCAACCCAGGCTCTGCTCCACTCTGCCGAGTAGCATCGCAAACACATGCCCAGCTTTGTCTAGCTCTGTCCAGCTCTTCAGGTGCCATGTCTGGCTGTGTTCGGGCTGTGGCCAGGCACCTGGACAAACTCTGTTTAGCTGAGGCTAGGTGAGTCGAGGTCTGCTTAAGGTCAGTGTAGGCACCTGAAGTTTGCTCTCTGCAGGTGACTGTACAGAGCTACACACAGCTACACAGACCTGGCCAGAGCTACACAAGGTCTGTCTAGGCACTATTGAATGGTTTAATTCACATTTTGAACCACATGCTGCGAAATGCCATTTTGAATCACATGCTTTGTGATGCCATTTTGAACACAACAAGGGACTGGTCGGCCGCTTCGCGGCCTCCCATCCCCTTTTGTGAAAGTTATTCACTCTTCAAGGGTAACGTACCAGTCAAATCTATGGTCCACTTGGTTGAATTGAGCTGTGTTGAATTAGGTTGGCTATTCACTGCGCAGGATTTGGTGTATTTCTGTTCTCTTTCGAATGTAATTTCAATTCTGTTGAAGGTGTTTGTTCCAAATCCAGGGGAAATCACCAATGAGTTGAAATTTTACACAGCAACAAAAACTGGAGTTTATCTGTCTGACTTCGTTGAATTAAGCTTAGTCGATTCGAGTATTCATTGTGAGGTCCACAAAGGATCCTTTCGACCCTACCATTAAATTCTGACCTCAAGAGGTGAAGGTTTTTCAAATTGAACTTATCTGTAGGACATCTGTTAATTTTTGTATCTGTTAATTTTTTTCCAGCGGTTGATTACATTTGACACTATTTACACCAGGAGGAACATGTTGGCCGCGTGCCGCCTTTGTTTCGATGGGGTGAGAGACATCTGTCAAAATTAGCGCCAGGGCAGTGTCTGTCAAAGTTATAGTTCGCCGCGGCCAGTTTGATACCTGTCATGTCTGTCAAGTTTGCTGGAAGAATGACGTCAATGTGACGTGTTGCCGCGTGCCGGATGCTGATTGCCTGTGAGCCGGTGGGAGGAGAGCGCTCGGGAATCACCTGCCAAGTAATATATCAGCGGAGCTTAAAAAGCTTCGGACGGACGGACACACGTTATTTTATAAAGAGAGTGATTGAATGGTTTAATTCGCATTTTGAACCACATGCCTCGAAATGCCATCTTGAATCACATGCTTCGTAATGCCACTTGAGCCCTGTGCCTCACTATCAAATGGTTTTAATTCAGCCGAGAGCAGGAGGGATAAGGGAGCACTAGACGGTGAGATATATGTATGCATGTTGCTGCTTCACGAAACGCAAATCCATCGCCCTGAGCCGTGCCGTAACCTTGCCGTAGGGGCATTTGAGTCTGATTTTGAGCTCGAGCGACTCTGTCCACTTCCCACAATTTGTCGATTCTTTCCGCACGCAAATCGCTATACTTGTGTCTATCGGCTGGGTGCTACGGGACCAATTCCGGAGTTTGCCGTGAAACAGTATCGTTCACACCGCGGAGTTCAAGCACAGGACTTGGATATTGCCAGGTAGCCTAACCTAAAGGTTAAGCAATAAGTCATGGGCTTCTCGGCCTGCTTCGAGTGACCAAATAGATGGTATGCATACCAATTGCGGCGTCCATACTGCCCGTAACTCGGATCCGTGAAGTCCGGCTTGAAGTCCGGGCAGCACATGGAACCAAACGAAGTACAGTTATCAGCAATTAATGTGAGTTCCTAGGGCGGGATGGATAAATGCGACAGTAAATGTTGAACAGGCGGCATCTAAGCCCTTAGGGTATTGTCCACCCACCAAGGTCCCCGACACTGAGTTGCCCGATACAATCCGCCGGTTCATTGCATTCAGAGGCTGCAGTGCCACATCATGTGGAGCGCACAGCACTTGATGTCGGCGCCAACGCTGGCACAAACCGCCGCATCCGCTGCCTGCTTCAATGACAATGAATAGGGAGGGCCAAAACGAGCACTCGAGTCATCATACTATATCCGACTGGGCAACCGGCCACTATAGCACTTTAAGCCTCGAGCATATACACATAGCCAAGAGTGTGCCGTGGTATGGGCTCTCGTCCTCGACCCGAGACACCCCGAGGCGGTGCTGCCCTGCCGGGCGGTGGAACAGGGATGTGGGCAAGATATGGGCCGCAGTGGGGGCGGGACTGGGTCCGCGATCCACAGGGGGGTCGACGCCCATGAGCCCCGTGTCTGCGTCCAAGTCCGCTGGCATCTCGGGCTCTTCAGGTGGTGAGGCTGGAGTCGGAGTGCGTGCATGGCTTTTTCCCCAGCTCGCCGGCATAATTTCATTGAGCTTCTGGCGGCATGCACGACTTTGGGCGATATGGGATCTGAGTCCTTTTGTACTGCGGACTTTTTTTCTCGCAGAAGCGACACTTCAATTCGGTGGAAGGCATGCGGGATGACCAGGAACAGGTCGATGGTCTGTGCGCAGTCACGTTTCTTCATTTATGGTTTTAACAGACATAAACAGTCTCTTCTTTACCCCACCACGATGGGCGCCAGACGCGCTGACTCGGATGACTCTGATTCTGACTCCAACTCCAACTCGGAGCTCGAACTCATCATACCCACAAACTCGTCTCTGTCCGTCACTCTTATGATGCCGGTCCTTATACTGACATAGTCCGTCCCGGCTATGATATATAACGCTACCGGTTTTAGTTCCTCTCAACGAAAACTATGTCGGATCTTCGCGTCCTAGGAGAGCTCATTCTCGAATCCATCAAGACCATCGAGTCCCGGTTCAACCATGAGGATATCGACTTCCCAGCATTGGCAAACCCTTTCAACGGGGAATGCAAAGAGGAGTCAATACTCCTGGAACCTGAGATTTCAACTGCTGGGTCATATATTGTTGCGGCAGCGTCACAACTCATTGCGATGGTGCGATCGCCTGTTCAGACGATGGTGGAAAACGGTCTGGTGGTGAGATCATCCTCTGCGCGTCTGTCTGTCCATTAATTGAAGGTTTTAACAAGTTTCATTTACCTTCATGTATTCGTGCGGCGGTAGAAAGTAATATGGTCGAAATCATTCGAGAGGCGGGTAGTCAAGTATGTCTGCAGAATCCTCTTGCTTGTATGCATCTGAACAACTGATTTCAACTTTTCAGGGTATTCATGCCAACGATATCGCGAAAAAGAACAATACCGATCCCACAAAGGCTGGTATGTGCACCAATTATGCCTTAAACATAGGTACTTAATCTTCCACAGCGAGGATTCTTCGTCTTCTCGCAAATCACCACATCTTTACCGAAATAAATCCCGACGTATTTTGTCTCAACCGCTTGTCATCTGTCCTGGATTCGGGAAAAACAGTAGTTGAATTACAGAAGAAGTGAGCGTCTACTTAACAACCTCAAGAAAGCACTCACTCTGTGAAAATTCAGCCCACATCGGCATTTCAACACTTCCGGGATCTCTGCGCTCATATCAATGCAGTAGGTCACCTCTGCAGCGCTCCGAAAACGCTGTGGTTGTAGCAGTCAACGCAAGTCCGCCGAAGCGGACCCCGAATGGATTGGGCTCGGAGATATGGGCTTTACAACTACATAAGAAAATGGTATCGTAGTATTTAGAGAAACTGAGTAGCATAAAATGTCCGTGGGAGAGGAGGGTGGGTGACGGGAAAATGCACAAGCTATGAAAGCCTGGTGCAAATATTAGCTTTGCTACGCTCAAGTAAGAGCCGGCGGCGCCGCTTACTGAGACCAAATTTTGCGTAGTGAATTCAAGACGGCGAAGCCGATGGTGAACCGCAAAATCTGGAGAGCAAAATGAGGAGCGCCGTGGCTGCTAGCGCGAAGCGCTTACCTTGTGCTGGGTGGTAAAAGGCGAAGCCGATAACAGCACAAGGTGAATTTCACCACCATATATATACCTCCTCCGACTCGGCCTCCGCTAAAACAATAGCACCGAGTCAGAGATATGGCGATGAAACGGGGCGACGAGGTCAACTGACCCGGAAATAGGGGAGATGGCGGTGCCAAATAGAATGGACGCGGCGGAGCCGCAAGTGCCGAGATGGCGGTGCCAAATAGAATGGACGCGGCGGAGCCGCTAGTGCCGAGATGGCAGTGCAAAATAGAATGGACGCGGCGGAGCCGCGAGTGCCGTATCCGATTGGCGCAGAGGCCTCCGGAAAATCTCCCTACCCTCGGAATCCAATTTTACTTCAACCTCTGCAGCGCTCCGAAAACGCTGTGGTTGTAGCAGTCAACGCAAGTCCGCCGAAGCGGACCCCGAATGGATTGGGCTCGGAGATATGGGCTAGAAAGAGCTGAGAATGCTGTTGAGGGGAGGTGGTGGTCGAAAATGATGGATGCGACGAGCTGTAGAGGATGTGATGGTTTTGTGGTTAGTGGAGGCGAAGCCTCAACACGGCGAGCTGCTGCTCCGCACGGATAGTCGGATTGTCCCGGATGTAAATTTTCCACGCCGCGGAGGACCAGCGGCCGATAGCCTGGATGACGCTCTCACTCAGGCCAAGACTGGCGTAGAATGTCGCCGCCCCGGCGCGAGGTGAGTGACCGCCGTACTCTCGCGAGAGCAAGGCGAAGAATCTCTTGTCAAACCACGATCGCGTCGGAATGGAGCCGTCCTCGCGTAAGAAAAGAGCTGCACGCGCCCCATGAAGGACGTCCCGTTTGCCGACGTATTGGTGGAGAAGGGATACCGGGTCAGCAATTTCTTGCTCCGTGAAGAGGATATCCGTACCACGATAGAATGGGTCGCCCTTGTGATACGGCAGATGGTATTGTGCTCGCTTGTCGACAAAGATTAGCGAGGACCGCTTGATTATCTTTCTCCAGTCGAACAAGGACCTGTCGTTCTTGATGACGAGCTCCCCCGAGCGATGGCAGCCGTAGAAGCAGCACGCGAGCAATACTGCAAACAAGAAGTCGTCGTAGAGGCCACTACAAATGGCCAGCTGGAGGAAGGCATCGAGATGCGCGGGGCGCAACGGGAGTTTGCGACGGACAGGGTCGGCACGATCCTTCCTCGCTCCGCGGATGGTCGCCTGGACGAGGGGATCAGCCCGGCTCTCGTCCCACTCAGGATAAAGATCCTTCAGGAAATGTCGTGCTCCCGTGAGATAGCTGGGACCGGAGGCGATGAATTGCGAAGTATAGGCAATGTAACGGGAGAGGGTTTGGGGGGTGGGAGCGAGAGACAGAGAATGTGATTTGCAGAATGAAATATAGTCTCTCGCGCCAATTGCGTAGCCTTTGACGGTCGAAAGCTCGATGGACGTAACCTGCAGATGGACCGTCCTGCGATCCAAGTCGGCAAGATCCATCTGCGGGCGGGCCTTCCGCGGAGCGGAAGGCCCGCCCAGCGCGCTCAAAAGCACTCCCTCCAGCGCGCCGGCAGAAGCTCTCTCGGAGGAGCAAAGAAGCGGACGCGGTCTGAAGGAAACTCCCGTCGATAATCCTCGAGCAGGAAGCGGGAAAGAAGATCAGCTCTGATGTTCTTCTTCCCTGCGATGTGGTGGACTCGCAAGTCAATGCCCGACGTGAGAATGATTCGGGCGATAGCGAGGACGACACCGTTATGGATGGACTCCCTGGCCGCGAGCGAAGCCAGAACAGAGACGGAATCGAAGCTGTCGGACCAAATCAGCAAACGGCGAGGTGGGTTGGGTAATGATGCCGCGTGATGAATGGCGCAGAGAATCGCGACGAGCTCCAGGAAGAAGATGTCGATTTTAATGGTAGAAGGACACTCCTTCAACTGGTAAACGAAGCCCAAGTTCGAGTAGACGAAAGACAGCCCTATACGAAGACTTGCGTCCGTCCACATAACCATGTCGGCATCACTGTCATTCCACATCATGGCGTCGACGAAGCGAACACCGATGCAGTCGCGAACGGCGGACAAGAGCCAGGTAAGGTCGTCAATGACCTCACGGTTAAGGAAGACTTTCGCGTTCGCGTGGGCCTTGCCTTTCATTTTGCGATAAAGCTCTGTGAGAGCCGGACGCGCCCATGGTAAGACATTGAGCGCCCAATTGAGAAGCCCCGCTAATTTCTGCCAATCACGAAGGGGCAGCTGGCGATCCGGGCAAGAGATGAAGATGGTCACTTTGGCGATGATATCGGCGATGGACTCAGGAGAGAGCGAAATGCTACCCAGGGTGGCGTCGAGCCAGAAGCCGATGATCTTCAAGGTGACACCGTGCTCCTGTTTTCTGTCCTCCGACGGGCATCCAACAAACTCCCACATGATGAGAAGGAGAACTTGTCGGCGTGGCCGACGTTTCCCCCGGTAGAATATGAGATTATCGAGGAAATCCCACCCAAAGAAGTCGTCCATATAGACGAATAGGCCGATAATTCCGAGCTTGCGCACAGCAATCCAGCAGAGGAGACCGGACACTGCGCACCAGCAGCGAGGTGACGCGCGATTGCCGAACACCAAGCGCCGAACGATGTGAAGGACGCCGTCCACTTCCACGACCTGATGAAGTTGCCAAAGGGGATGAGCTGGCAGATTAAGGAATGCGCCCTGGACATCGGATTTGAAGAGGACGATCTGTCGTGTAGGATTTGCTACCCGAGCTTCGTGCAATGCCTGCCCAAAATCATGCATATCGTCGTAGCGAACATGACCTTCTGCCTTGGGAATGCCGTCATTGAGACCCGATGATTTATGGTCGGTGATGACTCGCGGTTTCTCTTTCTGCCAAACGACAAACATGGGAGACATCTTCATGCCGGGAAGAAGCTTGTCGTCTGGTAACGGGCCAGACCAATGGGCAGCATTGACTTCCTTGTCGCGGTAAGCACGGATGGCATCAAGATCAGCGGGATCAGACACAAAATTCTCGCTCTTGACTTCGAGCTCGGCTTTGTATTCGCCGTCGTGGAACGGCCAAAACCCCTCCCGTAGCCCGGTCATTACCGAACGCACGAAGGGCTGGTTGGGGTGATCCGCTAAGAGATTCTCGAATCGGTCCACATTGAAGGATGTATCGACTTTGATGTGATCCTTCATGGCACGAAGCGACGATTGGAAGAGAGGATTGTTGATTAGATGAGCGGGTGGCGAGGGCAGTGGAGGAGCAGTCTCGGTGTACAGGGCAGCAGGAGATATATTATTCTGTGGAGATGAAGACCAAAGGTAGCCGCGGCGGAATTTAGGCATATGGGTATCGTCAACGTCGGGAAATGCCTCCCACGCCGTCCTTTTAGCGCTCGAGGGGGATGGGATGGGCCTAGGCCCCAGTGCCGCCTGAAGAGCCCGCTGCGTGGTCTCCGCCAGACTTCTTTCTGCGCCTAGCTTGGAGCGCAGCAAGGCATTTGTCGTTGTCTTTGGCTCTGTGGGAATCCCCGCACTCGCTACAGGTACCATGCATACGGCGGTACTCGCACGGATCATGGCAGAAACCAAGGTTCCAATTCTCGCAAACAGTGCCAGTGCGCTTCGACGACCCAGCTTTCTGGCCTCCCGGAGCGGGACGCTTCCCGGCCGAGGAAGTCCCCGAAGAAGCTGGCGAACGGAACATCTGCGCCAACAACGTAAGATTGTGCTCGTTGCGGTTGTCCATATGGTATGGGCTCTTCGCGTATTTATCCCTGGCCTCTGCGTCGAATCGAATGGCGACCATGGGATCATGCGGGACAGCACGGAAGAGATCTGTAACCACCCTGAGGTAGCCGGAGAGCTCGACCGCCCGATGTGGGTAAAGGAAACATACAGCCGTTCGCCATGCAGCGAAGACACGAGTCCAGTCAGCCTCGGTCTTGATTGCCCGCTTGGCCGAAGAGTGCTCCTTTTTGACCAGAGCGAAACCTCCGGCAAAGTCCTTCGGCTCATCCTGGTGATCGTAGCCAGTGCCGAGTGCCGCGTACAGTTTCTCGAAGTCCACAAAGTGGTCTTGGATAATGAGCCGCCAGATTGTGCGGGGCAATGGATCGACCATGGTTTGCAGCTGCATGACATCGATGATGGGGTCGAGCGACTTATCGGTCCCAAACACGCGACGGAGCTTGCACGTTTCTTCAATGTGAGGATCGGCCTGAATGCCAGCGAGGAACTGCGCCATGTGGGGAGCCGCTGATAGCAGGGCTGGTGAGAGGGAAGTGGTCGATGCCGGCTGCGGCAGCTGGATGCCGAGTATGCGTTCCAAGTCGTCAGCAGACAAGGGCTGACCACGTGAAGCAGTTTGCTGGGGCAGGAGGGTGTTGATTTTGGCGCGCAAGACACCCCAATCGACATCTGCGGCAGCTTCTTCAGCAGCTTTCCTCGCATGTTCTCTATCTCGCTCGGCATTTTGAGCAAGGAGGGCAGCACGGTCGGCGCGATATTTCGCTGCCTGTTCGCTCGTGAGCCCGTCAGGTGTGGGTGCCCTGCTTCCAGGCTGTGAATGAGCGGGAGATCGAGGTGGCGGATCGTTCTTGGCGTTAATGCGACTTCCAGCCTGCTCGATATAATCCTGAGCTTCGGCGGTTGTCGCACCAGTCTCTCGAATGCGTTGGAGGAAGTCGTTGTTTGTAATTTCTCCGTTGACACGCTGCTCAACCAATTTCTGGCAAGCCTCGGCGCGAATGCGAACGGCCTCAGCATCGCTCATTGGAATGATATATAGATGGCGAAGCAGTAGTGACGGGAAAATGCACAAGCTATGAAAGCTGAGACCAAATTTTGCGTAGTGAATTCAAGACGGCGAAGCCGATGGTGAACCGCAAAATCTTGTGCTGGGTGGTAAAAGGCGAAGCCGATAACACTAATTCAAGTGCACTGTAGGGCAAGGGGAGACCACTAAAAAGATTATTAAAATCGACTCATACGTGGTCACTTGTTTGGCTTATGATGGGAACTGATCGGCAACACCGGCGCCATCAAATCCATCAATTCGCGTCGCGTTGGTCTACGACGTGTTCGTGAGGTGAGGCGTTGAGCTGGCTGTGTTCAGGCAGTGTTAAGGCTATCACTAATGTCATATCTAGCATGGGTTTCATGCCAAATGCTCAAGATTTCACTCTCTGTTCTTTATAACTCTACTTATATACTTGGATAATAAGTAATTTAACGGCCTCTCTGGGGTTTTTGGGGAAACTGTATTTGGTCCAATAAGCATAGCCTCGGAGCCACTTGATCACAGATTGATGCGACGAACGCGTTGTAGACCAGTGCGACGCGAATTGATGGATTTGATGGCACCGGTGTTGCCGATCAGTTCCCATCAAAAGCCAAACAAGTGACCACGTATGAGTCGATTTTAATAATCTTTTTAGTGGTCTCCCCTTGCTGTAGGGTACTTTACCTTATGAAAAAATGTTCTTTACCATCAAAAATGTCGGAAAAGCGTTCAGAGGAAGGGGAATAAGCTCAGAAAGCGGAGACTTCAAATGTTTTGAAATGTTTTATTTTGACGCGACTGTCATCAATTTTGCAAACGGCTGTAACTTACGGCATCCAACTCGAGCACTTGTGCATGCTAATATAGCGAAACACTCTTCATGGGGGTGGGTTGCACTCCTAACAGAGGGCCCCTGGGAAAAATGATGAACGCGACAGATAAATGATGGACGCGGGGTTTTTTAGTAGTCACAATTTCTAATTTTCCGTCCATTTCGCTGAGGGGGGGAAATAACTGAGAAAGGAGGGACTTTAAGTACCTCCAGAGGATCTTGAATGGCGCAATGTCGAGTCTGGAAATGGGGCATCCAAGGCTTCATCTGGGGTCTGTTTTGCATCCATTGCGGCTTGATACGTCTCGTCAATTGTACGGGGTCTTTCTGCACGCTCTTGTGAGACAGATTCGCGTGTGATCAGCCCAGTCGTCTATGGGATCCGGCGTCGGGCATTCAAGAATCAACGTGGAACTTTCGAGTACAAGACCTTTGATGGAGAGCGGGGCGCTCCTGTCGATGAGCTATCGCCTTGGCTGAGCGAGGACTGCAACGGACGTCATTCTCTTATTGGGACCGCGGAGCAGACATGGTGATTGAAGACAGGAGAGTGTGACGTCACGTGTGACCGGTGATGCCACACCGCCGTCACGTTCTGGTAAATACAATAGTTGAGTTGGGATATAGCCCTATGGTGCCGGTCACCTAGCTTCCGCTACCAAAAATTAGTGGCCAAATGGGTTGGAGAAAATTTTTGCCCCTACACACAGCCACAGTCACCCAGTGGCACCCAGAGCGAGATACCCCCCCCAAAAAAAACGGGTTTTTCCCGCCGCAGGCACATTTTCGCGTTCTGTATGTAAACAAGGTACTATTACTTCCCTTTGCAACCTCTCACTGCCTTTGCAGTCACGCTCGCGGTCGGATTTCCTCCCGCCACTTCCATCCGACCATCCACAGCCATACATCAGGAAAAAAACTCCTTCGGAAATTTGGGGGCAATTTGGAACCCGCTCAGAAATTTGGCCATCTTGGTCGGATTGGGAGAAAGTGGGCAAAATTGGGGGAAAAGCGTCGAGATTCCCTGGAATCCCAAGAAGTTTGGGGCGACAGTAGGCGACACCCTCACAAAAGCTCTCCCAACGTCGACCTTTCTTCGTCACCCGCGAAGGCCTTGGCCTGCATTGAGGGGGATGTTTACGAGCGTGAGGGGGTGTACCGCAGCAGACCTGAGGGGGTGTGTTGGTTCCAGGTGCTGCAGCGGCGGGATAAACCAGATGCGGCAGTACGACACACCTTAAATTCGACACACCCGAAATCAGATGCGACACACTACGGCAATGTTTGACACACCGCGGCAAAGTACGACACACCAAGTTCGACACACCTAGGCGGCAAATGTAAGGGCGACAGACTTCAATTTAGTGGTAAATACCGAACTCGCGAACTCTAATGCACCGAACAATTATTCTGTCACCTTGATCCCTTCATAGATCGTGTAGTGGGTCTAAATCAATTGCAGGTCAATTGTGATTGCACAGAGAGTACATACAGGGAGAATGCCTACATGCATGCCTCCCTTGCCCAAGTATTGCTTGAGGCTCAACAAATTTGTTGACAAGACTGAGCAGCAAAAGTGTGTGTGGTTGTATTTGGGTTGAATAAGAGCTGTCACAGATCTTGTTGCGTGCGAGCATGAAAAAAATAAATAGGTATCGGTCTGACTATGCAGTAATATTCCCAATATGTGTCTCTTCCTGCCCCAGTTGTTAATTAAAGTGCAATGAGATTGTTGACAAGACTCGGCAGCAAACATTGTGTGTTAGGTTTGGAGAGGACCGTTGCAGATCATGTCCTACACAGATAAAAAAAATACTTGACCTTGATAGAATCATGCAGGGAAGTCCCCACCATGTATATAATCCTCTCCCAGTTATGTTTTGAGCTCCCATAAAATCAGTGGCAAGACTGGGCGATCTTTTCGTGGGAATTGTGTTGTGCCTGACCTTGTCAACATTGTCTAGGCTCTCGAGTTTTGGTCCTTCCTCTTTCCTTACTTCTGCATAAGACAACACAGTCTCGGGTGCTCTCTAGCCATGGGACACATGCTCATTGTTTCCCGATGAGTGGCACAGAACTTGGCTGATGGTGTGATGTATCTGCCAACTTGGATATGTTGCACCCTCAATTCCTGCGCTTCACACACTTTCGCACGGGCAATTCTGTGTCAAAGCTGCGCCTACCTTTCCCAGGACTTCCCAATTTGGCGGTCATTTTAGCTTTGAAAGGGGTTTGCTAGGAACAGCCATATCTGGCGAGCTTGAGTCATGCACCAGCTCCTCAGGAGAGTGAATAAAGTAACTTGTGACTGCTAACTTTAACTTTGATCGCCCCTTTGGCTTGGCGGGACTAACTTTACTTTACTTTACTTTTCCCACGCTTGACGAAACTAACTTAGACTAACTTGTTGACAACTATAACTTGTACAGTTCTGATAAGACAATGCAAAGACCCTAGTAGACACTTCCCAATGCCTTGAGCATACTCTACACATCAATAATCATTATTCTCACTCTACTAAAGTCACTGTCAGTGCCTTCATCATTGTTGATCTTTGCCACGTCCGTTGCACCGGTTCGACGGATTCCATCTGACAGCTGACCCATTCTGTCAAGGGATTCAGAAAAAAAAATTTACGGGACGGCAACGGGACAGTTTTGTGCTGCGATGGCCATCGAGACAGCGGCCGTCAACAGGCCAATGGTTTGACAATGCTAGACCCCTAAATTTCGTAAGTTTTTAAGAGTCTCTTGTGGAAATGAGGAAACTGGCCGATCGCAATCTTCATTGGGGTTAGCTACGCCCCTCAGATTCGGTAGAAGCCAAAAACAGGGAGAGAATTAGCGGAATAATGACGTGCCTCAGCTGATTCATTGAACGATACGGGTACAGAATGCCTTGGAATAACTCAATCAGAGATCTTCTTTGAAAGGAGGAGGGAGAGAAGGAAGAACAGGTCACCGGGATGTTCCTTGGGGTTAGCTACGCCTCTCAAATCCTCGGCAACGTAGAAATGCAGAGAAAGCGAAGGAAAGAATCACTTGCCAGTTAAACCATTTTGGTGCAGTATACGGGTCGGAAAATTTTTCACCTGCGACTGTCGGCGAGGATGGCCTGGTCAGTTAAAATTTGGTTAGGTAGCGCCGAGTCATCGTATAGGGTCATGCCAAGATCCCAGAGACATGACCGAAGAGCAACGCAACGTTGTGAGTGCACATCAAATAGTGCCCCGTGGTCCTATCAGTAGTGACGTAGTAGAAAACATCAGCGATCAAGGAGAAATTGACGGTACAGATGGGCCTCCGAACATGTCAGTCAAAGGAGTTTTCCAAGAATTAATTGCGGGCCAGAAAATGTCACGCATATTTAGGATCATTTGTTTTCTCATCTGGCAAATATAATCAGTGAATCGTTCCAAAATGTGGAGAGAGAGAAAGCGGCTTCAAGAGTCATCAGTGGCGAGCTGCTCATGCGATTGAGGACATCTTGAATGTGGCGGACCGCGGCGAAAAGCAAAGAAGCGTCTTTTATAACATCCTAAGGGGACGGTCATCCCCGCAGCAATGGGGATGGCCTAATGATCACTTGGAAAGAACAAACCAATCAGTGATTTGTTCAAGATCAAATGAGAGCAATGATGAGAGACTGATTGAATCCTCCTTGGGGTTAGCTATGCCCCTCAGATTCGAGATACGCTCTGATAAACCGAGAACAGCAACAACCAATAAAACATGAACTTTCCTGTGCCAATTGTTTACGAACGTGATGACCAGGTCATGTACCTGGAAAATAAATCAGGGATGTTCGTTCAAGGAAGGAAGTTCAAAGAAGTGGAGACAAGTCAACGAAATCTTGTGCTATGCCCTCAGATCCATGAATGCCCAAATGGAGAGAAAACGAAAGCATTACTGGCTGAGGTGACTGAGCGGATGCGGGGAGGTGGTCATGGATTGGAATGCCACTCCGATTGGGTGGGGCATCGATGAGGAATGATGCCCTGCGGGATGTCAGTCCGAATCACCACGTTGGCGGAGCTCATCTGGGCAAATATCAGTGCGGTGGCCGAGGTGATCACCAGGCATACCTCTAAGCCTTCGGGGCGGAAAACAACCTGGCCAATGTGACCAGAGGGGCTGTCCTAAACTGGGGACGCGAAAGCCGAGTAGCTCGATCGAGTCACCGACCCATTATTCTCTAACAAACAAAGCCTCGCGTCCAGGAGTGCAATACTCAAGGATTGGGGGGTGCGGTAGTGGCTTTGTAATGGAATAAGAGGCGGTCCCAGATGGGACAATTAACCATGGTTTCAGTCGGCCCTTTATACAAACTCGGGATCCAACCTAGTCTCTTATAAACAGACGCTATAACAATACTGACCTCGTACCTCGGTTTGTTATAGTCTGTCAGTAAGCTCGATCGTGTTATCGCTCGCGCCGTTATTATATAATCATCGGAGTTTGAATATCTTCCCACGATCATTACGGGCGACAGCCACGCGTCTTCTCGCGTTTCCTCCATCGCTGGCACCGCCAAACCTCGAATCCGACGCTTATAACCTCCGTCACTATCCCCTGGAGCGCTCCAATGAATGGAAACCCTCCATCACTACCACCGGTGAAGCTGGTTCGCGCCTACACACCGCTGCCCAAGCTTACCATCCTTACCATCGAATCCATCCACGCAAAAGGCACCTCTTCCACATCCAACAGTCCTGTTGCTCCCTCTCCATAATCTGCACCGAATCAGATCTCCTTGCGAGCCCCAAAGCGCACGTGCTGGGAGAAAATTAACGATGTCCTTACCACCTACGGCTTCGACAGCCTTGGAGAATTTCTCTCAGTGCTTTTCCATCCCGGTAAACATAGAAGGATATTCGAACCAAAAGCCAGAGGCAGAAGTGGATCACTAGCGATAGCTACTAGTGTGTTACCCGTGCTTGAATTATTTTGCCATGATGTACTGACTCGGAGCGTAAGGAGCATTATCGTGAATATGTTCTCAGCGCATGGCTCATGGCTCACTGCACTTCATACAAGTAAGCTTCAACCCTGTGTCGTGGCCACATTTATTCTGACTCCGTCACAGTAAGTACCCTCCTGCGTAAGGAGCATTATCGTGAATATGTTCTCAGCGCGAGGCTCATGGCTCACTGCACTTCATACAAGTAAGCTTTAACCCTGTGTCGTGGCCACATTTATTCTGACTCCGTCACAGTAAGTACCCTCCTTGGTCTCAAGAATCTTTCCTGTTCAATATTAGAGCCCCAAGGCGGACGATCCTTAAGTTACGGTACGCCCAAGTCTTCCGTGCCGCTCACCTGATGTTCGCCCGCAGACAAGCATCCTCAACACTCTATAACCTTTTATAATAGTTGATAGCAGTTGGATCTTGTGGTAGCAGCACTGCCTCGGATTCGACGCCCGCCCAGCATTAGACTAAATACTGTACGCCCCTTATTTAATTTCTTATCTCATCTTCTGACCCGACTCTGACCGTCTTAACAGCTTCCTGACATTGTTATCTTCCTACCAACACACCCAACATGCCTCCTGCGCCGTCCACCTGTCCCGCTATTTGCCAACTTGGTTTCTAGGTAAACGTTTGGTATCTGTGTCCCCGGCGGTAATATTCGTACTTAACTGTGTCTGATCCCGCCCCACCGCTTGCTGACGAGATGACTATCGACTCTCGACAGCTGTCTTCGCGTAGAAATTTCACTTCAGCTGCTCGACTCCTTTTGTGTGCCTTCGCATGGATCGTGTGTTTGTTAGCAGGGCTTGTAGGATGATTATCTTTTCCTAGCTAGTGATACATCCTTGGCTGTAGATAGATGTGATCAATCCAATGGTTTTCGAGCTCTTTTTCAATTGGATTTACCAGCAACGCGGAGGAAATATGCTAAGAATATCATGCCAAAGCCTGCCAAGTTCAGGTAATTTCATGTACTTTGCCACTAATTTATTCTGAAGGTCCAAATCTAGCTAACGTCCCCAAGCGAACTTATTTGGCCGAATTGGACCACTTTGGGGGCAATCTGGCCTTATCTCAAAGGAGGTCTTTCTTGATTCGGACTCGGGAAATCCGGATACAGTCAGGGATTTAGCACGCGCGCGACGAAATTATGCTGGGGAGGATATAGAGGCCGTTTTTTCCACTGAGGGATCAGCTGTTAGCGGAAATAATTGGAGCAAGTACGCACGGAGGTAACGTCGCGCGTAACTTACGCGCGACGGCTGGAATGCACGGTCATTACATACGGTGCCACGTACGACGGCGCTCTTCATTCTGCCTACATCCTGGCTGAGTGAAGAGCGTACGTCCTTACTTATAATCACTGCATTCCTTTACTTACTTTACACACAGTAATAATTATCTAGGTACATACAATATAATTCTGCCTACATCCTGGCTGAGTGAAGAGCTAATAATTATCTAGCCTCCTGCACATCGACAGTAACCACAGCGCACATCTGCGCCTTCCACGCTCCTTCCCCACGCTCGTTGTCCTCCACCTGCATACCCCACGCCCCTCTATTCTTAACATCAGCTTCTTGACAATTGTAGTGATGGTCCGGGCGCTGCACCAGTGTTACTTGGGTGCCATGGGCAGTGGTTGTGGCTGAGGGAGGCCAGGAAAGCCGGAGAGCAATGGCGGCGCCCACAGAAAGGTCGTGGGAACGAATTCAAACTCCGATGATTATGTAATAACGGCGCGACCTATACACGATCGCGCGGTTAACTACAGACTAGATCCAACCGGGGCTGAAACCCCGAATAGGCGCGCGGCGGTGGGTCCGGGGACCCGGGATCCTCAATCATGTACCTGGTTCCACTCGCCGGGTTGTATTTTCCAAGGGCGAGTCCGAACTAATGTTGCCGCGACTTGGGACTCGGGCCGACTCGAAGTCGAGCGGCCCAACAAAGTCAATACCGATGGCTTCTCATGGTTGCCATGGAGGGTTCAAAGAGTGTAACAAGCCATACGGCTTCTTGTTGCTTGGTTTACTGTGCATGCAAGTCTTGCATGTCTCACAATAACTGCGAGTGTCTTCAACCATTTCTTTCCACCCCACCGAATCACGAAGGTAATCCAGTGTCTTTTTCAACCAAAGGTGGGCTAGGATTGAATGAGCGTCGGAAATTACGAGTTCCCGTAGGTTCCGACCCTCAAATTCGACGCGGGGAATGCAAAGAACACGATGATCCGTGAGTTTGAGGAATATTAATCCATTTCCAACCTCAAAGTTGCGGTAATTTTTGGGATCTTCCAGGATATGTTTGAAGAAGGGATCCTGATCGTATTTATTGGTTATGTAGTTGGGAATATCCAAGCCTTGCCATCCGCTGTTCACAGCGCGCAACGAGACCACGATGCCCACAGCACCACCAAGCGGAAAATATGCCTTTGCACCCCTTACTGCAACAAATTGCGCTCTTACCGTGGCAGGAAACGACAGTACAAAAAAAGTTGCACGTCCAGACCTCATCGAGCCTTCCGAGTCAGAGTCAGAGTCCCCGCTGCAGGTTCACATTCTACATGTGGTTCAAATATTCTCTGATTTCTCCATCCTATGAACTCACCGGGTCTACATGCGGAATTCGTGTCATTCGTATTCACAGATTGAATTTTATTTATAAGGCCTTGTGCCCTACTAAACACCAGCATGCTACTACGCGTGTTCCAACAGTTCTGGGGGTTCTAGACGTAAAAATAAGATTCAACCTTGTGATATATTTGGTCTTCACATGAATCGGTACCCAAAGTTCGGACCTCAAAGTGCATATAGCAAGCCCATTGGTACTACATAGTTCGTGGTTTCTTCCTGCCAAAATTATCCGTGCCTGACCATCAAACTGTTGTTCATTCTCGTTATCTGGTCGAGTACTCGAGTGACGTTCAGTTCATGCCGCATGCTCACCGAGGCTTATGCTTCCACACTGTTCTTCTGCCCCATCGAAGCACCACTCCCGCCCCAGTTAATGAAACAGCTCTTATACCCCCATCCAATCATGCCTCGCAGTTGTAAAATTCTCGCACTGGTAAATTCATGGGGCCCACTCGGTAGTGGCGGCCTCTGATAGGACCCTGACATTACTAGTGACAGAAGTTGGGGTGAGCCTCTCCACCGCGGCTGCCCGATAACATCTACAAACAACATAGCCAATAGTACGTGCTTCGTAATGCCCCAGAATGGCATTTTTGAGTCACATGCTTCGTAATGCCATTTTGAACCCTGTGCCTCACTATTGAATGGTTTAATTCGCATTTTCAACCCTATGTCACAGAATGGCATTTTGAATCACATGTTTTGTAATGCTATTTTGAACCCTGTGCCTCACTATCAAATGGGATAAGGGAGCACTTGATATATTTAAGGTTTGAATGGACCTGCGAGATATTCGCATTTTGAACCCAATGCCCCAGAATGGCATTTTGAATCACATGCTTCGTAATGCTATTTTGAACCCTGTGCCTCACTATTGAATGGTTTAATTTGTGTTTTGAACCACATGCCCCAGAATGGCATTTTGAGTCACATGCTTCATAATGCCATTTTGAGCCCTGTGCCTCACTATTGAATGGTTTAATTCGCAATTTGAACCACATGCCCCAGAATGGCATTTTGAGTCACATGTATCGTAATGGCATTTGAACCCTGTGCCTCACTATCAAACGGTTTAATTCACATTTTGCACCACATGCCTCAGAATCGCATTTTGAGGCACATGCTTTGTAATGGAATTTTGAACCCCGTGTCTCACTATTGAATGGTTTAATTCCCATTTTTACCCACATGCCCCAGAATGGCATTTTGAGTCACATGCATCGTAATGGCATTTTGAACCCTCTGCCTCACTATCAAACGGTTTAATTCGCATTTTAAACCACATGCCCCAGAATGGCATTTTGAACTACATGCTCCGTAATGGCATTTTGAACCCTGTGCCTCACTATCAAATGGTTTAATTCACATTTTGAACCCCATGCCCCTGAATGGCATTTTGAATCACATGCTTTGTAATGCCATTTTGAGCCCTGTGCCTCACTATCAAATGGTTTAATTTGCATTTTGAACCCCATGTCGCAGAATGGCATTTTGAATCACATGCTTCATAATGGCATTTTGAACCTTGTGCCTCACTTTCAGAGATAGTGATCTTATTGATCTTCCCCAGATCACGCCACTGCCACTGATGTGATCGATACGGTGATAGCCGCGCCTCCCACCTGCAGGCTCAAAAACCGAGTTTCCCATCTTCTCGATCTTCCCCCGATCACGCCACTGCCACCGGGTACTATTTCCGACTGGGTAACCGGCCACACTAGCTAACTGGCCACTTGCATGATATAAGAGTGTGTGGTGAAAATCCTGGGATTTTGTTTATGGTGGGATGGTACCCGCACCTATGAGGATATTGTATGGCAAAGTTGGATGCGAATGGAGGCAGCAATCACAAACTGTGGCAGGTTCTTGCTCAAGATGATGGCAGATCAGCGTGATTTCTTATCTCCGCAAAGACTCGGCTAATGTCGTTAAACATCATACCGGACAAAATGTGTGACATACAGTCCTCCGAAAGCTTCAAGAATGCCCTCAGACCTTCACTCCTAACAGCCAAGTCGGTGTCCTTGAGCACGCTGACAAGTTGAGGAACGATGGCCCTAATGGACTCCCGGAACTCGGCTGTACCGCGCGTAAGACGCAAGATATGTTAACACCATCCGGGAATTTTTTTTTTAGAAAATGTATTTTTGTTTGATGTTGTGTTTTGTCTTACGGGCGCCGGCCCGGGCGGCTGGGGTTTTCCACCCCAGACCCCGACCGCTGCGCGGGGCTTACCTCTCGCTGCGGAGGCCCACTGCGTGGTGCTTTGCGCTCGCCGTGCGGCCCACTGCGTGGTGCCAGTAATGAAAAATGCAAATGACATTGGGGGGAATCGAACACGGGACCTCCCGAGCTCAGAACACTTGCCTTGTTGTGTCACTTCTGTGCTGGTTCCATGAGTCATTGTGATGACGTTGTGGCTGTGTTGGCAGTGTGAGTTTGATTTCCGTCTGGTCATGCTTTTCAAAATGCCCGCCATTTGAACACACCTCTATTGTGCCAGGTCACGCTTTTCAAAATGCCGGCCCTTTGAATGCACCTCTATTGCGTCAGATCATGCTTTTCACAATGCCCACCATTTAAACCAAGAGGTGAGCGATGAATAATAGGTCCGCGATCCAAAGATCACTCACCTCTTCGTTCAAATGGCAGGCATTTTGAAAAGCCTGACCTGATGCAATAGAGGTGCATTCAAAGGGCTGGCATTTTGAAAAGCATGACCAGCGGAATTGGTCCACTGCGCGCTGTCTGAAATTTGTTATGCTCAATTTGCATACCTGCGAAAAGTTGTGGTCGAATGCGGGGCGCTAGATTTATTGCTGGTTGTTCAAGGTCGAGCGAATGCATCTGCAGACTTATAAGAGTTGTTTTACATGGTCTTCCATACGAATTCGCAACTGGTGGCCACTGCGAGCCGCTGGACGTTCGTTGCTCTGGATTTGGTTGAATATCTGCGAAAAGTTGTGGTTCAATGTGGGGTGGTAGATTTTCGCTGTTGGTTCAAAGGTCGAGCGCATCTGCAGACTTGTAAGAGCCATTTTACGTTGTCTTAGATACGACTCCGGAACTGGTTGCCTGCAAAAAGTTGGGGTTGAATGTAGGATGGTAGATTTTCTACGCTTCACCTGAAGGAGAAGACACAGAAGAGATGCACCGCACACACCTTCTTTGTCAATATCTACGGCTCCCCACCATTCTCATCCGGGCGCTGGAAATACAATCGGGTGTCTCTACACGGATTAGA
Organism: Mycena olivaceomarginata; assembly: GCA_029378375.1. Classification (NCBI taxonomy): domain Eukaryota; kingdom Fungi; phylum Basidiomycota; class Agaricomycetes; order Agaricales; family Mycenaceae; genus Mycena; species Mycena olivaceomarginata. Next base: position 1,933 of record JARKIC010000465.1, on the reverse strand, counting down.
ACAGAATGAGTGTTGTCGATTTTCATATCTCCTCGGATATTCACTAAACTAGCACCGGACTTACAAGATTTCGCACCCACATAATAGTTTCTGGACATCAGACTGAATTTGACGGCCGCATTCTCTGTGCCCGCCCGCAGCATCAAGCTTACTACAGGCAACATCTTTGGAGTAGTAGCATATAGCAGCAGCGTAATATGTATATTACGCACTCCGGTAGCATTGCGTGGTAGCTGATACCAAAATATTACACAACTTGATCTGCCGGTGGTTACATTTTCTGTAGGTCTCTCATAGCACTCTATGTCCATGAACGATTCCACTCAGAAATCCGTACACATTCCATTTCTGAACGAGATCAAAGCAAAACACTCTTGAGGAGTCAGAACTGCCGACCTTATTACCAATCATGAAATGTTCCCACACCCTTTGCTTCTGCGTCACCACTGCTCTCTGTTGTCCTCCTCTCCCTAGCCCTCAGCAGCCTCCAACAATGGCTCGGGATCGTTTATAGGACCCCAAAACAGTGCACGCAATCACTTTCAGGCCCTTTATCCCAGGAAAATCTTGTAAAAACGACGCATTCCTGGCTGAACGACCGCCACCGCCGCCCCCAAAGTGCGCGCCGGCCTCAAAAATGCCTTTCAATTCGCAATTAAATAACCGATACATTCCAAAGCCGAGAGAACTTCGGAAACGAGAGAAGTGATTGCTAAACACAACCACAGTTCTACTACCATTCGGTAGGGCTCCATATAGATAATAGGCCAAGGTCTGTACAGCTTTTGTACAATGATGCATATGTTCGGTAACATCCGGAGCAACCGAGAGTCGCAAGTTTATAGTTTCCAATTCCCATTGGAAATTCGATGTCAATTGGGATGGCCAAGGGATACAAGTGGTGCGCGGACTTGACCTCAGAGTTCAAGCGGTGCGGGTTGTGTTGTAGGTCAAGAGTTCAGGGTCACACTGTAACTGTTCTCTTCAGACTGAGTTTATTAGTGTTGAAAGAAGGCTCGTCACAATCATTTGATGTTGATTCTACATTGTTACAGCTTTCCCCTTCTTTGCGATCTGATTTCTACAGCCTGATACAGCTGTTCTACAGCTTCAGTTTCATCTTCTGTCACCCTATATACATGCTTTACAGCTTTCCTTCCCTATAAATACCGGTCTTACTATTTGTATTCTTTATCTTGAACACGGCTTGTTCGCCCCAAACCTTGTTGTGATTGTCACTTTCCAACAATTAGGATGTAATAAACTACGCACCTGTAACCGTTCTCTTCAGACTGAAGAGATCGGCTACAGGCTTTGGATTAATACACAACCCACATAACCAAACACGTCCCTCAGACCAGCTCGTCCCCATCCGGACTGGACGCGAGGTCCATACTACAACACTCCCACTGACCTCGCTGTCCAGTCCAGTCTGCACTACTCTAAACCAATCATACGGCGGCATCGGGCGGTGGGTATCGCGGGGAAGAATTTTAGAGAGAAGGTCGGCGGGATTTGCAACCGGACTGGCAGTAATGAATGGTAATGTTCTTGTCATCGATTAGGTCACGGATGTAATGATATTTCAATGCGATATGTTTTGCCTTGTCGTGCATAGCTGGATTTTCGGCAACAGATATTGCCAACTGATTGTCGCAATACATGGGGGAATGCGTGATCCAGTGGGTTCCCCATGAGTTCGCCAAGCAGGTTCCGCACGAACATCAGTTCTCTGCTGGATTGGCTGCCTGCGATATATTCGGCCTCCATTGTAGATTGAGCCGCGATACTCTGCAAACGGCTGCTCCACGAGACCGCGCCTCCGGCTAGGATAACACGGGTACCGGACGTAGAACGGAGCTTGTCCTTGTCGCCAGCCCAGTCGGCATCGCCGTAGCTAAGGAGAGTCTTGGCGAAAGGTGTGGATGGACGG